>WEIT01009311.1:141914-174424 GCA_013389985.1 Dryoscopus gambensis
GGGCCCCGAAGCGCTGCCGCGGCGGCGGTGGCGGCAGCTGCGGCTGAGTGACTGAGGGGAGACCCCGCCGGGGGAGGGGGCAGGCGGAGGGCGAGGCGCGTGTGGCGTGCGCGGTGTTGACGACGGTGTTTTTAACCCTTAGATGGTATCCAGCGAGCCGCTGCTGCTGCCGGTGTCACTGGAGGGCGAGTTCTCCAGTAGCATGAAGGAGATGATCGGCGGCTGCTGCGTATGCTCCGACGAGCGGGGCTGGGCCGAGAACCCGCTCGTCTACTGCGACGGGCACGGCTGCAATGTCGCAGTGCATCAAGGTGAGCGGGCAGGCGAGGGCAGCGCTCCCGCTCCAGCCTCCAGCCTCGCCACTTCCTTCTCGGTGCTCCCTGTCTTCTTCCCTTGGGCCTGCTTCCTTCCCCCCGCCACCCCCCGGCCGTTTTTCTCCCCTTCTTTCCCTCACCCTCTCAGCTCCTTCTTTTTACCCATGAAGCCTGTTTCCCTGTTTCTAAGGCCACGTGCTTTCTGGTTTGACTTGCTCTGTCATCTTCTGTTCTACCAGTCTGTCTGTCTTTTCCCTCACATGAGACTTACTATATTATGTTCTCCCACGTCATGGCTGTGAGAAAGGAAGAACTCACCTTTCCAATTTTTTCTCCTTTCCTGTTCTCCTGTATGTTTTCTGTGTCTGGGTTTTCTGTGTCTATGTTTCCCAGTCTGCTTTTGCACTTTGTTAACAGCCTCAGCTGCAACGTTCCAAAGACTATCTAAAATTGCTTTCGGTCTTTGCAGAACTTGTTACTATACTCTGTTCTGGTAGTTATTGCTGTATTTCTTCCTTCCCCTACTCTATTCCTGTTGTCCCTGCCTTTCTCAAGTTTGAAAAAGTTATTTGAGGGGCAGCCAGGAGACAAGAAGGGTTTAGGATTGGAAGAGAGGGGTGCATAGGAAAGACTTAGCTGTCATGTGATTTCTATCTCTGCCTGCCTTTCCTTGAATGTCATTTGGCTGATGTTTCCTCGTAGATGAAGAGACTTCCTGTTGTGGTTCTGCAGGGGGAGGGTGCTGTTTGGAATGGCTGATGCTGGATATGTTTGGCTTAGTGGAGGCTTGTTGGTTGGTTTCCAGCTCAGTTCAGGAGCTGGCATGTTCCCTCTGTGTGATTGTTTTGTTTCTGTCAGTGGGTTGACCCTTCTGTGAGAGCAGAGGAAGAGACGACTCTGCTGCTTACATTGTAGGAAAGGAAGTCATCATAATTTTTGCTTTATGGCAGCAGAAATAAGGAATAAGATCGTAGTTTTTCTGCACCAACTCCTAAGCAGTCATATGAACTCCGTGACTGGCTTTTTGTCTACTTACAGGTGGTGGACAAATTGGAGGAGACAGACAATCCTAAATCCAATTCATTAATCTGAATGCCTAGCACATGTGAAAGTACTACTAGTGTATGTTTCATGCTTGATCTTAAATTGTGTTGAAGATGATATAATATAGTAACTGGTTGTTCCAAGTATATGCTCCCTTGTAAGTTGACAAATAGCAAGAAATAATAGTAATTTAAGGAGATATGCAAAAGAATTTAGTTATTTCTCTTAACATTGGAGGAGAGCTGACTGGCTCTCTGAAATTCATCTGGTTTTGAGTTGGTTTTCTGTCATCTTAAGAGCTGAGTAATGTTAACCTGTAGGTAGACTGCTCTTGTGGAATCTTAGGATCATGAAGAAGAACACTAAAACATGAATACTTCTGGAAGACATACCTGAAACAGCCATTAGTTTTGCATTATCTTGGACATCTTCCTTTGTATCTAGAGCCTTGCTGATATTTTCAGTGAAAGAGTTGGATGATAGCAGCAGTTGGAGCTGAAATAGCAGAAACAAAAGTCAGCTATAGAAAGTATTCCTAGTATAGAGACACACACTTCAGTAGGTACAAGAAAATGAACTTTATTTTTTAAAGTCATATCCAAACCTGCCGTTGTAGAGATCTTAAGCAAAGAAGAGCTCCATGTTTTGATTTACTGTACCGTTGATGCTTTACATTTCGGATTTGATATGTCGTGTGAACAAAGGCGGTAGAGGAGGCATGTCCACTGTCTTTGTTGCCTTTCTGTAGTAAATGTAGTAGTCCTCATGGTCAAAGCTGATGGTCTGTATTTGAAGTACAAACAGCAGTATTACCCATAAAGCTTTATTAACTGCTTTGGTTTTGTTATTATAATTAATTTTAGTTCAGAAGAAGCTTCTTTTCAATTTGTTAAGCCGTTGGCAAGTTGTGAAGGACAAGATCTCTTCATGTGTTTGAAGAAGCTTTGCATAGTAGTGGAAGTATAAATGAAAGGAAGCCCTGAAACTCTGTAAACGCTATCACAATATATCAGAGCACAAACCTGTGATGGACTCTTCCAGGCTCTAGGTGTACTCTGTTACCCTGGCAGATACAGGAGTACTTCACTCCAACTTAGGTCTTTGTCCAGCTCGTGTTGCCTTTGGATCTCCTTGCCAGCCCTGTCTCTGAATTGCACTTTGTACTTGTTTCTTAGTCTGCATTGTCACTTGCTAACCTTAAATGTATGATTTCACATTTAAAATTTCCCTCTTAATATCTAAGGAGAAATTCAAAGTCCCCCCCACACCATCTGTGGCTAATATAAATGCAACAAAAACAAGATTTTTTTTCTCATGTTGAAGAATTTTATTGTACGGTAGAACGGGCTTATCAGAATAGTTTGGCCTGCAGGTACTTGAGTAAAGTATTTGAAATTCTGACAGCTGAACTTAATATGAGTATGTCTATGTATATAATAGGAAATTATTTCATTGACTTTCCTTCATGGAAATAAAGCTATATTAGCCAGATGTTTTTATAGTACTATTGCATTACTATTTTTCATCTCCAAGCTATCACAAAATCAATATATTTGTATAGTATAACTACAAGTCACTAATTTAAATTAATAATATATTTTTTTCTACTTACACACTTAAACATGAGTTTTGTATTTAAGTAACATATGATTGTTGAGAATTGAGTCTGATATCAAATCTTTAATACTTTGGGGTTATCTTTAAGCAAAATGTTTGGCTTTTTGGTTCTTTGTTATTTGCTACACCCATACAAATATTAGAATATACGGACAGCACTTGTGTTCTTGTATTTTCATTCCCTTAGTGGTTCTTGAGGTTGCTTGATGTGTGCATTTCAAACATGAGCAGTATTGCCAAATTGCTAAACTCTTTTTTTTTTCTGTGGAATTTCATACCAAACTCCTGGGGTTGCTTTTATATACTATAAAAATATAGATGGATGACTTAAAGATAAATCTGCATGTCTGAAAATCTCTTTCTAAGGGTTTATGTTGTAGCCTGGCTCAAGCTGCAACTAATCCAAGCCCTGATGCTCAGTTCAGTTTGTATTTACAGCTCTATGAATTTTCTGGGGTAAAAAAGCAAATGTTGTTAAGTTTACGATGGATTTTCTGCTTAAGACCAGTTATTTTACTTATAAAAATGAGAACTGGACAGTAAGAAAACTGGATAGTAAGTGTATGAGTAAACATCTTATGAAGAACTCAGATTTGTTGGTTACTTTTAGTGTTCCCTTAAGAAAGACCTCACAATAACAAGCATCTGTCACTTATAGTGAAGTGTCTCACCTGTTTTGCAGGTGAATAAATAACAAAACAGGTCACATATGAAACATTGCTGCTTTTGAATGGTTATGTTACTTTTCAAGTTAATGTGGGTTTTTTTTCATTTAACAAATTCTGCATAATTTTTAAAATGTAAGCTTGTTGTACTTAATTTCTTGTACTTTTGTGATAGGATTTCACGTGCAGTGTATGGATGTCAATTTGATTTTCTTGATAATTAAAATGATGTAAGATCTACTAATAGTAAGCTTTTTTAATAACGTTATTAGTATTGTAGTGCTATTTATGTTTGCTGAAATACTTTGTCTTGTTCAAAACAGCTTGCTATGGAATTGTTCAAGTACCCACTGGACCGTGGTTTTGCAGAAAGTGTGAATCTCAGGAAAGAGCAGCCAGAGTGGTATGTGTTTTGTTTATTAAGTAATGCTAGTTATAATCCTTGTGTGGATAATATTTACCCAAGTGTTACAGTAACAGTAGAAAAGAGCTTTGCTTTCTGTTGTAATTCATCAAAATGCTCTTCTGAAAGACTGTTTGTCTTCTTATTTTTTTAAAGTGGGAATATGTAACTGTCTCTGAAGTATTCTGACAGTTTCAGGGTATGGGTTTTTTATTTTTTAGGTGGTGGTTTTTTTTTTTTTAGTTTGATGGGGGTGATTTTTTGCTTGTTTGTTTGTTCTTGTTTGATGTTTGGGTTTGGGTTTTTTTATTTCTTTTTTTCCCATATTTTTATCCATGGTGTAGATTTTGGTTAACTTTGTCAGTTTAATACTTACATAGTTAGGTACAGGAAGTAAATAAAATCTGTGTCCAATTTTCCTTTACAGCAACTTTAGGTTGCCAGTTAAAAGCTTCAGTCTAGGAACACTCCCAATAAGTAGTGTTGTTAATTTCTAAAATGAATGCTTACTTGGAATGTGATACTTAGACCTGAATAAGTATTTTCTTTCTGTTTTTTTAATTTATTTTATGGTAAATATTGGGGATTCAGATAATGCTTTTCTTTTTTTTACCATGGTTACATGAGGTTTTGTTTTGGTCATACTTATTTGTTGTTAGATGAAACTGGGTGATGTCAGGCAGTTTTAGAAAAAGGCAATCACATTTCTCCCTACTTGGCACTTTTTAGTTTGTCTTCCAGCAAAAGATAAACTGAGAGAAGTGAGAGTATTTAGAAAGATTAGCTGTTCCTTTGCCTCTGAAAAAAAATTTCATTGGAAGAGAAGATGGTGCAGCATGTTAGAGCAGTGTGTAAACTGTTTCTAACCTTCATATCTAAAACCAAATGAGTCAGAGACCAAATTTTCAGTTACTGTCAGTGACTATCAGTGTGTTTACATGACCTGTTTGCTGTACCTATTTCCTGTTCTAATATAAAGTGCTGTAGAAGTGGTGGCAAGACTAACTGTTGAATGAATTTTTGGCACAGGTCTAAAGAATCTCATTCCTCTACTTTTTCCTGCTTTTTGCCATTAATATTTTCATAATGCCCAGGGTAATTGAGACTTCCAAAGCAGACCTGTTGGTGGGAGCAAGAAGGGATTGATTTTTTGTATAGAAAATCAAAATCCTTTCTGAAGAAAGGCTGTTTCTTTTCCTGGGGAGACCATCAGATGTGTAAAGTTTTAAGAGTAGCATTTTTTAATGTTGCTGAGTTTGATGTGTACAGGTTGAGAGCAAAGTTAAAAGTACAGAGGAGAGGGAAAGATGGCTGGTGGCTGTAAGAGGATTTTCCAACAGTATGATAAGGAATCTTCATCATGGTTTAGGATATAGTTGATCCTGGCTTCTCGTGACACAAGGAATGAAGAACTGTCCAGAGTTCTATAGTCAGCAATGTCTGACTGCATTATGAAATTTCTTGAGTTTACCAAGAGAATAGCTGTGATAGACTACTTTACTTTGCTGTTTCAAGTGAAGAAGGAATAGTGATAACTGAATTCTTTTCCTAGTGTATTCTGTTCTTGTTTCCACAGTGTCTGTTCAGTTCAACACGTTGATTACTAATTTTGTTAAAAAAAAAAATCCCATTTGTAATGTAGTGTAGGTTTAAGTGGTTCTCAGGTGAAACCAATTTCATGTGAGATAAAACAGCTGAAGTTTTAGCAACTGCTTGTATGTTACTGAGTGAGAAACATGGCGGCTGTATCTGAGGTGTCTTGGAGCAGCTCCTGACATTCAGAAACTAAACTCCAGCCCTGCCCTCAGTATGGAAACTGGAACTTTACAGTAAGCAGTTTACCAGATCCAGAAGTTTTAACAAACTTGCTTACAAAAGTGTTGTCACTGTATGAGACTGAAGCTTAGTTTTTCTCTTGGCCTTTTTGCCTGTAAACAAAACCTGAATTAAATTAGCCATATTACATTGACTATGCTTCTGCTTACTTACTTTTAATCTTTAAAAAGACCTCAGTATTGTGCTCAAGGCATATTTTTCCATGCTGATGCTGTGTTGTGTGTTTTTGGGGTGTGTGTTTCTTGGCTGAGTTTTTTTTTAAGCTTCAGTTGCTGGGCAAATAAATTCATTCTGATAAGCAACTGTGGTTAATTGCTCACACTAAAGTTAGTCTTGCTTTAACAGTGAAAAAAATGGACTAACTCGGAAGGACATAATGCAAGTTGGTGGGTCACCAGAGAAGGTCACTTAACAGCAGACCAGGACAGTTGGCTTCCCTTTTACTATCAAGTGTTATACACTGGTGTATACTGTGTTCCCTTTATTTTGTGTGCTGCCTCCAGGCTGGTACGTACTGGGTGAAAGTGGTGGCTGGTTGACTTCTGCCTGTGTGTTGGTGAGCTGAGAGCCAGTGTCTTAGCAGTTGAATGGTCAGTTACTAGTTGGAAAGCACTGCTCCATGCCAGACAAGTCGTACTGAATTTTAGTTCCAGCAGGGTCACGTTTTCCTCTGTGTGTGAAAGAAACTGTGACTTTTCATAAACCTGAACTGTTTGCATAATGGATATATTGAGGTGACTGGTAATTATTTGACTTACTTTATAATCATGCTTATGTAGTACATAATTGAAGATTGTAATCCCAGTACGCACATTTTACAATCACTGTAAGTTTTTAAGTATTGCTTGAAAAATCTTAGTTTTCTGTAAATCAGCTCATTTATCTGAGCTGACCTGTGGTGAGCTGGGAATGCAAGCCTCTTCAAGATGGCTGGTGACTGCTCCCAGCTTTGCCTGTGTCAGCGCCAGCTGTTACTACCCTGCATATTGGGCCCTTTTGGTGTCTTTAGATCTACCTGAACTTCTGAGTCAAAAAGCAGGGCAAATACATATTGACATAGAAAAAATTGATTTTGGGGTCTGTGTGAGCTTGTATATATATGGACTACTACAAAAGGGACTTTGGGTCCCGGCTTGAGAAATTGCATGGTGCATTTATGTTGTCCAAGGGCTGATAGCTCTGGTACCCAAGAGAGGCTGGAGAACTAAGCTTAGGATTTGTAGCACAACTGTTGTTCAGCAAGACTTTTTTCCCCATAGTCCTGTTATGTGTCAGACATCTTCCTTGATGGTCTTACGTTAAGAATAATTTAAATATAATATAGAGTGGGGTAAAAATACATACCGTGTTTGTGGTTTACTACAAGCTAACTGTGTTTGTGGTTTACTACAAGCTACTACTCTTCATACTCCTCATGAAGGAGCTGCAGTAATCTGTGTGATAGAGGTACCAGGCAACAGGGAGGAGTTCACCATTTGTACAGGTAGCTTGGTCAGGCTTTCTAGCTATGCATAGGTCCCGTTCTTTGTGAATCCCACCAGGGGATCTCAATGCTGCACTTCTTACCACTGCTAAGAATTACAGGAAGTTTTACTACCTCAAAGCGCAGCTCACATGGTAAATGTGTGGAGCTCAGATGCTAAATGTGAGGTTGGATTGCTTGTATTGCAGGTGTATCGCTATGCTGTTGATCTGTTTCACTGCAATATGAATATCGTAAGCCTGTCCTTACATCTGGAAAAATCAGTTTGGACTTGGTACAAATTACTCTAATGTCATAACAGTGGTGTTTTTTTCACTTTGCATTTCTGTATTAGTTTTTTTTGGTGGGATGGCTTATGAAGTTAAATGCAGTTGTGGTCCAGAACAGAGTCAGCACATTTGTATGACACTACAGCTTGTCTAATAAGCCACCTGGATTTTAGTCCTGGGGAATGTGCTGAGGGGGCTGTGACTCCCTGTGGAGCTAGCCACATAAGACTTGAGATAGCATACATCTGGATCGCAGCTCAATCTGGCCTAACTGGAGTCTCTGTGCTTGTGTATGTGTTTCTTGGAACTTGGTGTGGAGACAGAAAGACTGTCATTGCAGAGTAAATTTAGATCATACAGTACTCAGTACTTAAGGATTCAGAGCAGTAGAATGCAGCTACACTGTTTACCCAGTTCAGGTACGTTGTGTGCTCACAGCGATAGGTTCCTGCTGGTTATTCTGCCAGACCTGAGCCACACCTGCATCTGCTGCACAGATGATCCAAAGTTGCAATGCTTGAATTTTAAATTTTTTTTAAAAATCGTTAATATAACAAGAATTGGAGCTCTCTCCAAATTCTCTTTTTAAAACATGTTTCTTCACAAATTTTTTTGTAGAGCTGCTCATAAGAATTGTTTGATATATCCGTATTTTTACACGTCACCCCCAGCATTTATGTAGTATAAAATAAGCATAGGTGCAGTACTACTTGCCTTTTGCCTAAACAGAAAGAGGCAAATAAGGAGGAACTTGGAATGCAGCCTTTCAATAGGCAGACAGGTTTGTGATCAGAGCTCTGACACTTCTGGCTCAACAGGCTGCCTGCAGGAGTGGGAGCCCTGAACTTACTACAGCTGTATCTGTAAACTGGAATGAATGTTGATAAATATGGTCAGAATACAAGTGAACTAAACTTTATTTTAGAAGAAGAAGAAAACTTGCTGGTTTCTTTTTCTTCAATTTGAGATACTGTCCACCAGTAAGGACTAATATACTCCGCAGTTTCTTTGAAGATAGCTCTTGAAATAATTGTTAAAGAAATGTTGAAATGAATGTTTCTTTAATGTGTATCCATATTTTTCCTTAAAGGACACTTTATGTAGGAATATTAGTACAGCTACTTTAAGAATATTGTAACAAACATTACTAGAAGAGTTGCTTTAGTTTTGAGCGCACTGAAGAAAAATTGATGTGTGCTTTTGTTATTCATCTGGCTTTTATGAATGACTGTGCAGTCTAGAAGGCATCGAATATTAGTTCGTGGCTGGATATCCTGAATAAAGAGTCTGCCTTTTACAGACTTCAGTAGAACATATTGTATTGGGTTTGTGTGACAAGGTTTTGTTAGTAAGGGGGCTTCAGGAGGGATTTCTCTGAGAAGCTGCCAGAAACATCCCCTGTGTCTGACAGAGCCAATGCCAGCCAGCTCCAGGACAGACCTGCTGCTGGCCAAGACTGAGCCAATCAGCAGCTGGCAGTGCCCCTGAGATAACATATTTAAGAACAGATAAAAAACCCCTACTCGCTAGAAACTGCAGCTGGAGAGAGGAGAGTGAATGTGTGAGAGAAAACAACTCTGCAGACACCAAGGTCAGTGAAGAAGGAGGGAGAGGAGGTGCTGCAGGTGCTGGAGTGGAGATTTCTCTGCAGCTGGTGGTGAGGACTCTGGGAAGGCAGGCTGTCCTCCTGCAGTCCATGAAAGCCAAGTGGGGAGCAGAGATCCACCTGCAGCCCGTGGAGGACCCTGTGCTGGAGCAGGTGGATGAGCCTGAAGAAGGCAGTGACCCCATGGGAAGCCCATGCTAGAGCAGGTTCCTGGCAGGACTTGTGCACCTGTGTAGAGAGAGGCCCATGCTGGAGCAGGTTTGCTGGCAGGACTTGTGACCTATGGGCATTCCATACTGGAGCAGTCTTCTCATGGGACTGCTCCTCATGGAAGCGGGGCATGCTGGAGCAGTTTGTGAAGAACTGGAGCCCGTGAGAAAGGCTTCTGTTGGAGAAGTTGGTGGATGACTGTCCCCTGTGGGAGGATTCCCATGCTGGAGCAGGGGAAGAGTGTGAGGATTTCTACCCCTGAGGAGGAAGAGAAAACAGCATGTGATGAACTTACTCCAGCCCCTGTTCCCTTGTGCTGTTGGGTGGGAGGGGTAGTGGAAATGAGGGGGTGAAGTTGATCCTGGGAAGAATTGAGGGGTGGGGAGAAGGTATTTTAAGATTCAGTATTTATTTTCTCATTATCCTACTCCGGATTTCTTGGTAATAAATTAATTTTTCCCCAAACTGAATCTGTTTTACCCATGATGGTAACTGGTGAGTGATCTCTCCCTGTCTTTATGTTGACCTAAGAGATCTGCCCGGCTGAGGAGGGGAGTGACAGAGAGCTTTGGTGGGCACCTAGTATCCAGGCAAGATCAATTCACTGTGGTGTGTCTTGGTGCCATAGATGGGGGGTAAGGAAGTCAAGATAAGGAAAGTGATTGGGAGAGGTAGCAGGCAAAACTCAGACTGAACAGCATTAGAAAAGCAGAATGATTGTGGAGACTTCGTGTTCTGATTGTGGTGAAGGTGAAAATTTTTATTTTGATTCTGTTGATTGAGTGATGCGTGTTCCATTACATAGATGTGTGAGTGTTGTTTGCTTTGCATTTCATGAGTATGAGAAAATATTTTTTCCTGTGCACATTTTGTTGGTGTATGTAGGGAGTACCCATATGAGACCCATAACGTTATTGTACTGCAACTCAAAAGATGACAGAATTGCTTAGTATTGCAGTGTCTGGCCATCAAGGTTAGGAGTACAAGAAGTGCAGAAGGTGTTGCAGAAGTGCAGTATAGTTTCTGTGTACTTCCCCCACATATCAAAGTGGGAGTATTAATGCCATTTCTGATTGTGTTTCCTTCATGCATTTATTTTTTTCTCTTTTTTTGCGTGCTGCATTTTCCCTTGCTTGTATGCATACTTGTTACTTGGTTTCTAAATACACAGATGAGTTCATAAACTTAAATGAAGCACTTCCCTACAGCAGAGAAAAGGCCTACTAGTTTTCTTTTAAATTTTGATTAGCTACAGTTTACTGAAATGTACATGTAATTTGTGCAGTAATTTATGATTACATTATGCAAATTATGGTTGCATAGAGCATTCAGGTTTTAGAAGTGTTACATCACTCAAGTACTGCCTGATCAAAGATTTTTTTAACATAGATGTCAATAGTCTAAAGGTTTTGTGGCAGAATTACTAACCAAAGCAAGACTAGAACAAAACATTTTCCCTTACAGGAATTGCATAATCCTTATGTGGAAATGTTTTGTGACTGTTTGTTTCATTGTATTCACTGGCAGAAGAAGTCTCTAAGCAAGGAGTTCCTCAACTTGTGAGAAGCCTTGCTTAGAACTGATGCTAACATTTTATAGCTAGGAATTTTTAGGATAAAGCTGTGGTGTATTGCAGAAGAACATTGAAGTGAACTATTGCATACTGTATTTTCTTCATGTAGATTGAATTGGGTCAGTAGCATACTTTCAGGCTGATAACAAAAACTTGGATGTTTAGTTGGAAATGTAGCCAAATGTGACAGGCATTTCTCGTAACCTTCTGATGCTTACCTTTAAAGCTCAGTGTGTGAGTCTTAAACTTTATATGTGTTTATAATTTGGATTCTTGCAACATCTAACAGGGCTTACTAGTCTTAAATATATAGTGGGAGATTTATGGTTTTGGACTTCTGAAGTTGGAGTAGCCAGATCATAATACATGTATTGTCATCACTGTTACATTGTACTTTACATTATCTCACTTCTAGTTACCTTACATAGACTGAGTGAAAGTATGACTAAATGTCACCTGTAGTACTAACAGAGTGGATGGTCTTGGAAGAATGTTGATTTGCATGTTGAGTGCCTCTAATCTTCTTGTCATAGTCTACAAATTTATTATCTATAGTAGATGTTTTTGACAGAGCTAACTGAATCTGCATATATTTTTATCTGATGCATTGATAAAAAGAACTAGGTTGATTCTCTTTGATTTATCCAGGTATAAACCCCAAAATGCTTCAGGTAGTCAGTCTGTTTCTCTTTTACCTGTCAACTGTCTGCTTTAAAAAAAGTTCTTTCCTTCTCCTGGGACAGATGACTGAATAGAGATGGGGCAGAGATTTGGCAAATTTGTCAGCATCAAAAAATGGTTATTTGAAGATGAAGATGACTTAATTTCTTAAGTTGTCAAGTTGCAGAACATAGCACTTCGGAAGAGAAGTACTGACAGCATGCATTTGTTTGCTCTATTAGTGATGTCAGCCAGTTGGGGATTTGTGGATGTGGTGGAAGATACTTTGATTCCTCTTGGTTCTTCGTTGTGGTTTGTGAACACTGGAGTCTAGTGTGAATCACAGGTTGGAAACATTGCAACTTTAATTTGCTTCTTTTTGAATATTTGATTGAAAAATAGTGTAGTTAGCTCCTTGCCGACTTCTGCTTCAAATCCTGGCGTGGTTGCAAGCTTTTATTTATAGAGTCTTTTAGATCAAAATAGTGAAGATGGGTATTTTGCAAGTTTGTAGGTTTATAAGGTCTTAAGGTACTGTAGGTTGAGAATATTGATAAAGTATATTGCTATCCCACTGTAGTTTAGAAACTGATAAATAAGAAAGTGTGGATTTGGTTTTGTAGATAGCAGCCTCTTCTTTGGCTGGGCCACGTGTTCCTAAAGCAGCTCATCCTTTTTGCTGTATTGAGCAGGGGAAAAATGAACTTTTAACTCTGGCAAGTATTACAAAGCATGGATGTTAAAGCAGAAATAAACACTAATGGCATTTTTCATAGTACCTAACTGCTTTTAAAGAAAAAACACAAAAGAAATCATAAGTAAAATATCAGAGTAAAAACATTTGATATGAATAGATAGCCTAAGTTTGGTGTGAGTAGAGATTCAGTAATTTTCAGCAGCTGCTGGAAATTCTTGTGAGTTTTACTGGACTTTCTGGAGACTTCAAGGGCTGAGATGTTGATCTTCCCTGGTTAATCTTTGTATGTTGGCAGTAGTGATCTTGCTTCACAGAAGATGGTTTGAAGTAGTGAATGGAAAGATGAGATTGTCACTGCATCTGATGGCTGGAGTAGGCTGTTGCCAGCAAATATAAATATGGTCAGTCTGGTGCACATCCTGTTGCTGGGTCTGTTCTTGTGCTAACTGCGTGTAAATTCACATCTATTGATAGAATTTATGTGAAGATCTAAATTTCGAGATAAAAATGTCTTGGCAGCAGTATACTGGTTTGCACCATTCTGCAAATTGTCTGCGGGTTTTTCTTTTTGTTGTCTAGTCTTGCAAAAACTGTTCCTTTGTAGGCTCTGAGATACTTGTTTTTCTGTAGATAGCGTCTGATTAGCTAAATTTGAGTTAGGTTTTCTATTATGCCTAATCTAGTTGTCTGTGGTTCTTAATTTCAATTAGCACACTTCTATTGAAATGTCTTTAGAATATGGTGTCTCTTATAGATGGACCTATGTTTACATTGGTTGTTCAGTATATATTTTTCTGAATCTAAGACAGATGAATCATTAAAATTACCCCAAATTTTACAGGTTTATTAAGGAGAAAAGAGACTTTTTCCTATTTTCAGTGCTTTCATTTCAATGTACATGTGTTATTTTTTTTCCTTTTATTTTTTTTCCTATTGAAGAAAACACACTAGGGTAAGAGGAATGTGGAAAATATAGGAAATTAGAAAATATAGGATTCTTTCCCATGGAGAAAATGAAATACTAATTTCAGATCCTTTAGGGGAGAAGGAAGATAAATAACAAGAACGTTTTGAGCTTGGAAGATAATTTTTCATCGAAAGAAGTGAATAAACTTCAAATAGCTATGTGTGGGTTGGATGATGTATGTACTACATTGGCATAACTGAAACTCTGGACGTGATTTTTAATAAACTTTGTGTTCAGAGCTGTTTCCTAGATGGTCTTTTTTTCTCAGAATATTTATGGTTTTGACGGCAATAGGTATGTTTCTATCAGTATTAAATTGTTTTGCATTAACTAAACTAACCACCCTTATCAAGATCTTTACCCTCGTAAACCAGTTTTAAAATCCGTATTAAGATATGATTAGGGTATTATTATTATATTAATAAAGTATTATTAGAAGTAGAAGTATATAAGACTAGCTAGCATATTTGAAGTCTGTAGGATTGGGAAAGATCATCTTAGATATAATAAAGAGTATTAGAGGTGACTTCTAGAGGTGTCTTTGTTTCTGGTAGCACCCAAGGGTGAGGCAGAATGGTCTGGAATACTGGTGAAGGCAGATGAAGCTGTACCACAGAACTTGGGACATGAGTATCTGGACACAATCAGTTGTACTTCAGGCTTTTGCAGCTACTGATAAATGGGAGTCAGGACTGCTAAGAACATCATGGTCTGCCAGCTGGAAAGCTGTAGATTAGAAACTAACCCTCTGATCAGCTGCTTTGCTTACCTTTGTAAATCTGTCCAGATACTTTGGGAAAGTGTGTTGAGTTAGTGCATTTTGATATACACAGAAATACCCAGTAGCATGGTGTGCTGTAAAATAGATGTATTTGAAAGCAAAATCAGAAGCAAGGCAATAAAAGGATTTCTGCTTGGCAATTGACTCTTTCCTCCTGCGTTAATTTAAAAATAGTCATAAGAATTTGAAGGATTCGTAGAATCATCTAATGGTTAAGGTTGGAAAAAAACTCTTAAGATCATCGAATCCAGCTGTTAACCTAACCACTATGTTCACCACTAAACCATGTCTCTAAGTGCCACATCCATGTGCCTTTTGAGCACTTTTCACTGATGGTGTTCTTGCCACTTGCCTGGGCAGCCTGTTCCAATGCCTGGCCACCCTTTCAGTGAAGAAATTTTTCCTGATATCCAATCTAAACCTCCTCTGGTGCAACTTGAGGTCATTTCCTCTTGTCCTGTCACTTGTTACCTGGGAGAAGAGACCAACACTCCCACGCCTCTTTTGGAGAGCCAGAGATGTGGAGCTGTAGATCAGCTATTCCCCGAGCCTCCTTTTCTCCAGGCTAAACAACCCCGTCTCCCTTAGCTGCTCCTCATCAGACTTGTGCTTCAGACCTTTCACCAGCTCCATTGCCCTTCTCCAGCACCTCAATGTCTTTTTTGTAGTGAGAGGCCCAGAACTGAACACCCAGGATTTGAGGTGTGGCCTCAGCAGTGCCACATACAGGGGGATGATCACTGCCCTGGTCCTGCTGGCCACTCTGTTGCTGATCCAGGCCAGGATGCCATTGGCCTGCTTGGCCACCTGGGCACTCTCTGGCTCACGTTCAGCTGCTGTTGACCAGCACCCCCAGGTCCTTTTCCAACTTGCATCTTTCCAGCCACTCTGTCCTCAGCCTGCAGTGCTGCAGGGGTTGTTGTGACCCAAGGGCAGGACCAGGCACAGGCACTTGGCCTTGTTGAACCTCAGACCTCTGGCCTCTCCCATCAATCCAGCCTGTCCAGTTCCCCCTGCAGAGCCTTCTTGCCATCCAGCAGATCAACACTCCCACCCAACTCAGTGTGTCTGCAAACTGACTGAGGGTGCCCTCAGTCCCCCCATCTGGATCACTGATAAAGATATGAAACAGAACTGGTGCCAACACTGAGCCCTGGGGAACAGCACTGGTGACCGGCCACCAGCTGGATGTAATTCCATTCGCCGACACCCTCTGGGCCCGTCCATCCCGACAGTTTTATACCCATCCAACAGAGCACCAGCCGAGCCTTGAGCAGCCAGTTTCTGCAGGAGATGCTGTGGGAAATGGTGTGAAAGGCTTTAATAAACTTTGGGTAGACACATCCACAGCCTTTCTCTCATCCACAGAGTGGGTCATCTTGTCACAAAAGGAGATCAGGTTGGTCAATCAGGACCTGCCCATGCTGGCTGGGCCTGATTTCCCTGGTTGTTCAGCATATGCCCCATGATGGCCCTCAAGGTGATCTGCTTCATGACCTCCTCAGCACTGAGGTCAGGATGATAATCCTGCAATTCCCTGGATCTTCCTTTCAGCCTTTCTTGTAGATCGATGTCTCAGTTGCTAATCTCCAGTCAACTGGGACCTCCCTGGTTGGCCAGGGCTGCTGGTAAACGGTTGAAAGTGAGTTGGCAAGCTCTTCTGCCAGCTTCCTCAGTACCCTTGGGTGGATCCCATCCAACCCCATAGACTTGTGACTGTCTAAGTGGCATAGCAGGTCACTGACGATTTTCTTCCTGGATTATGGGGACTCCATTCAGCTCCCCTCTTCTGTCTTCCAGCTCATGTTTTCACTAAAATGTGAACTAAAATTTGCAACAAGTGGATTTAACTATTCTTCTGTTTGATTAATGATTAACAGGAGCAGCAGAATAAAGTGTTTTGTCTGACAAGTTTTAACTCCTGTTGATAAAAAAAATTGAAAGAGGTTGAGTGTCAGGTTTCAAGAACTGTTACACTGATTGTAACTCGCTATTTTGTTATTTGTAACTTCATGGATGTGTCTTGCAATCTCATAGAGGTGTTTCTTTGAGTTAAATACTGTTGGGGTTTGGGGTTTTGGTTTTTTTTTCCTGTTGTCACACAGTATGAAACAGTAATTCTGTGATGAAAATATACTTTGCAGAATAAAAACTGTTCTGAAAGTGTGTCATGCTGGATATATGCACCTTGACAGGAAATATAAGCTTCAAAACAGAACATTTAGTGTATATGGCTGATGACTGTTGAAAATCTTGAAATATATGAATGTCAGGGAAATACCAAAACAAAATTGAGCCTAAGAAATTTGTCTGTATTACTACCAACATAAAATTAGTCTGTTTCAAGTGTATGGTTTATTTCTTTATTTCTCTATTATTTAAAGTAAGGCCTTTGGTTGGACTTCCACTACTGATTTGTAACCAGTGTAGATAATGCCAGCTCCCAAAGAAGGTAGTTACATCCTTTATATCCTTTCCCGACTGCCTGTCTGTGTTCCTGTTACATTTGTTATCTGACGTTGTTGTTCGTGTAGCCTTATGGGAAGGTGGCCCAAAGAAGTGATCTGACTGAAAAAAAAAATTATTTTTAGGTTGCTGGTTAGGATTTCCATATAGTCAGTTGAGTGCTTTTCCCAGAGCAAGGAAGGCAGTAGAAAGTACACAGCAGGGGATGGCCAGTGATCTTCTTCTAGCATCACAGTGCAATTATACTACCTTGAAGTGAGCCCACAGTAAAGTCAGCTGGAACTGCAGCCTGATTTCTTGTCTAACTTGAAGGAACTGTGCTCTGTTTAATCTGCTATAGATCTTCTTGTGTTATTTAGGTTAACAGGTCACAGTGAAAGAAACGTTTTATTGCCTCATTGCAATGCTGGGAATTCAGACCTGCAGGATTTTACTTGGTTGACAGTCATTATTCAGGGGAATGGTTCCAATGGCCTAGCTTGGGCCACAATTCAGTAAATTACTTGCACAAGAATTCTTTGACCTTTGTTTTCTTATAACAAGAGACAGCATATAATGGATGTCTGCAGATGATGCTTTATGAATGTGCTCCAAATTTTTAGAACCCTGAGGGAAAAACAATGTTATATTCCTATTACTATGTTTTTTCTTCTCTCCTGCTTGTATAGTCTTGTCTCTGTGTCTCTTTATCTTCCCTATTTACCATGTGCCTTTTGCTCTTTCCCTTCATTTCAACATAAATAAGGTAGTCTCTTGGATTAAATCAGCTTCTCTATGCCTTTCCAGTTGAAAAATTGGTAGAGGTTAACCAAAAAGACTTGAATAATTATATTTGTGTAATGTTACCTAACGCTGGTTAAGGTAGCTCTTAGTCCTGGTTAAAATGGAAAGGCGTATTTATCTAGAACACAGGAAGAACACTTAAAGCCACAATGCAGTGGAGCCAAGTTGGACTGTAACTGATTCAGTATGGGAAGCTGGAATTAGTTAGCTCCTTGTTTTACTTTGGTCTTCCATTCTTGCAACTTTTTTCTGATTGGTATCTTTAGTGGACACTGTTGTTCTTTTTTTTTTTCCGTTTTATTTTTTCAGTTCTTTATTTCTTCTTGGGTATTTTTATTTTTGTAATAGTGTTGGGGGGATAAAAAGTTTCTTTCTTCTTCTGCATGGATCTCCAGTGCTTCTGACTTTAGTTCTCTGCTGGGTGATGTTTTAAAGACTGGACTCCTCAGGAAGCAGTGGGTTTTTCATCAGACTCAGGCAATCTCAATTTGCCTGAATGCTAAGGTTATAGGATCAGCCTTTGCTTACTTAAGTTGCTGTTTATGTAGCTCAGAAGTGAGTTGTGACAGTCACACTGTCAGACTCTTCCAGCTTCACAGCTTTGAGATTGGTTTCACTTTAGGTCCTCTACAGGAGACCTCATAGTCCAAAGCAATTCCTGCTGAGAGTTCACCGCTATTCTGCTTGGACAGAAGCAAGATCCATGAACTTAGTCTCTTCCACCAAAGAGCTGCAAAAATGAGATGTCCTTACACTCTGTAAGACCAGGAGGGAAAAGGATGATGTTATTTTCTACAACTTCATTGTGTTCCTTCAGCTAGTATTTGTCTCTTCACTCTCTTCAGATCTAATTCAGCTGCCTGTACCTACAGCATCACATGTGCTGCTGCACCTCCCTCTATGGGACTAGTGCCCTTCAGCACACCAAAGGATGAGGTAATTCTCTAGGGTCGCAATCAGCCTCTGTAGTGTTCACATTTGCAATGCTTAACCTGATGATGTTTATCCGAATTGTTGTTCAGTCATAGCAGCTTGCCCCATTTGTGCTCTGGTATCTTGTAGCTGTCGTATCTGTCCCTGCTACCCACTCCTCTGGCCCCCCACAGCTGGTTTAGAAGTTCCCCACAGTGTTTCTGAATGCTCAGACAATAAATCTGTGTCAGAAATCCTTTGCCAGAGACAAGCCTTTTAACATGCAACTGGAGAAAAGACCCCTGTAATGGTTCGTATGCACCAATATTAGAGACCATCTGTATGGATCATCAGATTATTCCATGTACTATGTTGCATCATCAACATGCATGATAAAAAGATCAAAATATTATTCCATCCATTTTAGAACTAGCAATAAAGTATTAGTTTAAAGAAAAAAAATTCTCTGCTAGCTACTTGTCTCAAGGCATGAGATTCGCTGTTCCCACCTGGCAAAGCTCCTGGTTTTACTATGTGGTGTCTGTTGAAACTTGGCAGAGCAGAAATGGGTGACAGAATCTGAGTGTGGAGGCTGGGGGGGAGTTAGGTTCCTAATGCAGAGAATCGCAATAGAAGGGGTCGGGGTTGCTGTCTGGTCTGTTAGCTTACTATGGTGCTACTTCGTTGCAGATCGTAGCCAGATTTCATGGCACCAGAAGTGTTCTGTGTCATCAAACGGCAAATATCTCTGCTGTGTTACCAATCGACAGCACCATGAGAGCTGAGTGCAGTTCTGCACTCAGGTTTTCTTCCACTGTCAAAACTTCCTCCTCCACTTCAGTTTACTGTCTTGCATCTTCTCTGACTGGTTGCAGCCAGGACTGCAGAGGATTAAAGAGGGACCTGCGTCCTTGTAGACATAGGAGACAAAAATAAATCAGGCGATGCTGATGAGTCTGAATGGAGCATGCTTAACCCTTCTGCATAAAGGACTGGCTCAGGTCATTGCAGCTTACTGTCCTGTGATCATTTTGATTTATATTGTGGTAAAGTTTGCACAAGAAACTTGCTAATTTTTTAATTACTAACGCTGCAGTGCTGTGGCTCCCTGCTTTCAGTTTTGCTGATGCAGTTGTTTGTGGGATTATACTTGAATTGCATCAGTGATATGACCTGAATTAAAAATGTTAAAAGGTTTATTTTGTTCCATTTCACTGATCTGCTCTAAGGGGCAGCCCTACAGATAGTTGTGTCAGTAGTTGAAGGAGTGGTGGAGGGAGAAATTAATGAGGGGGAGGTGAAGGGAAAAAGAGAACCTCCTAAACTGGTTTTGCCACTAGTGAAAATGTATGTCAGACTTCCACAGGCTTGCAGAGGTGGGGCAAGGTATAGAAGCTGTTAACAGCTTCTCTTCTCTCACATACATCATCTCTTCTCATTGGTTTTAAGCTGCCAGCTTGCAGCTTTGGGGTGGGAGCAAACTTTATTGCACTGTGACCACCAATATACACCAGTCTTGTTTTAGGAATCTGGTTCAGTGTATGAGAAATTCAGTGAACTATTGTTTCATTTGCTACCGTGTGTCTCTTGGCACTTAGTATTTAATATTTGGAGAGCTGAAGTGTTAAGATACGGCTCATAAATGCACTGCATATGTCGGATTTTGTTTAAAATGAACGATCAGTTCATTTCAGTGTCTTGACCAAAAAAAACCCAAAAAGGTGTAATGATCCCAGTCTGCAGGCAACTAGCAGAATGATTAAGAAGTTTTCAGCCACTTTTATATCTAAATTTCACCATAGACTTAATGCTGACTTTCAGTAAATTGATCATTTTAGTGAGTGTGAGAGATGAGTGAAGCAAAAGACAAAAGGCTACAATCCTAAAGATTTTTCTTTCTGTGTGCAGCTCTCTATACCAGTGCACTGAGAAAAACTAATAGAAGAATTTTTCTGTTCTACACTCTGTGAAAGCCACTCTGCTGCTAAAATAAATTTTTTTACAGATTAAGAAAGATAGTCTTACAAATTTCTTACAGATAGTCCGCAAGATATACTTTAGCCATATGAATTTCAGGAATGGAATTTCTAGTTCCTGAAATAAGTTTGCACAATCTGTTTTTGAGACACTTCTAGCCTCATAGGCTCCTTTATCTGCTGTCTTGTCAGTTAACTGGTAATGGAGAATAGCACTGTTCAGGGAACAGGGAGAAGAACAGGTGCCCCACTCTTTGAAGGATATGGTGTTAAGTTTGCATCTGATGATCTTGATTTGCTTAAGAAGATTACTAGGTTTGTATACTTTGAGTTGTCCCTAATCTGGAAGTATATAAAGGTTGTATTAAGGTGATTCCTAGGTATAGGATCCCCTATAATGGTGTTTCTGTGCTTGTAATTTGGAGCACTTCAAGTGGAATGTGTGTTAAATCTGTTAATTTCTGTCATCTCTGGTTTGGAATTGGTTCACATGTTCTACGACAATTAGAGATAAACATGATATTAGGAACTTGATTAGGAGGCAGTGATCCTGGTGTACGTTGGAAGAGTATTACATCATAGATGACTTGGACCAAGGACTGGAAGGGATACTAAGCAAGTTTGCAGATGATAGAAAACTGTCAGGAGCTGTTGAATCCCTCAAAGGCAGGGAGGCCCTGTAGAGAGACCTTCATAAATTGGAGATCTAGGCAATCACCAACAATATGAAGTTTAAGAAGGGCAAATGCCAGACTCTGCACCTGGGATGGGACAACCCTGGATGTACGGATAGACTGGGGAATGAGAGGCTGGAGAGCAGCCCTGTGGAAAGGGACATGGGGGTCCTGGTCCATGGAAGGTTGAACATGATCCAGCAGTGCCCTGGCAGCCAGGAAGGCCAAGCGTGTCCTGGGTAGCATCAGGCACAGCATCGCCAGCCGGGCAAGGGAGGGGATTGTCCCACTCTGCTCTGCACTGGGGTGGCCTCATCTCGAGTGCTGGGTGCAGTTCTGGGTGCCACAATATAAAAAGATGTGAAACTATTAGAGAGTGTCCAAAGGAGGGCCATGAGGATGGTGAAGGGCCTTAAGGTGAAGCCCTATGATGACCAGCTGAGGTCACATGGTCTGTTCAGCCTGGAGGAGACTGAGGGAAGACACCATTGGAGTCTACAAATTCCTCATGAGAGGAAGAAGAGTGGCAAACACTGATCTCTTCTCTGTGGTGACCGGTGACAGGACCCAAGGGAATGGTCTGAGGTTCTGTCAGGGAAGGTTTAGGTTGGATAGTAGAAAAATGTTCTTCACTCAGAGGGTGGTTGGGCACTTAACAGGCGCCCCAGGGAAGTGGTCACGTCTCCAAGAGTGCTGACAGAGTTCAGAAGTGTTTGGACAATACTCTCAGGCACATGGTGTGTCTCTTGGGATGGTGCTGTGCAGGGTTAAGAGCTGGACTTTGATGATTCTTGTGGGTCCCTTGCAACTCAGCTTGTTCTGTGATTCTGTGATCAAACTGCTTATTTCCAGATACGCAGTCTTGCTACAGTTGTAGGGATAAGTCAACTTCTGACCTCCTTTTTCTGAGACAGTAAGTGAAGTTGATTTTTGTTTCTTAGGGTAAGTGGGAGTCAGCAGAGACTGTGGGGTCAGCCATAGTTACGTGCACCTGTGCTGATCATATCCATGGCACTTCTTTGTGACCGCCTTGGAAAATACAGAGATGCCAGGAGAAGGAAATACAGTAGGGAGTTTTTGGACTGTGCCCAAACTTCTTGGCCTGTAAGTCTACCCTGTGCTATAGCTTTTAGAGGCTTGTCTCCAGAATTCCAGGGTGTGGAATCCAGGAATAAAATCTTGGAGGTAGAACTTCAAGTAGGTTTAATGTGTGTCACAGTTTCAAGATTGGGAGGAGAAAGCTTTATTTTTGATAAACTAACATTAATATTCAAGTAAAGGTTAAGGGAAAACACACCCATTCGCTTTTAAAGAATGGTTGCTTCCTTAATATCAGATAACAGTTTTAATGTTTGTGGTTTTTTTTTCAATGCTTCTATTATCATTCCATTTTTTTATTTTATTTTTGCTTTTTTCCTAGAGATGTGAATTATGCCCTCATAAGGATGGTGCTTTAAAGAGAACAGATAATGGGGGTAAGTTTTATTCTTGCTTTTTGTGAACTCTCTTATTTTGTATGAGGGAAATAAATCTGTGGAAAAAAACTTATAAGGGTCCTAAACATAAAAGAAAACACTGATTGCTTTGGAAAGAGATAACTGTTTTACAGTAATGCTTATTTGTCCACTTTAGGTTCAATTTAGTTTGAGGACATCTATCATTATTCTTAGTTTCATTTTAAGGAAAAAAATTACAATAGAAAAACTGCATTTTAACATAAGCTTTTAATGGGTAAAATCGAATAATTTTATGTGTATTTAGTTGGAGCCTGAGCATTTATAGAAAGCTGTTGAAAGTCCACCATTCATGGAGGAAAGTGGAATTTTTATGTCTATAGTCCAGACTGAATGCACCAGTGCATTTTCAAAGGTTGGCTCTTTCATGCCTGATTTACTAATAGGTTCTGTAACAAAGAAGTTAAAGCTGGAAAGTTGCAGTAGTGATTACCTCTCCCTTGCATCTTTCTAATTTCACTGTTCAGGTTATCATCAGTTCTGCTCCTGCTGAGTAGAACTGCTAGAGAAAGTCTCCAGTGAATATCCTGTCTTGATTATGTTTATACTAATAGCTGTGCGATATGAGTGAAAAATTTCAATTAACTTTTCAATCACTTTTGGAATGCTGTCTTCTCTCTCTAGTATTCTAAATTCCCATCCATCATCTATCTGTAAATGGCCTGGTCATTTCGATACTGAGCCCTTTCTCTTGTGAGAGGAGAAAGTATGGTTGGATTCTGGATTTCACTTGGACAGTCTGTGTAAATTGTATTCTGCAGATTCTATGCTGTGTACAAAATATTCTAGCTAATTTATATCTTAGCTTACTGTTGGTGCAGCTTTGCTATTTCTGTTGCAGTTGAGTTGCAGGAACACAGGGCCTGCTCATGTTTGGGCTGATCTACCCTTCCCCTTGTATACTTTTGACTGCTCTGTTCATACATATATGTACATATATGTATGCTCTAGGTTTACCATTCTAATATCAGCTGACTCAGACACATTATTTAACTTAGTGCCAAGCACTTAAGTCTTATTCCTCTTCTTTATTATTCCTCTCATGTTGATACATGCAGTGTTGAATTAATTTCTTTAGAAATGGCAGCTGGACACTTTCTTTTTTAGGAAATAGTAAGAATAAGAAAGCCTCAAACTTCTTGAAATATAGAGTAAAATTTGTGAAGTATGAAGTAGCTGAAGTGTTCTCTGGTTTTATACTTAAAGTAGTATTTGGGAATGCTTTGCTGTTGTTTGTGGTGGTGTTGAAACTTTGCATAAAGTCTTGAGAACTTACTAGATAGTGTGCATCAAAAATCTGAGCCTCCTATTACTTATCTCTCTTATGGCTCTAATAATTGTAATTATAAATTCTTGTCTGAAAGTGAATTACTCTGTAAGACTTAAATGTTTTAAGTTTAAATAGCAAAGATATTACACTGTACTATAATTTTAATACCCAAGTGTTTCCATCAGTGAAAGCTTCATACTGAAAATTTCATAGCTGAGAGGCTTAAGGATTTATATTTTCTTCTGAAAACACCCAGCCTCTGAAACAGATCTTGTCCATGGTGTTGAAAACAGCAAATTCTACTTTGTGGACGAAATGTCCTTTAAATAACACCTTTACAGAAGGATATGCACCTTGGAAATACTTTGACTGGTGTTGCATTTCAGAAATTTTCTATCTTACCTGGGGCTTTCCTTTCAAAAAGTTGCTTAACAAGAGACTGTGCCAGAAGATTTTCAGACTTACGGAAATACTTAAGATCAGGTAATGGGCTTGGCAGCTGAAAATGGCATTTACAGTAGGTTAATACTTAATTATTTTTTAACTCTCTTACACCTTTCGTTGCCAGGTGAATCATAAAAAAATACAGGTATTTGAGGAGAAACTTGCAAACAAACATTTCTGATAAAACCTTGTAAGCATCCAGCTTTATAAACTTGTCTTTATGCAGTCTTTCTCTACGTATAGAAATAATTAAATGGTCTTAGCTTTTCAGAACAAGAAAATAAATTGCTGATTTTAAGTCAGTGATACAAGGTTTTTCTTCTTTCTGCCTTCTGGCAACAAAAACTTCATTTTGTAGCCAGAAAAAAATAATGTGCTTTTTGTTTTGAATATGCAGATAGCTTAGGCCATACATGGCCTGCTCCTCCTGTAGGTTTTTTTTCAACTGTCTTCTGGATATTTGCTTTATCATAAGGTGAAGAACTGTGTTTTGGGCATTGAAGGTACTGTATTTTCTTTTATGTTAGGAAGCTTAATGGTCTACTGAGCTTTTACTATAGGGTTCCATGATTTTCTTAACCTGCAGTAAGATGCTGTTACTGCAGTGAGGATCTTTGCCATACATTGCTTCCTCCTCCTTTGTTATGGTACTAGCATTTAAAACTTTCCTTTTTTTCTGCCCTGCATTCCTTTTCAGCTACATGAAAATTCCCCTGACTCAGCTGCCCATGCTAATGCTGATATAAAGAATGGCCAGGAGTATTCTTTTAGCAGCAGCCTGTACATCAGCTGTTGCACAACTGTAACTGAAGGTGGCCTAATCTTAGAGCTCTTCTGTAATGGTATTATCTTGCCTTTAAGAACTCTGGGGCACTATATATGTTGCACCTGGGCTGGAACTATCACAAAGTAGTCTGGGAGTCAAACTTGTTTATAAATATTATTAACTTACTGTAAGTATAATTAATTGACTATATAGTATGCTAGCATATGGCGTGGTTGTGTTGGTATTTTGTGTTTTGTCTCTCCCTCCTACCCCGCCAATAGTGCGCGGTTCCTTTGTGTGCATTGTTCCTTCTGCTCCCTCTCCTTTTACTGGCCTGTTGCTGCTTATCTGACCTTTTGGAGATCACCATTTTTTTAGCTGTGCTTTTTAGGTTTTATATTTCTGTTTGGAGTCTGTTTGACTCTGCCTTAGTTGTGCTTATCAGGTTAATGTGGGTTCTCTAGTGTCATCCATGGCAAATACAGAATTACAGTTTTCAGCGATTCCTTAAATACGGCATTATTGGAGCAGTACGGTCATGGATCTTATAGAGAATGTAAAAGTGACAGCCTGAGATAGTAATAGGAGGGGAGCATATCATGGAGGCCAAACATTTGTCCTTCTCTCTTTGTTACTATGAACCAGATTCTTGAGAAAGGTCTTGTGTGTCTTCTCAGAAGTTTCCCAGCCTACAAGCAATTATGCTTTGGGATTTCTTGATCCAGACATGGTATTTTTGTGTTTAATGAAAGATGAGTGCGTCGCACTATTAAAGTGTTCCCTTCTGTATAAAGTTTAGTGTCCATAATATTGTGTGGCAAAGCATTTTGCAGTTGATCAGTACGATGTGTCCATGGGGTTTCTTTTGACTGTTACCTCATGGTTTTATTTGATGCCTCTTGGTATTTGCAAACTGGGGTGGCAAAGGTCAGTTATTCTGTGCTCATCTTTCCAGTACCTCTTCCCATAACCTTTTTGGGTACACAGGAGAGTACACAGATGCCTGCCTGTTCTTGGCTTGGTGATAGTGGCTACTGGTGCCGTAGTCAGAACCTGTAGTGAGCCCAAAGAGATAATTCTGTCTGGATTTGTGTGGAATATGTCCCAGTCTGCTTCAGCGTCCCTCCTATGCTTTCCATAGTCAGAGACCTAAACTGACCTTGAACAGGAGCAGCCAAAATCCATTTGCACATGCTCGTTCAGTCTCTGCTCTGTGTGAATATGGTCATTCTGCTCCTATGCTTGCATGGATCTTGGAAACAATACTCTTGGATTTAGCTGAGTGGAGTTTGTACTAGTATCTGTGGTGTGGCTTGTCTGACAACAGGGTTATCTGTCCTAAGGATTGTTAAGAGTTGACTGTATTTAGCTATACATTTGATTTAATTAATTTTTAAGAGTAATAGGATATTACACAGTTATGAGCAGGGTGTTCATAAGAAATTTTAGGAATTAACTTTGAATAAGTTTTAATATTTTGTCTGCCTAATATCTGTGACTGTTTTAGGGCTATGGTGAAGTTTTGTGAACAAAAAATAATCCTTCCTGTATGTGGACTTTATTTTTACATAAACTTTAGGACTTTTTCAATGTTCAGAGACTGGAATTACATAAATTCTGTTAGCCTATTTACTGTTTTTAAAATTTTTTAATTTATTCTTTTCTTATTGGTACTAAAGATTGAATTGGAAAATAAACTTTTCTCTCTGAATATATTTGTTGACAGATTTCCTTGGTATTCATGTTCATTTAGGGAAACTTGTGGTTTGAAACATGACTGAATAGAAAAGTTTTTTAAAATGAGGAAACCTGATTTGTATACGGGTTGCTTATTGATTTCCTGTCTTATGTGTAAGAAGGCTGCTGAAAGATTAATTTTCCTTTAGCTTGGCAGATTGGTAAGTGGATTAGTAGTTGGGTAAAACATAAACACGTTTTTTGAAAAACAGAAGTAACAAGTGAGCGTTTGTTTGAAGATACTTGAGAACTGTTGGCATTTGACAGTTTTGGGCCTTTCAGTTCAGTAATATTTCCTTAACTGTTACAGTAATTTCCTTTGGATTTTTGACACTCAATGAGGAGGAAATAAAATCATGACCATTTGGACTGATTATAGCTTTTTGAATCCCAATTCTTTTATCTTCTCATAATACTGAGTATGCATTCTATTTTTTAAGTGAATTGTTCACTTGTATCTAATATAGTGCCTCTCCCGTTTAAATAGTTTTCTTGCAGTAATCTTTTTCCACAATTTTCTGTAAGCTTAAAAGGTTTGATTTTGCTGTACAAGTTGTTACTTTGAAATCTGATTCCAGTGGATGATGATCAGGAATGCTGTGTAACAGCATTCTTTGTGTGACTTTTCACCAAGACTTCTTTCATGCAGCTGCTTGGGGAAAGGCCAGCTAACAATGTGGTGGTTTTGTCATGGTCCAAGCCCTCTTCCCACCCCCTGGGTTAGCGGCAGAATCTCCCAAGTCTGTAAAAACATTATATGCTAGTTTTCCTGTTGCTGTTGTTATTATTAGAGTCTCACTGTCTGGTCTACTGTTCTGATGAGTTTTCTTGGTGTTAATGTCTAAGAATGTGGATGGCATAATGTTATATGCACACACCGAGACATACGCATTTTGCAAGTGCTTACCTACAAATGTTCTGGCCCTTTTGAGCAGATTTACAGCAGTGTGTGTATTTTTTTTTTTACTGGGAAAGAGAAAAAATTGATAATAAATTTAAAATACTGCAGTAATATAAATGCATGTATTACCATATAAGGTATTGTATATTTAGGATTTATATTACTGATAATCATAATGAATATGTAGAAAAATTTTTTTAGTGTTTTAGGTGGTTATGTATACATTTCTTCCTTTTGTTGTATGAAAGGATTTCATGAGGGAGGTGGAAGAAACTCATTAATTCCATAGCATTCCAGCTAAAATTATTAAAGCTATTAGCTTACTCAGTGGACCAATGGAATTTCATCTGTAGCTGTTTCAAAACCAAACTATTTGTTGTGCAGAGTGATGATTCAAAATGAATCAATTCTTTAGTTGAGGAACAGATTTTTCTAAATGGAGAATTTTGTGAAAATCAGTAGTAGGACTTTGTAGGATGAAGCCTTTTCTTCATAAACAAAGAGTATTTATTTTTACCTTTTTAAGAAATTGCCCATTCTATACCAATGACGAGGTTGACTACCAACCACAACAGTGAGAGCTCTAGTGGTTAGTGTGGCACCTTCTTTTTTACCCCTCTTCAAAGAGTGGCTCAACCAATATAATATGAATAATGCTGTATTAACTACAGCAAACTCTAAATCTGTATTTAATAGAGTAAGGAAAATCAGTAGCTTCAGCTGACAGATTTCTTATCTGCAAGTTTTCTTGTTTTCACAGGAAAGGAAGATCAAGGTTAAAACAAAAATATATGGAATGTCTTAATGAGGGGACACTTAACTAAATGTTTAAAATAGTACTTAATCTTTCCCTTTGGCCAAGAGTAACAGTAATGGTTTTAAGTACGTCTTTGAAAGGTGAATCCAGCAGAGTTGGATAGCCTTTGGGTCAGTCAGCAGATATGATAGTTGTGGAAACAGTGGGTGCAATTTCATGTAATCTAGGACAGCTGTTGACCTCTGCTGAAATGAGTGGACTGTGGTTTTCCCCTGACTGGGTGTTACTGCACTGGTGGTTTTGTGTGTGGTAATCATATGACCTCAGTGTGGATTGCACCAAGCCATTGACTGATCTTGCTCGAAGGTAAACTTTTAAGTTTCCCACAAATTTTGTAATGAGATGAAAAAAATTATTTGCCCAGCTACATAGCAAACTCATACTGTAAGGAGGGTGCAAAAATGTGCAGTTGAAAATGAAGAGTAAGGTGAGATCCTGCTTTTCAGTGACAGTTTATAGCTGAAATGGATTGAGGCCTATCCTTAAGTGACAACTTAGAGCAACCCTCATAAGAAACGAACATATCAATAAAGAAAGATTTTTCTATGCCAGAATAATAAATACAATTCTCTTGTTTTGTGAGTGAGCTGTAGTTAGAAATAAAGTAAGACTTCTTTAATGAAACATAATGGACTCTTTAGGAACTTACAATGCATAAGCAAATGTTCCTCTGACACTGATACATGGTTAGGGGATGGTGATAATATCCCAGAACTCTTGTGCGACGAGGCTGGCCCTGTAGCTGGAGTTCAGTGTGGCTTCACGATTCTGGCCTCTACAGTGCATCAGTGCTTTGCTGCACAGCTTCAGCACTGACCGTGGGTTGTAGTGGAGTCCCCACACCGTGCCTCTTAGTTCATAAGCAAGACGTGGGCTTCCCTTGTGGTCGATGGTAGGATGGATTATAAGTTTGTTGCTGTTATTTTATTATGAAGTCAAAGCAAGCCTTGAAAATTTGCACTGGCAGGCAATTTAAAAGTACTGTGAGTTTCTTTACAAGGAAAGTGCTTGTGAACCAAGTTTTGGGCAATTAAGCAGTAGTTGTAAAGACAAAAATTTAGTTAGATGGGTAGCATACTGGGTATTATTTATCTTTCTGGATTTTCTTTGTCAATTTACTTTGGTAGAGTTAACTTCTAGTTATAGAGTTCTTTGTTGGCAACAGTCTTGTGTTTGCTGGTGGTGAAATTGCTAGGAATTACTTGTTCTCTGTCATATTGGGATAACAGATCAATTATTGATTTTTGGCTAGGGGTCTGAAGTCTGAGCTTTGTTGCTCTGAACATTAGTGAACAATGTACATTAAAATTAGACCTGCTAAGTATGTACTGCTAGATTTGCACTGAGTTAAAAATCAGTAAGGCACCAGAAGTAAAAATCTCAGTGAAAGACTGGTAACATTTGGATAGATTTTTGTGGTGGTAATTAAACATTTTGTGAACTAGAATGAAACGTGAAAATTGGCAAAAGTCAATCGTGTGTCTTTCTAAGAGATAAAACAAAATAAAAAAGAATTCATTTAAGTGAAATGCTACAAGTCTCATATGGTGTATTTAAACTCTGAAGACTCTTCAGCATGAATTTCCAGTTTCTGATATTGGAAAAAATGGTTTTCATTATTATTATCAAAGCAGATCTTGGAGTTGGTTTATATGTGGTTTTTCATGTTGTTTTAAAGCTGGTAGAAGTTGTGTTCTAAGATCTTTATATTTCTGCAATGTTTTCTTAGAAAGCACTGGATTTTTTAAAGGTAAGCAGCATTTCCCAAAGTTACTGAATTTGAAAGTACAGTTGAAGTAAATATTTTTAACTTTGTCTATCACTAATAAGTAAAAATTAAAAATGAAGATGTTTTGCAATCTCTGGATGGAGACATTGGTTGTTGTAGAATGTTGGGTTTTTTTGAAGCAAGAGAGGTGGTGAATCTGTCAGCCTGTGGTAGCCTGAGGGGTTTTTTTCAGCAGTTTCAGAGAAAACAATTCTGATAAGAGTGCACAGAAACAAGCAAACTTGATGGCTGATTTGAATCCTTATGATATGTTTCTTAGGCTTTAATTTAAAAACAAGAAATTAAATTTATTTAAGGTAAGCAAGGCAAGCAATACCATCTGGTAAAAATACTATTGTTGAGAAGGCACGTGTATGAAAAGGCCACTGTCTCAAAGATTGAAAAATAAATAAAATAAAAAAATCTGAGTATAAGGGAAAATTTTAAGAACATTTTGAAAGCTGCCACTACCTCTATTTGCAAAAACATGTGTCCTGCCCTCTTTTCCAGTTAAAGTTGTCCTGAAAGGGAGATGAAACCAAAAGTAAATTGCATATAAGCAGTTCAGTGGGAACAGTAAGAGTTTATTAGCAATTACTGCAAGTTTCATAAGCAAAATTTAAAAAGCAGGTAATATATCTGTGGCCATTTGTCTGGATTCAAACCATGCACAACTAAAGTGAATGGAAGCTTATAATGGATTTAAAGAGTAAATGATATGGTTTATAGAGATGGGTTTAATGAACTCATTTGGAACAAAAGTGATCTCAAAAATGGCATGAATTCCTGGCTAAATTTGGAGAACAATTAAGAAAAAATAGGAATATCCTGTTGTTATTTCTGTGCAGTGTTTGGGTGAATAGGAAAGGTGATAGTATCATTTCAGTTGCAACAGAAACTAGGGAGAATGTTTTAAATGTTTTTGAATGTGTCTAACAGTGTTATTGGAGGTTTTTATTTAATAATCCAAAACATGAGTATACAACAGTATTTTTCACACTTAAACATTGATAAAGCTCCAAAGGACTGGATTTAGTGATTTTTTTTTATTCCTGGTTGAGAAGGAGGGAAAATGTGTATAGTTGCTGATGAAATTTTAGTTGCCCTAGAATAATGTAGTAAATTATTTGAATAGGAAGTTTATAGTGCAAACTTTATGGTTAGATGGAGTAAATTGAAAAATACGTAGTCTTAAATACCACACATCCTTTTAAATACTTGCTTCTCATATGGGCTTCTATGTGCGGTTTTGATGGTTGTCTTTAGAATGTGTCATTATCCCTGCAGACAAAGAAGGCAGTTATCATCCAGTAGGAAACAGAAGACAAAAGCACTCAACTTTGAACATGGCAATAGGTCCTTTATTCTACTGGGATTCTGAGCTCTGTGCTCAGCCTGAGTAGTTGTCTAAAAGAGAAGGAAGTGCCAGCAGAGGACTGGGAAGGTGTTTTTGTACTGCGTTATATAGTCAGGAACACTCTCAGTTGCACAAAACATTACAAGTAAAATCTGTGTATAGGTTAGTAGCAGGTTCTCTCATAAGTGAGATGAAAGAGATCTATTACACTTTGGCTGTAGGTGTCCTTACTTCCATGGTTATGCTTTGTAGCAATAGTGACTCGTCTCTTGACTCTTAGGAAAATGGTTCTTGTTTGCCTCCTTTTCTGTTTTCCTCCTCCTGTCTGGTCCTCACATGGCAAAACTGAATCTTCTTGATTTCCCTTAACTTTAAAAGTTTTGTGGAGGAGTCTCCAAACCTTGAGTTCTCCAAAGATGGAGATTGCACAGCAACTTTAGACAGCCAATTCTTAACCACACTTTTTATGGAGAAGTACCTTCCTTACTCTTCCTTCAGGGACAGCTGTGCCTCTTTTGACACTTGCAGGTCAGCTGGGTGGTGCTCTCTGAAAATTCTATATTTCTTCACCAGTTAAACTTTGGACAAAAGAATATTTAAGAACTTGTGTATGGGGTGTCTTGAGTCCAAGTGGGAGCTGGTGCTGGAGTTAGGCTTCTTTTTTGGTGCAGGCATTTGAGGCTGGTAGCATAAGGATGCTGCAGCAACCCCTGTGGTTAGAGTATTTTTGGACAGATTGTGACTTTTCAGCAAGGTCACATTATCTGCGATCTGAAGGTGCCAGATGGAAACCAATGGAAAAGGTTCCTTGTCCTCAATTCCATGGGCACTTATTAACCCATGTTCAAAAACTGTGTTAGTGCTGTGGTGCTTCATTTATTTCGTTGGATAGATACTGGTTTTGGTCTCATGAAAGTTGAAAGTCTGCTACTGCCCACAGCTGTCTTGGATGTGTGCTTTTGTGCTTTGTATTTGTAAATAGGAATATATTGTACTGTTT
>WEIT01009312.1:1296-69374 GCA_013389985.1 Dryoscopus gambensis
TAGGAATTTAGTGGAGCTACTATTGCCATAATAGTAAAAAAAAAGTGCAATATGTGACAGGTTAACTGACCTCTGTATTTTATTTCTGCCTGATGAGGGAGTACAACTTGTGCTAATGATGACATTTTCACAGTCTGCAGCATCTAATATTACAGTATAATGTATCCATGAGTCAAGTTCTCTGGCACACTTCATAACTTAGGTTTTATGTGAAATGTTTGCTAATGTTTCACTTTCACATTGATATTTATTCTTTTATCCAGAAATGTATTACTCAGACATCCGGTGTCTGTGATTAAGGAGACCTTTGGCCATCACATCTGCTGACAGCAGAACTGACTTAGCAATTGTGTAATAATACAACTTTATTTCCACTTTTGATTTACTAGAAGTAGGATAAGGATCAGCATTAAGTGCCTGGCTACTGCAAAGTCCATGGCATGTGGTGTGGTGGAAACCATTGTTCAGAGTGTCAGGAATCACAAGAGCAGTGCAGCAGAAACAGCTACGTGGGCAGCAGGAAGCCATCACATGCTCTGCTTGCACTTTCCCACACCACCCATCCCATTGCCAGGGAGTTTTATTGGAACAATGGTAACTGCAGACAAAATAAAGGAAGTTGACTCCGGGAAGGAGGGAGGATGGAGTTTAATATTGAATGTCTAGCTGTTTGTGTTCTTTTTTCTCTTGATACCCAAATCAGGGATCAGAAGCTTGTGTGGCCTGACAATAAATTAAGTAAAATTTCCCAATTCTGGACTGTGTTTTCTGGGACAACTACATACAAAACTGGTTTAAATATCTTAACTGTGTACAGAAGACTGTCCTACATGAGTGTTTTTCTGCATCTGCAGGAACAGTTTGTACTGACTACTTGCAAATGTCCTATCTATGTACAACTTGATCCCTTCTGCAACCACTAAAGCATCAGAATCGCGTGAGAATGCCAGGGACAATCCACCCACAATGTTAATCATTACATACACATTCAGATAGACAAAGGAGATGAGCTACAGCAGGAGCTACCTGGGGGAATATGTAGAACTGTCAGAAATTCCCATCTGGAGAAATCCTGTGTGTCGATTACTTAATTATGGATATGTTGAGGAGTTCAGACCTGTTTTCAAGGCAATCTATTGTCTCAAACCAGCTTTACTGTCTCATCTGTGCTGATGACAAGATAGGATGTTCCTGGAGCACTCAGGGAATTCACGACTTCAGTGCACAGGGTGTGCAGAGGAGCACAGCACTGATACCCACCTTTGCCACACTTATAACTATGGGCTAAACTTGAGTTTCATACTTAGAACTTAGTCTGACAGCTCCTGCCACTTCAGGATACTGTCCCGGTTGTAGAATTCAGAAATATCTGTTCTTGAATTACTAATTGAAAGAATTTATTTAAATTGAACACACTTCCAATTCATTCTGGATCATACAACTTCCCATGAAAAATTGTGATATTGTCCAAAGTAATAAATCAGTGTTCACAGTTAAGCTTTTATTTATCCAAACCTATGACCCAGTTCTACTATTTCAAGGGAATCACTAGCCTCTGTCACATTTGTAGCAAGACAGCCTTGTAATGAGTTATAATTAGGTGTAAATTATTGTGGCAACCATTACATTAACTTAAAGCTTTTCTTCATCTTAGTATTAGTAGATTTCACTGTTTGCATGTTTTTATGCGCTGGAGCACAACAGGTGTATTCATCTGTCAGCCAAGGCTAAAAGGGAAAGCAAGGTGGCCTTACAAAGCCTCTGGAGATCACAATCTGTTGATCTCTTTTGCAAAGGTAAATGGGCGTTGCCTAGTGGCTCTGTTTCTTCTGCTGCCCAGGTTCCTAGAGACACTTTGTCTTTCTGAAATGCTGTTTTTCCCCATCCCCAAGAATTGTGCAGGACTGCCCCAGACCTGCCACATGAGCTGCTGAGGTCCTCTGAGCTCTGCTAGACCATAGTGTTCAGAACCAGTAGTTTTAGTACAGACTTTGAGAAAGATAGTGAATTTGTCAATAATTGCTTCAAGGAAATGTTTCTGTTACCAACACTACCTTGTACAATCTCCCTTTCCCTCAATAAGGAGGGAAAGACTGCCCAAGGGGCGCATCTCCATGACGGTGTCCACAGCAGGTTTAGCCTATGTTTTACCAAATAAACAGCTCTCAAACTGATGCAGGAGGCCTGAATTGGATGATAATGTGACAGGGTATGTTTTGATACAGAAAATAGAAGCACAGTCACTCTCAGCAACCCCAGCAGTAGAGCTACAGCAGCTCAGTGGTGCCTTGAAGGGGTGTTCCACCAGCCAGTGGGTCAGCAGCTGCTGTAATACCACATCTAGTCTCCTCAAGTTAAGGAGAAAGAAAGAGGAAACCATATTGCTGAGAAAAGGGTTTTGAAACAGGAGAGAGAAGTATTTGATAATAGCCTGAGGTCAGGGCACTCTGCATCTGGGGTTTTCACTTCAGGTTTGGGTTTCTAGGGATGAAGAACAGTAACTCCCTCTGTGTGTAAGTTAATAGTGCCCAGCTGAGTGTGGCTTCACTCCCAAGTGAACTCCAATGAAATATCGATGGACAAAAAATTAACCATTTCCAGTTTAATAGCTGTCTGTGAGAATGGAGTGCAGCACTGTTTAGTTTCAACCAGCAGTAACCCTGAGCAAATCAGTACCATCTGCTCTCAGCTCAGAGCTTTCCTGATCAGCATAAAATGAAATAAATGCAAAAGTTTCAGAAAATAACAGCTACCCCCAGAATTGTCAGGCTAGCACCATATGTCAGTCTTCCTTTCCAGCAATGCCCCCAGAGCTGTGCCCACTCAGGAGTGACAAGGTCTGGATCTCAGGCCTAAAATGTTCTCACCCACAGCTTTGGGGTTCCAGCAAAAACAGAACAAGAATTTTGTCATGCTATTAAATTATGTTCAGCCTTGCTAACCTCTGGTGACGAATGACTCCATCTGAATATAATGCTGCCAGCCTCTTTGCATCTATATGAAAAATAGTTATAATATATCTTAAGGACCTGTCAGGGAAAGAGCTACAGCATTTTTATGCAGTATAACTCCCTGAGGAAGCAGGATGAAATGGAACCACCTCAAAGCTTATTGCAGGAAAAAGCATTAGAGACAGTCCGGTGGGAGATGGGTCCCAGAAGAGCCCAGGGACTCGCAGCAAACAAAGAGACTTTGTTTCTGTCACACAGCCATGCCTGCTGAGAGATGTCAAACTTATGGAACCGAATCAGGAGCAGGAACAATGAAATGGCATGGAAGAAACTAATTTCTTATTTTTCAAATGTAGTAACACCCTCTCCCTTCTTCCTGCTTAGGAGTAAACAAGAACCAGAGCCCGCCTATGCTGCAGGGGCACAGGAGTGGTGTTATGCTGAGACGTGGGCTTGTGGTCAGTGGGAATGGGCAGCATGGAGCTCAGCATGGGCTGACCTGCCCTGACAGGAGGCAGGATCACGGAAGCAGCTGGGCACCACATGAACTCTGTGGTATTTCATGGCTGCTGGTTAGACTGGCCATTAGCCGTATTGTGTCCTCTCCTGGAGCCCTGGGAAATAACAGTCAGGGTTAAGAGTCCATAAGGGTTACACACAAGTTTTTGGGGCTTTGAGTCCCAAAGATAGGAATAAATTAAGAATTGTTTTAATTCATGCCATCAAGCTAGAGGCATTTAATACCTTTCCTTTACAACTCATGATTTCTCAACACCCCGTTGAGGTTCGTGCTCCAACTGCTCACTTAGGTACTTTGAATGTAAAATGGGGGCGTCTCTGCTTAATACATGTCCTTGCACAAAAGCAAGCTCCAGGCTTGTTCCCTGGCTCTCCCAGAATCTGACTGCAGGCTGATACTGCTTCTGCCATTAGCTAGGAAACAGAGGGGTGTGAGCTGCCATCTCCACATATGCTTCTGACTGGCTAGAGCCTGCCCTGGCTGCGTGGACCCAGCGCCCACAGAGCACCCAGCCAGAGCAGCCTTTCCCACGTTGTCATTCCTAGTATCCTTCACCAAGGCAAGCTGATATGGGGAAGGGAGCTTCCAGTTCCAGCTGGGAAGGGAGAAGGAATCTGGGGAGTAAAAGGTTGTTCTTTCATGTGCAACCCGGCTCAGATACAGCGAGCTGTGTTCAAAGAGAGTAAGACACGCTTGTTATTGCAGAATAAATATAATGCAATGAGAGACTTTCCCACCTGTAGTCCAATTTTAGATTTTTTTCTACACTGTAGGCAGACAACTTTTAAGCAAGAATGAACATTTGTCTCCATGTGATATGGAAAAAAAAGTTGATTTAATCTTAATATAATCCCAGTTCCTTGTCAGGGATCAGTTTCAAGCATAGGCACTGGGTTTAGCTGCCTGGAATTTCTGAGTGCCTCCTGATATTCAGTAAATCGCCCTATACTGAGCTCAGCTCATCAGCAGGGATCCAGCTGGCTTTTACTTCATGTCCTGGGAGATGCCCTTTCAAAGTACACCCTCTCAAAGACATGATGAACTTCTTATTCAACATTCTACTGTTTCAGTGATCTAAACCCTAAAGTTAGATATAGTCTTGACATGTCTGACAGTCAGAATCTGTTAGGATCTGCCAGAGTCTGCTGGTCTGATCTGGGACTGTGTGCAAGATGGGAAAAGGTGCAGAGGTAGAGATGGCAGAAGGAGCAGCAGCAGTAATTTGACAGATGATGTGAGAAAAATCGCTGCCTTGCAGAGATGCAGGATTCTCTTCCATAGGAATGAAGGTGTTTATCCCAAAGCAATGAAATCCTGAATGTAAAATCTGAGTATGGAACATTATTCATGGAGGCTTTGGGAGAGCATTTAGACCATCTTGACTCAATCCTGCAATAAAGTTGCAAAAAATGAAGGCATACCATATCCACTGCACTTTACTGAAGATACTGTTGTGTGTTTCTTCTTTCTGAGAGTTTGTAGGCAACATTTAGCATTTTCCTGATGCTAAGGCTACATTTGTTCTCTGGCCTGGAGCCCTCCTGGCACAGTTCAGCTTGTGTCTATACAGCCAAACTCTCCAATTGCCAGATCAGATGGCTGCATCCAAACATCCTGCAAGGACCCAGGCTCCTGCCAGCCTGGGCCTTGGCTGGGCAAACTATGAGCTGCCCAAATCTCACCCATGCCAGGGATCTTCCTGATGATTTAGTTGCTGATCATGAGCTGGTGCTCGAGCCTCAGTTCTGGCTCCGTTTTGCTCTTGGCTCTAGAGTAAAGCCCCAGGTGTTGCATGGAGAAGGCTGCTCTGGCTTGAAAGGAGGTGATGTGAGCAGTGGGGTGCGTGGGGTGGGCTGCCCCCTCCGTGCTCAGCTGTGCAGGCTGCAGCATGGCACCTGCTGCCCAACTGGCCTGTCAGGCAGAGGAAAGCTGGCTTAGGAGCATCATCACTGCCCCCAAACCACAGCAGGGATGGCAGAGGTTTCCTGGCATAAATGTGTGCACAGGGAAAATGATTTGTGTTAGCAATGTTTTTCCAGGGAAGAAAAGGAAGGATGTGCTGGAGCTGAGAGCTTTCACAACGAAGGCAGAATTGTCCTGAACAGGAATTTTGGATTTTTACAGGCATTAGGGAATCACAAGAGAACATGTGGGCATGATGGTGGCAGTATCCCAGCTCAAGTGACTGCACAGGCACAGACATGCTCCTTCAGATGGGGGCAGAGCAGGTACCAAGGGAGCAGCCACAGACTCCAGCGGTGAGGAGGGAGGAAGAAGAAAAAGAAAGCCCATGCAAAGAACCAGATCGTGCAAGGTATTGAACATGTCTGTAAATGAGTCAGGAGCAGGGCAGGATGGGGTGAGGCAATGTCAGGTTTCAGGACAGGCAAAAGAGAAGGGGAAATCAAAGACAATTACTAATTCATCCCCCGACAAAGCTATAGGATGCTTCTGCTCCTTATCTCTGAGTTAAGCCCTACTTCTCCCCTCCCTGTCCTGCCCCACTGCTGTCTCCCATTTTTAAATCTTTTCCTCATCTTCCTCCTCCCCTCTTCCAGTCCCTCTGTGCTGTCTCTGTATGTGTTGAGCATTTACTGAAAGTGTGAGGCAGCAACAGCCGGGGGACACTCTGGCAAGAGTGGCATCTGTAGCCTTCACTAGAACCTACCCAAGCCTTATTTCACTGTTGGGCTAATCGTGGTCAGTGTGTGTGCCATGGCACAACAACAGTGCCCTGGAAGAGGATACACAGAACTGGAAGGTCACTGTGCCTGTGCAATGGCCCCCAACTGGGATTTTTTTGAGTGCCTTCAAGTTTACAGAGACAAGTGTTTGGCAACTTGGGCTGAGCATGAAAAGGAGCACGCAGGAGTCAATTACAAGGTCTTGACACTTTGGATGCCCTGCAGTGTCATTTGTGAGAGAAGTGGTGGGAATCCATTGTGTAACCATGTGCTTCAGACCTCCAGCAGGTTTGAGCAAAGCAGATTTTTTGAAATCACATGAGCTATAGAGCAATGTCAAAACAAATGGGAAGTGTTGAGCATTTTGCAAGCACTTCCACCAGTGTCAGTCACCCTTGCTGAGTTCCTTTAGCAGCGGCATACACCCAGTCCTTGCTCTCCCAGCTTCTCAGAGACCTTACTGATTTTAGAGGTACATGGGCAGAAGCCTGCCAAGAGGGTCTTTCTGCCTCGTTTTGCAAACCCAGCTTTCAAAATAAGTGGTAACCACCTTTTAGACTGTGCAGGAGCTGTGATTAGCACTCCAGCCAGGCAGAGGCTCAGATGAGGGAAGGAAAGCCTTGGGGCCAAGGGGGGCCTGTGAATGAACATATTTCCCAACATACATCAAGTTTTGTTTTATCACAGCAAGATTGTGAATTGACATACTTCCCCTCCTAGCACAGAGATGTCTCAAAGGCATGCAAAGGGTTTGTGGCAGAAAGTGTTTCTGCTTGGCCATCTGGGCTCCAGTGCCTGAGAGGGGATTTGGCTAACCCTGAGCACGATGCCATCTGCCAGAGCCATCCATTTCTCCTTTGCTATCTGTGTATTACTCCTTTTATGTACCCACAGCAAATGGCAGACCACCTGCGTGTTTTATCTTTTAAAAAGAACTCTCAACTTGTTTGGCTCTGAAATGCAGGATTAATTAAGAAAAGTTTTCTTCTGGACACAGTGTTATTTTTTTAATGTCCGAAGCTGAAGTCATACACAGACCCATGCCTGTACTTGAATCATGCTGAGGGCACGGATAGCTCATGCAAGAGCATGTGTGATTGACTGTGTATGTTTTTATAAGCTCAGTGTTTGTTTTACTGCAGTGCCAGAAACTCTCAGTCAAGATTAGGATGCAATTGATCTAGGTGCTGCATGGATGTGATGAGGGAAAGGCGTTTTACACTGAAATACGGATTGAAATCCAAGGACTGTCTGTAGCTAGGAGTGCCAGTGATTATTTCCACTCGGTTCAGATGAGAACCTTTTGAGAGTATGGCTCTTTATATTGCAGTGCCAATCTCATCTCAGATTTTCCAGGCTCCAAGGGGAGATGAAGTGTGTTATTCGTCATGTTGAAGGGAACATGAGCAACATTTCAGCCAAAAGGGCTATTCAAGGGAAATGACACCACCAATACACTCTTTGCTGCAGAACAAGCAAACTCACATTGCTACTTGAAATTAAGAGTGAAGTATCTCAAATCACCCCAATTCCCAACATTGAAACAGCCAAGTCCTAGTTTCTTGCACACATTTTGCTTGGATCTGTGAGTGAGGACTGTTTTTTGGAGTGTTTGCTCTAGAGCTAGACAGAGATTTGTTTCAAAAAAAATTATCAGTGCTTTCAGACATAAATCTTCCGTTCATCACAGCTATTTACTGATTCACTTGCTCTGATAGATAGAATAGCAAATGATGAATGTTTAATGGAGAGCACTCCACAATTGGTCAAGGTGACTGCAAAATATTTGATGTTTCAGAGCAATCAAATTGTTTGGGAACATCCCTTCTTTTGCCCTTGTATTTGTTTTTTCTCCCATCCCTTGTGGTATATGTCATGGGAGTCTCTATCTGGGCCTTGACCATGGCTTTGGCAGTTCTGATTGTTCAGTTCAACAGCTTCTCCAGTTATGTGCTTGGATGCCAGTAGAATAAATATAAATTTGGGATTTTTTTAAGGGAAGGAGGAAAACTAGTGATAGCTGTGATTATAATTCAGTGTTCCTAGTAGCAAGACCGTTTTATTCTGTGTCTCTGGAGTGGTAGTAATTGTACCTGTACACATGGACTATTTGTGTTTATTAAAATGACCTTATCAGAACAGCAACTTTAGCAAACTTCAGTCATGTGAGCAGAACCATCAGGGTCATGATGAGGCTGTCTTTGGGGGAATACTTCAACCCTTTGAAGAAGTCTGACAAGGAAGTTTCACAGCTTTGGAACTGTTTGCCAGCTGCTCATCTGGCTACTCCTTTTATTTGACTTTGTCTCCCCAGTCTGTTCCTCCATTCTACCACTTTGTGTCCCTGCCTGCCCAGTGCTTTCCAGAAGGAAAGAGGTCAGACAACTTCCTGGTGAGGGAAGACTCTGTGCCTGCAAGGTAATGGCACCACTGAGCAAACCCCAGTGACTAGTTAGGATATTGTGCAGTCAAGGGGCTGAACTGCATCTGCCTGCTGAGGAGATGTTATGATATGGCATAATTCCCCTCGCCTTGCTGCGTACTTGCTAAGCTGTGTTTTGAATCCTGTGGCTTAGACGAGAGACCATATTTTCTAGAGACAGTTGACTTAGCGAGTAACAAGAAGGTTGGCAAGCTACCAGGGGAAGTTGAGCAAAAAGGTGATTTTCATTCTCCAAAGGCTGGTAAGGTGCCAAGCGCTTCCTAGCTCATAGATCTAAACTCTGAATTCGCAGGCCTCCTGAGGAATTTAGGAGCCACTGTTAAACCTATTAAATCCCCCGATGTTTTTAACAACAGCTTAGATTTTATCGCTAATGAAAGAAAACTCACAGCTCCTGTGGATTTAATCCATCTTATCTCAACAACTGAAAGAGAGCTTGGCTGAAAGGATAAAGACTTTTTATTTCATTCTATCAAGGTATTAAGCTACTCTGCTTGCTTCAGTCCACAATCAGAAAGTGCTCCAAGATTCTCTTGAGTGCTTGTTCTGGAGTGATTCAGAGAGTTACTGCTCTGGCACTGTGGAACTCCTGTCCCAGAGTGGGGGAAGGAGAACTTGTGCAATGAGGTGCTGGGCCACCCTCTGGGTGTGTTAGTATGAGTGGTGCCATTGGCCCTGGTTAATTGGCTATTCTTCAGCTGCCTGTTCCATGGGCTGGGAGCTGAGGATTGGAGCAGGCATATACAGGAGACACCACAGGGATGCAGAGTCACAGTATGGATGAGGTTTGAAGGTGCCTCTGGAGCTGCATTAGTCCGGCCCCCTGCTCAGCACAGGGTCAGCTCCAGCAGGCTGCCTGGGACTGTGTCCCTTGCACTTTTAAAAATTTCCAACAGTAGAAGCCCCACACATGCTCTCTGGGCAACCTGCACTGTTGTCTGTGCACCTTCACAGTAAAAAGGTGCTGAGGGTTTTTTTATGTTCAAGTGTAATTTCCTGTATTTCTGTTTGTGTCCATTTACTTTTCCCCTGTGACAGGCCACTACAGAGATGAGTCTGTCTCTGGTATTTATTTATACACACTGATAAGATCTCCTTGAGCCTTCTCTTCCTCTGCTGCAAAGTCCCAGCTTTTTCAGATTCTTCTCATGTGTCAGATCCTTCAGTCTCTTAATCATTTTCATGGCCCTTTGCTACGCTGACTCCAGTATGTCCATGCCTTTCTTGTACAGGGAAGTGCAGAATAAGACACAAGACACCAGTGCTGAACAGAGGGGAAGGATCATCTCCCTCGATCTGTTGCTGATGCTCTGCCTAATGCAGTCCAGGAGGCTGGTGGCCTCCTTTGCTGCAAAAACACATTGCTGGCCCATGGCCAGCTTATCCACCAGGATCCCCAAGTCCTTTTCTGTAAAGATGCTTTCCAGAGAGTTGACCCCCAGCCTGCTCTGCTGCCTAAAGGTATTCCTGCCCAGGTAATGGACTGGGTGTCTCATGAAGTTCCTGTCCACCTATTTCTCCAGCCTGTGCAGGTCCCTCTGAATGTCAGCAAAATGTCCTGGAGCATCAACCACTTTTCCCAGACTGCTGACAGTGCACTCTCTCCCATCGTCCAGGACATTAATGAAGATATTTGGCAGTATAGATCTCTGGGCTACTCAACTAGTGAATAGCCTATGTTTGGACTTTGTGCCACTGATCCACACCTCACTGTGCATTTATCTGTCCATCCTTCACTGGTTTGTCTAGAAGAGTTTTGGGAGACAGCATCTAAAACCTTGGTAACTTCAAGACAAACAATGTTCACTTAGCCTTGTTCATTACTGATGAGATTTACCCTCAAGAATCACAGGCACCAGAGACCTGTGGCAAATACTCTTCCTGATCTGGTCTGTAGCAGACACCAATAACTGCACTGGTCACATTGGTCAGCCCTCTAATCCGCAGCCATAAACTCTCAGCTGGCTCACTGTACACCCCAAGCACAGCTCTATTCAGTGTCCCTGCTCTCGCACATGAAGGGCAAACCCCCTCCCTGTTTTTCCAGCCTGTCCTTCCTGGAGAGCCAGTCTCCATCCATGGCAGCACTTCAGACCTCTCATACCACGTCTTGCAAATCTTGTTATTCCTCCTGTGTGCTCCCCATGCTGCATGTGTCGGTGTACCTCAGAGAGGCAGTCAGTCCAGCTGGTTTCCCAGAAAAGGTGTGAGAGCTTTCCCCATGATGCTGCCCTCTCAATGCTTCCTTATTTCTCTGCATGCACTTGTATTACACACTGTATTCACTGCAGTAACCTTACGTGCTGCTGACTGTGAAGTGAGGTCTAAGCTTCTTCAAAGACAGCTCAAATTTCCTTAGGCTAGAGATTAAATTTCAAATTCCCTGGCCCCTTAGTCACAGTGACTTGAGTGGAAGGAGGCTGTGGCATAACCCACAGGTCTCATCCCAGTACCATCTTCTGCTGGGGACTGCTCTGCCTGCAGACCACATCTGCAAAAGCCTGGAGTTATTTCGGACTATGTGTGACTTCACTTCTAATAATAATAAGCTTCTATAATGTGATCATATCCGGTTGCTGCTCTTGGGTTGCCTACCTCATTCTTGGAAGAAGCTTTGGCACACTGGTATAGGGGTACCTGAAACTGCCTGAAGCTTTGTGACAGGTACAGAATGTGGGATGGTCCTACTGGAAACCAAGTCTGCTCCTTGGTAGATAGAAGATGGAGGAGCTGGATAGTTTCACTGCTTCAGCCTTTGGCTTCCTGGTCATGATAGATAGCATTCTTTTACAAGATCAGTTAAGGATAGTAACAACCTCCTGGACATCCACATCTGTTGTGGAAAAGTATTTATTGAAACAATAATGAGGAGCAATGTGGGATAAGAATCTGAGAGGAAAAGAGCCTGTTATGAGTTGTTAAAGTGCAGCAGATAGAACCTCAAGCAGCTGAGGAAGGATGAGTTTCAACAGCAATAGAAACCCTGCCTCGAGGTCAGTTTGAGTCAGAAAAAAAAAAGTGTTTCCTAGCAAGATGGGAAGAAGGACAAAAACGAGCAGTATTGTTGCCATTATAAAATAATTGTTGAAATGTGTTTTAGAATAACTTTACAGCTGATAAGACATGGAGCAGAAATTTGAAAGTTGGCATATGAGATAATTCTTCCTTCAGAAGAACTTCTTGTAAAAGCTTCAGAGAAAAATGGATAAAATGTAATTTACGGGATTCTCTGAAAAGAGTTGGTTTTACATACAGGGGTTCAGTTTTTATTATTTTATTTTCCCATGGGCTGCTTTGAAGGCTCTGTCTCATTGCAGACAGGTCCCTGAAGAGACACTTGGAAGCACAACAGTGGGCTCCACAAGCTGCAGATTTCTTAAAGATTTTCTCCTGATTTCCATCCCCAGGAAACGTGATGTTTCTGTTCAGTTTCTGCTCCCATGGCCTCCCAAGTCAGTGGATTACTTTGAGGGATTTGCTGATGCAGATCTCCTGAATGGGAGTGTGTGCTGTGAACCCAGTGTTTCATGGGAATGTCTTGGATATGGGTACAAGATGCAAAACTGCCACATAAACAGTGTGACTTTGAAGTACATCAGCTGCTTCTGGGCTACTGTTTATGTCTATAGTCAGCAGTGAGAACAGTAAATTTTGAGAGCTCTCAGGCTTGGTGACCTTGTGAATGTGAAGAATTAAGGTATTATGGCAGTCAGCACTTGTCCTGTCAGGTGAAAAACAGAAAGTGAGGTTCATTCCTGACCTCTTCTGAGCTATTTTACTGGGTTTATGTGGGAAATCATCCTTATTTCATATTGTTTCCCTGTCCATCATGTCACTGATGCTTACTGCATGTTATCATCACATCTGCTGGGAGAGGACACAAAGCTGCCTTTGCAGCAACCAGAGTACAACAGCCTGTGTTTGGTGATCAAGGGCCTTCATTCTACATCTGTATTTAAGATGTGTATACACAAAGTGAGTGAATACCACTTTGTTCTGTAGAGCAGAATGTTTCACCAACATCAGGGCTGAGACTGATGGATAGTGGGTATCAGTACTGTCACTGCAGACCAGTAGATATATTTTGGATCTTCATAATCTGTCAGAGAGAAAGAGAGGACAATAAAAAAGAACATGATTAAGTGAAACTGGCTGCACATATTTAATGACAGCACTATTAAAAACAATCCCTCTCTTTTTGCCTTCTGTTCACTTCCATCCCCTCTCCATCCTCTTCCCAAAAATCTGCCAAAACCTTGCCAGTTTTTCATGAGAAATGTTTCCACCAGGAAATCAAATACTGGCTCTCACAGTTTACGTGTTTCAAGCTCATCTCCACCAGTTGGTTTAACCAGCATAAGAAACATGCCCTGCTCATATGGTGAAGAGAAAGCTGTGGGGAAGATTGTCTTAGGTAAACTTTCCCCAAATCTACTGTAAAATTAATTTGAAAGGGGTGTGAACCTTGCATTCTGAGCAGGATTTGACCAACACAAAAACAGAAGCAGCCATAACTGTTCAAGATCAAGATGAGTCTCAAAAATGGCTTTTCAAACTACATGCTGTGATGAGATCAATTCATACCAATGGAAGAAGAATCTTGGGGACTACAGGACAGTTTTAAGCTTGGGGTTTACAAACATTTCCTGGTATTTTCTTCCCTAGTTTGAAGAGGGAAAAAACACAGTCATAGAGGACAACAGAAAACCACACTTTCTTTTGGGATTCTGTTTTGCTTTTATTTTTAGAAGTCTGACCGACCTCAAATGTTTTAAGCAAAATGTTTACATGAATATTTTAGGAGCACTGCTTTTTACTGCTGTCAAATCCAGTTGTGCTTCAAGAACTGCAGAGTCATAGGCACCTCTTGCTCTAAAGGAGTAGAGCAGGATTTCAGTCCTAGTCTGAGGAACTGAGCAAACAAGCTGGATAATTTATTCTAGCAACAGTTGGGTAAACAACCTAGGTGATGCATAAAGCTTACAACACGCAGGAATGACACGTGGTAAGGCTCTACTAGAGTGCTTGCTGGATTCCAGTGTTTCCAAGTCTGTTGTATTTACATATGCATTACCCACTTTTGCATATGTGCGATGCATTCACATGCACACACGTGTATATAGAGACACACACACTGGTGTATCACTGCCTGATAATGTTTCTTCTGTGTAATAAGGATATTTACTTTTTTTGTCTCTATGCTCCTGCGAGAAGCTGAGAACCTATCTGAGAGGAGCTGGTGTTGTTACAGGTTGAATACATGAATTTTTTGTTGATGACAAGGTAGTGGGGAACTTTTTCCAAGCTGCTTTTCCTCTGCTGACCTGTCAGCTGGATACCTTCCTTGAAGGCTGTGCTGTAGCAGTTTTACCATCAAGATATTTACACATAGTTGTTGGTATTGAACTGATGAGCTTTAAAGGACTGTCAGGATGTCTATAAAGCACATGCACTGAAATTCAGTTGATTTTGTAAGCTTTCTTGGGAAATCTTTTATGATTAGTGTAAAGCCAACTCACTTCTGATAAAGCCTTTCCATCCTTTTGGTCCTAAGGAGATCACCTGGAGCTTCAGTGCTGCAGAAAGGGTACAGTTAGTGCTACTTGTAGTTTGAGCTGTTGGATGTAGCTGTTTGAGCCTACAAAATCCAATTATGAGACCAAAAGAGTCGGGTGGAAATTACATCATGTCAGCTGCATGGCAGTCTGGGTTGAACACTGGATCCTGTAGTTGTACAAAATACAGTTTTGCACAGTTTTCAATGGCAAACCCTTTTAGAAAATGCTCCATTTTCAACTGATGCTGCTTTCAAGATGGTTATGAACACATTTTTCAATTCCTGCCACTGTCCCAGGTGAAATCTGTCCCCCAGCATGAATAGAGCTTTTACCTACAGCAGTAGCAAAAGTTGTATCAAAGTGTGAACATGCAGAAGCAATTCAAGATCCAGTTTCCCTGAGGGCTCGAGGATCCACTTGCATTAAGCCACTTTTGGAACAAAGGCCCTGTAAAATTCCTATGAAGACTACAAACACAGGATTGTTTAACTTCATACACCTAAGTAGTCTCTTAAAGTCAAAAGAATTGCTCAGGCTTAAGATCACCATATACACACATGATCTGCTGGTTTAAGACCATACAGGGGCTGATAACCTGATTATGTATTCATAGTTGATACAAACGTTCAGGAAATTAGACACCTTCTGATCAAGGTCATTTTTCCTGGAGTAGAAGTGTGTCATACAATCTCTTCCCTGACCTTACAAATCTCAGTATAGCTCAGTGCCAAAGGAGTCTGGCTTCTGACCCTGGTCTTGAGGACTTCTTGAAGAAGATCCTGAATGTGGTCCCTGATTTCTGATTTTCAGAAGAGAAATGTTTCAAAACACTTTTAAATCAAATTTTGCTATTTTTCTGTTCATGCACACTGAAATGGCTGAGTCCAAATCCATATTCTACAGGCATGCACATATCCTTCATTATATTTTCAAATAAATGTCATTCAAAAGTATGCATATGGAAAAACTGGAGGATAATGCATAAGTAATAATCATTACATAGTGATTTAATCCAATGATACATCATCGATTGTAGCATATGTAGCAAAGTGCTTGGGTTTTCAACTAATATAACTGAGATAAAATATCTAAGAGCACTGCTCTTGACATTTGATCAGTGCCATGTTTTGAGTTTCTGGAGAAGCCTTAAAGGTTAGAGCTATATTTCATCCTTCCAAGCTCTGCATTCAAAAGCTCAGTCCCATGAAACATCACCTCGTGCCAAGGAAAGGCAGTCATTTTTTAAATCTCATATAAGCTGTGCAGAAGTTTCAGTCCGAATCTTCTTTGCAGACAAAATCATTGTCTTCAAGAATGTCTTAAATCAGATGAAATATTTTTGAAGGTAGGTGCAAGATGAGGAGAGGAGAGATAACATGTCCCGGATTGCAACTTGGCCACCAAAAGAGCAAATGGAAAGAAATCCAACTGGGCAGGGCGGAAGGGGAGGTAAAAGATCATTTTCCACCCACAACTGCATAGTCTGAGTAGTAGAGAAACCAAAAAAAAAAGGGGGGGCTGGGGAGATTTAGCATGCCCTGGAGAAATCTCGTGAGTTGAGTCAAAATATCTGGAGGAGACAAGGACTGGAGGGATAATAGTTGTAGGATACTTATGGATGGAGGGATAACTGCCAGGCTTAAGCCTGTTACTGGGCATTGGGACAGTGTGGAGACCCTCCTCTGGACCTTGTGTGCACTGTCAGCCCAGCATCAACCTGGCTGCAGAGGGAAAGATCATGGGGTAGCTGTAAGGGATGTGCTGCTTCTCCAGAGCCTTAGCTGGTAGGGGGCGAGAGCCTTGAGAACAGCACCAAAGTACAAATAAGCAAACCTGATCTGCATCCTGGGAAGCACTAAAAAAAGGGGCTTGTGGTGAACACCTAATGCAGCTGTGGGATGACTCCTGCCCTAAGATGGAAGAAACATAGGGCAAGCAGAATATAACAGAAATATCACAGAAATATCACTTGGATGATACCTTTAACAAGAAGGCCGAGCCCCTGGCACTAGAACTGAAGAGTCTTGTGAAATGACAGTGGGAGGATGTGTGTCTGAGGATCATTTCTGGTGAAACACTGGGGCAAAGTGTTCACTAAGCTGAGGTCTGAGCTGCTGAGAACTGATGGCAAGCTGTGGGCTGGCCAGAAACAATAAACTGTCCTACAGGCAACTGTTGTGACTCATTAGATGACACAGTCCTTGTCCCAAAATGCTGTCCTTCGTGGATTAGAAGAGAAAAATACATATGTAGAAATACTAAAAATACCTCTGCCTCCCTCATGCCTGCCTGACAAAAGGACATCTCCAGCAGGTGCACCTACGCAGCAGGCACAGGTCTTGCAGAGAAGACTCTGTGCTTGCAGTGTTCATCCTCACACAGCAAGAGACAGTTAAAAATAGCTTGTACTACACAAACCTCTTGAAACAAGTCAAGGAGGACTTACAAAAGCATTTCAGGTGCCTTTTTTACACATGCAGCTGTGTATGCCTTGTTTTTCTGTCTTTATACAAGTCAAGAAGTGATTGGAGGACATAATTTGTAGTGTGGTTGTAAGATACAAAACAAAGCATCAGATGTCCCCCAAAGACATGATTTAAATTCTGCTTCTAAGGTGGGATCTGATGAAACAGTAGAGATTTTTTATTTTGTCAGGTAAAACTTTACCAAATTTATTGCCTTCATGTAGTCAATAAACCAAGACAGGGTTCTGACGCAGTTCACATATAATAGATGTTGGGATATTTTCAAACACAATATAAAAGCCTTTGAAGATTAACCCTTGGATTTCATAGAATTGCATTGCATTCTGCACCCTGCTAAAGAAATCCAAAATAAGGAATGGGATGAACATATATATTTACAGAGATATAATGGTCTGAACTGGGAAAGAAAATAGTGCTGTATTTGAACATACAGCCCTAATGAAAGAATAGAGAAGCAAGGAGCCTGTAGAAGCAGCTAGCATTTCTCACTGAACCATTCTTAATGTCTGGGCCCTTTGAAGGAAGAATTTCAAGCAATACTGATGACATCTGGTTTGTTCTCCTTCCTGAACCTTCTTGCCTGTAACAGCACAGAATAATCAGAAATTCCTTGTGCTCTTGGCTGCTTGCTTTTAAATTAGCATTCCAAGTCAAAATAGAGAATTTTGTTAAACACAGTCACACAGACAGGCAGATTTTTAGTTTTTTGCCCTTCAATCTAAAATTCTTCAAAGCCTTAGTCTTCTCAAAGGAATAATTAAAAAGGAAAAGTGGGTTTGAAGTGCTAGCAGAGATAGTCCTTGCAGAGGAGAAAGCTCCTGTGTCTGGACTACTCATGCAAATCTAGTCCCAAGGTTAGTTTTTAGTCCCAGGAAACCTTGGGATCTTATCACACCAGAAATTAGTCCATCCAGGCAAAACTGCTGTGCATAGAAAGGACAGGATCATGCAGCTCACAGGACTGCTGACAGATTTGAACTGCGCAGAATGAGAAGCTTTCACGCCTGAGCTATCAGTTGGGTGCCCTTTAGCAGCTCTGGATTCGAACCAGGCTGAAGGTGAAAAGTGATGGGCATGTGTGCAGGGGCTGTATCCTTATACTCATAGACCCTCTCCTCATACTCATACATACATATATGTGTGTGTGCATATTCATGTTTGTATAAATACACTGTATTTCTTCATAATTACATTCTTTACATGTAATATATAGTGTATGTAGTCTGCAGTGTATATACTTTTCATCTACAGCTCTCCCTATAAACATGGTTATCTGTACACACACACACACACACACACACACACATAATCACAGCATTATTTTAAATTCCATGGATACTGGAGTTTCCAGTGTCTCATGAGAAGGACACAGTAATGTAGCCAGACCCTAGAACTGCACCCAATCTTCTCAAGAAATGCTTGTTTACAGTCTGCCAGGTAAATTGTTATGTACAAAGCTGCAAGTACCAACAGACACTGATTTGGCAACCCAAGGTTGAAGCAGGTGATAATGACACAGCTTTGTCTTAAAGCAACCCCTAATACATGAGAAGATTCAAAGATTAGAGCATCACATTGTTTTTAAATGAGATAGGAGCATGATGCAACCCACACTGACAAGGAATGAAGCAAAAGAATGGGTGTTTCTTGGCTACTGCCAGTGGGAACTGCACTGAGAGCTGCTGCCGTGTGCTGCAGCAGGAGCTCAGCACACATAGCCAGATCTGCCTTCCAGCCCTGGGTGCTATCACTGCCTGCTAGATCTGGTCTCTGGTGAGTTTTCCGTCAAAAAATTGCAGTTGGCAAAGTACCTCCAAGTGAGTGAAGACGACCCTCATGCCAGTTTATGGCTCTCAGCAGTGAGGTTCCAGGCAGTCCTTCATCCCAGCTCCACAGGTGGCTTCCTGCAAAATTATCAGTCACAATTCCCTCTGCAATTCCACTATATAGGCTTGGAGATTACAATAATGTTCACAAAAACAAATAAGGAATAGGATTCCATTGGTGTCATCTGATATGTTTTAAATACACCATAAAATTCTGTTCTGTTGCTCAGGTACACACTGAGAGCCACAGAGCCAGCAGCTGTGACACAGCAGGTGCCACAAGGAGGATGAGTGCATTGGCCGCCCTGCAGTCACTAGCACAAACTGTGCTCCTTCATCACATTCACCATGTTGAACATCATACAGTAGGCTATGAAAACATACAGAGTTCAAACTTTGAATTTCAGATTTACATAGGTGTGAGCTGGGTGATTACCTCTCACCATCAGGCCAGGAAGAATAATGAAGATAATTTGCTTGAGTTTTTACCTAATTCCTTCAAACTAGTCCTTGATTCAGTTCCAGTATCTACAGCTGAATTTGAGGATATCCTTCAGAGAAACATTGACTGAAAACTTCTCCAGGGACGGCAAACACATGACAAACATTAACTTCATTGGTGAAAGTAATTCTGTTATTTCTTGCTTAAACCTATCTATCAACTCTAAATGCAGGAAGTTGTTGTATCTTTACCTGTAACATCAAAAGCCTTATGCAGGGTCTTGTAGACCATTTAGAGAAGATTTTAGGTAGACTTTGGATCTCCTATGAGAGATTCTTCAGGCCTTCAGACAGTGTTGGTCTATGCTGAACTTTCTCTGGTTCCCTCTTGGAATGTGAAGTCCAGGACTAGACAGCACATTCCAGCTGTCCAGCACCCATGCCAAATGCAGAGGCAACAAACCTTACAGAGAGGTCCTGCTCAGTGACAAGCAGGGGACTGCATTCAAGAACAGCACTGACCTCAACATCATATTACAATTTCATTACAACTGATTATCAATCAGTAAGTCCTAATCTTTTCTAGAATTACCGCTTTGCCAGACAGAGCATCCTATTAGGCAAACACGACTTGTGGGGTTTTTGCTCCTAGATACATTGTGTTGTATTTTACCAAAGTGAAATACCTATTATTTGCTTGTGCCAGTATTTTTACTGATTCCCCCAACATTGTCAATAACAACTGTTTTCTTCTGGATCTCTCCTGAAAAAGACGAAGATTGAGGGTCAGTTTTGTCTTATCTTTTATCTCAGAATATAAATTAAGATTAAGCAATCTTCCTTACACAAATCTAAGTGTATTGCTCTAACATCATGTTTATCAACCAAACTTCTCAAACTAATCTAAAATTACTTGCAAAATGAGAATGTAATATATGTCATAAACCTAGGTTGCACAACACTAATACTATTACCTTCTTGTAATTATTTATTAGTGGATCACTCCACTAGTTCTTCCGATATCGCTGGAGATCGGCTGGTTGGTAATTAGGGGACCTGATGCACCAAGCATCCAATGGACTGAGCTTCCATCCAAAGCTCAGACAAGGCACTGCTGAGACTTGAGAAGTGGCACAACTCACACCATATGTGCCAGGCCTAAAGTCCAATCAAGAAAAAAAGTGTGAACTTTTTAAGGTCTGACAGAGCTTGCCTGATACAATAGAGCAGAACCAGGAATTCCCTCTGATGTGGACAGCAGGAAGGCACCATGGGCTCATTCTTTCCAATCCACACTGCCCTCAACCCAGATCTCTATTCCAGGCCTCATCACCATGAAATTCAGCTTTACCCTGCCTTGCAGACCCCAAAACAAGGATCCCATGGCCTGGGGTTTCCAAACTCCCTCATTACATCCGGTGACCCCAGGGCTTTCTCACTGGCAGCCATTCTGGCCAGACTACTGATCAGCCTGGTGGTGTGGCCAGCCACAACTACCACAGCCATTCCTTGTTTTCTCTCACATCCTATAGCACAGCAGCCTCCACTGAAGCTGTGGGCACAAAACAGGCTTCTAGCCTTCCATATGGCCAGCAAAGGGGCCCCCATGTTCCAACTGTATCCTGGTGGCCTCCCCAGCTTGTGAGACCAGACACCTGGCATTGATTTTGCACGTTCAAAGCTCTTACTGACCAGACTACGCTGCAGGGGGAGGTCATGGTGATATCCTCACTGTGGGCACGCTCCTTTGCACATGTCAATGACTGCAGTCATATGTCAAGAACCCCAGAGCAACTGAGATGCTAATTTTGTCTGGCATTGCTTGTTCATACCCAGAATGGGTGTAGAAGTAAAGTAGCAATGGTGGGATGATGTTGATGTCTCCACTGTGTGTGAGAGGAGTGGTTCCATGGGGATGAGAGGCACAGCCTGTGGGCTAATGCTCCTTCCTGCTCCCAGGGCAGAGAGCACAGGGGCTGGGTAAAGCCCCATATCTGCCCCACATCTGCCACTTTGGGTCTCCCTGGCAGAGGACACCCGTGAGCAGGCTCCATCTGCCACCCAGGCTGCACTGGGCTGCCCAACACATCCGAGAGTACACGGAGGAGTGGTGGCATGAGCTGAGGCTGCTACATCTGCATCCATGAGCAAGCAGGAGCAGCCTGTGGCAGCACTGCACATGGGTGTGGAGGCAGCAGGAGGGAGGCAAGGACATGGCTCACTGCAGGACTGTGCTGATGAAAGGCAATCCCCACCCATTTTGCTGTCTTTCTCTCATACCTAAAAGACAATAAGCAAAACATATATATATTCACACATATAAACAAACACACCCACATACTTCACACACACACACACACACACACACACATACATATCTTTTTAAAGAATATAATGGAAATACAGTTTGCAGTTTTCTGGAGCCCCCACAATCAAATCACGCAGGAAGGGGGTGGCATAAAGCTGTAGTCAGAAAGCAATTTACCTTTTCAGCTGTTCTTTGATAAATTGAATAGTGTTTCCTTAAAGGTAATTGTCATTGTTTAACCCCAGCTGGCAACTGATCCCCACACAGGCTCATTCTCCCAGGTAGGATGGGGGAGAAAATTAAAAGATTAAAACTGAGGAAACTCATGGGTTGAGATAAAGACAGTTTAATAGGTAAAGCAAAGGTCCTGTGCACTCAAACAAACCAAAACAAGGAAGTCATTCACCACTTCCCATGGACAGGCAGGTATTCATCCATCCTCAGGAAAGCAGGATCCCCTCATGCATTACAGCAACTGGGGTAGACAAACACCATCACGCTTAACATGCCCCTTTTCTCCTTCTTCCCCCAGCTCTATGTTCTGAGCCTGATGCCATGTAGTCTGGAATATCCCTTGGATCAGTTGGGGTCAGCTGTCCTGGCTACATCCTCTCACAACCTCTTGTGCAGAGGGGCAGAACAGGCCTTGACTCTGTGTGAGCACTGCTCAGCAATAACAAAAACATCCTTGAATTATCAACACTGTTTTCAGCACAAATCCAAAACATAATCTCATACCAGCTACTATGAAGAAAATTAACTACACCCCAGCCAAAACCATCACAGTAAGGCAACACCTATTTGGCAAAGAACTAGCTGCAGAAGTCTTGTGAGAAGGTGGAGTCAGAGAAGAGAGTAATAGGAAAAACCCCTCTTCATATTGCTGTGATGCCAAGGAGAATCTTTCCTACCTCACTGTCTTTACTCTGCTTTTAAGAAGTTCTTGGTGCTCAAATAATACTGCTGTGATCTATACTAGTTTGTGAAGTTCTCTTCTTTGGAGGCTTCATGCATTTAACTGGAGGGGTGTCTGGGGCAGCTTCCAGGTAGAGGAGGTGGAAGATGTTTGAAGGCATCCCTTAGGACTGAGTGTCTCTGGGTCTGCCCTGACTCTGCAAATCCTCCAGGCCAGAAATAGAAACATACAGTCCAGAGCAAAAGCAATCAAATTCTGCATAAGCTGCCAAAAAAATCATCAGCCTAGGTTGTTCCAATGAGCAGGCTGGTGTGGGAGCCCAAGCAGGCAGTAGTGCTGCAAAAGCCTCCGGAAAAGTCACTCACTTGTGATTTTTCTGATGGGTGATGTCTCTTTGAAATAGAACTCATTTTCTGAAGAAGCTGCCTTCCTTGGGGCTTGGGGCCTGAGGATGGGGTGACCAGCTAAACCCTTCACCTGCACAGCACAGCACAGATGATCGTGGAAATGCTGGGCCAGGGTGCCATGGTCCTTGTCTGAAAGGTGCAGTCAGGGCACAGGTGGTGGCAGACCAGAGCCTCAGCAGGCTCATGACAGAAGTCAAGCTAAGGGATGTCATGTAGAGGCTGTCCACAGTGTCCAGGCATGGTCTTGGCATAGTTTGACACTGGGCGCAATGCCAGTGCCCCATGAACATATATTTTTACCAATAACTGCTGTGAGATGTGATCAGGAACAGAGCAGATCAGGCTCAAACTTATAAATAGAAGGGAAAAAAACTTTATTAATCTACACTAAAGGGGAAGAAACACACAGGAAACAGAATGAAAACTCTCCAAAACATTCCACCTCCTCCCAACTTCCACCCTTCACACAATTAGACAAAACCTTGGATTTCCTGATCAGTTAACAATACTCCAATAATCAATTCTCAGTCCATCAAAGAAGAGAGGAGTCTCTCTTGTAAATCATAGTGTCCTTCCATGTCTGGTGCTCTCACCACCATCCACGGACTGAAACTGCTCCCAGGATTCAACGATGCTTTGCCAAGTACCACAGGCTCCGTTTTTGGGACAACCGTCCCCCCCATTTTATAACCCCTGGGGCCTTCTTCTTCTCTGAAGACAGAGGGCACCACCACACCCTCCTCATCTTCTCTTCTTCCTCCTCCTCTTCACACTTGGCATCACTGCAGCAGGTCACCTTATTTGGCATCTAGCCACTGCATCCACCTAAATGCAGTCTCATATATTAAAGAGAGATTGGTTCAGTCTATGTCTATACAAGAAAAGTCCGGCCAAAAGCCACTCCATCATCTCCTCCCACCTTGGATTCTTCCCATCAATTCCTCTAACATCACAGGATTCCAGGCTGTCTCTCTTCTCCCTCAAAACACTGGTGAGGAGGATTAATGTTTCATAAAGTTTTCTTTTCCCAAGGAAGGGTTAAAAGTTTCAGGCTCTACTGCCGTCGGGAAGCCTCACAGCAACTCCAGGACTCCCACAGCCGGGAACCTGCCCCGCTCCGCTCCTCAGCAGGCACAGTCTCTCTCTCTGGGGGCGGGGGGCAAAAAAACCATCTCCTCGTCTCTCCACCCTTCCATCCTGCAGAACCTGGCTTAGTTCCATTTCCTTCCACCCTCTCTCTCTCTCCAGACTCCGGCCTACCTCTCTGCTCAGGCCGCATGGCTGCCCCTCCCCCACCCAGGCCCAGGCCCAGCTTCAGGCCTCAGGCTGGGCGGAGGAGGAGATCTGCTCCCTTCAAGAACCGGAACACAAGAGGAAGCTCCTCTGGGATTCTCTCCTTTATCTCCCTATGTTCTCAGAGGTGACAAATCTCTTCAGTGGTCATACCAGGTGTCAATATTCAATCTGACCACTGATTGGTTTGACTGTAACTTCCTTAAAAACCTCACTTCCTTTTCAAACCGGGACAGCATCCCTGGGCTCTCATGAAAGGTTTGTGATGTTGGAGGTGAGCTGCAGGGTCATTCCCAATGAAGGTCATTCCTTGGCCTATGGTGAGAACAGTGAGGGGTTGCATGTGCATTGGAAATGGGCTTTACGTTCACTTTATGTAATGAAATGCTGTGATCTTTTTGGTTTCCAGTTTCTAGTTACTTGCCTTGTCCATGCCTTTCTCTAATACTGTAGGCATCTTCCTCCAGAAAAGCTCTGGTATTGCCTGGGCATTTGGTGGGGCTGTGCAGCCCCCAGGAAAGCTCCTTCTGGCCAATTTTTCCAACAGGTTGCAGTGAATGACACAGGGCTACCAGCCCACCAGGGACCCTTCCACAACCGCCTGCTCAGTGCCACACAGATCAACCCAAGTTCCGACATACTGCATCCAGGCTGGGAAAGCTTGTCCTTTCCTCTGCTGCTCCCAGAAAAATGTGATGGAGGGCTTTTGGCCAAGACCTCGTCACTCCAATAACTCTTCTGCTGTTTGTCTGTACTAACAGGTGGCTTTGCTGGATGTAATGCTCAGGGTAAAAGACAATTTCACCGACCCTGCCATGTGTGGGAGTGACCTGGGCCACAAGCAGGAGCAGCCGCTTGTTCTCTCCCCTGTTCCCATGGGGGAGCTCAGCTGCCTCCCTCCCGCGCTGCCTGCCTTACTGTAACCCAACCTGGTTCCTGCATCCAGCATTTTGTGGAAGAAACTCTCTCCTTTGATCTGCTGATCTTTGATCATCTAATATAACTAAAGATCATGAATTAATGCTGCTGCTGTCTCACTGGGAGCCCAAGTTCCAGATATTCTGTTTGGTGTGCTGTCGAGATCTCCAATAGTGGCATTTTTGTGACTGGTTAAATAGCAACCGTGTGTGGAGAGCAGGGTTGATGGGAAGGTGACAGTAGTCCCTGTTGCAAGGATTCGGCTTATTATAGAGGAGCAGCTTCTCTGCTTATGTGAATTGTCACAGCCCTGCTGGAAAGCACAAGCCATAAAAATTCACATCAGCTGAAGACACTTCCCATCAGCCAAGAATTTGCTGCAGCTTTGTCTTTCTAATATAAATATTTATGTGGACGGATCTGGCTTTATCTTGCAATTTGACAGTCTATGAAATACCTACAGCTGCAGGTCCCCTCCTCATCCCACTGCCTCATTATGGCTCTTATAGAAAGTATTATAAACAGAGCTATTGCCTGACACTAGGATTTTTATTTGAATCTTGATTCCACAATAGTCAGATCATATTACTATTGGCAACAATTAACATGCTTCTGAATTGCCTTTGTTATCCTTGTGGATATAAGATATGCAGATTCATTCTGAAGCATCAAGAGACTCAGAAAAGAACTGTACATTTCAAGTTGAAATCTTCCCTATGTCTTGCTTATTGTCTTTAACAGAGCACACAAATGAACATGTTAAGTTTTTAGGGCACTGGCTGCTTAAAGCCTAGAGATCATGGTGGATATTTAAAGAAAGAACAGAAAGAACAGAAAGAAATGGATGACTATTTTTCCAGATGTTTTCTGAAGAAGTGCTTGTGAGCATGGATGAGAGAGTAGAGACATGGCATCACAGACCATGTCAGCTGGAGGAGTACCTCTGCCCAATACTAGACTGAGGCACAAAAATATTGGGGTTTAAATTTTTTTGGAGCCTCCATCTGCAACCCCAGGCAAGTCTGGGGCTGCCCCAGTCTGTCAGAAGAAGCTTCTCAATGCCCATGTCAGAGAAGAGGTGCAGACATGGCTCCAGCCTGGGCTGGTTCTATCGCGTAATCACACAACACAGCTAGCACACACCAACAGCATCGTGTCTCATTAAATGCAGAAATGCTGAACACCAACCTCTTTTACCTAAGGCAAACATGGTAAATTGAATTCCCTCATATCCCAAAAGAGGATTTGAAAGCATATCTTCCAAGAGCTATGTCCTGGCAGCTTGTGGATGTACCTTCATGCTGTATCTGTCTGATAGCATAAAAATGGGTATCAGACATTCCAGGGACATCAGAGAAACAAGGACACAAGTAGCTGGCACTGGTTTGGTAGCCATTGTGCTCCCCAGGCAGGGGATTCCCAATTTCTTCTCTGTATTGCCCAGGCTGTCCCCCCGTGGCAGCCTACCAAGTCTTGAGATAAAGGAGTAAGCATGGGGAGAAGGTCTCAATCCCCTTCTCCCTCTTGGGCAGGCACTTGGACTGGGTCTGGCCAGGATGGAGTCACCTTTCCTCACAGCAGCCTGTACGGTGCTGTGATTCGATCTGTGGCTAAGCCAGTGTTGACAGCACACCAGGGTTTCAGCTATTGCTGAACATGCTTGCACAGCATCAAGGCTTTCTAATTTCTTCACTCTGCTTTCCCCCAGTGAGTAGGCTGGCAGTGGGCAAGGGACTGGGAGAGAACACTGCTGGGACAGCTGGTCTGAACTGGCCAAATGGATATTCCATATTGTGTAACATCATGCCAACTATTAAACTGGGGGGAGGAGGAAGGGGGATGTTTTGGCTTTCTAAAGGTGCTGTTGCTCAGTGAGTGGCTTGACATAGGTCTGCTTGTGGGAGATGGTGAGTGATGTCCTTTGTGTACCTGTGGGGGTTTTTTATCTTATTCTTCACCTATTAAATTGCCTTGATTTCAATCCACAAGGTTTCTTGCTGTTATTTTCCCTGTTGGGAAGGAATACAATTCTGTGCTGGGATCCATGGAGTAAAGAGGAATATTTTCAAGTGCAGGAAAGGACACTTCCAAAGAACAAAAGAATTAAGAGAAAGAAAACCAAGGTCTGTGGAAATGTGATGTGTTACATTCAAAGGATCATCTAAATTTCCTGCAAAAAGAAATTAAAATGGCATGCATTAAATATAAGTCAGTACAAAGTATGAGAGAAAAACAGTGTACAATAGTTCAATTTACTGAAAAAAGGCATGAAGGCTCAATTTTTATTCTCTATTTCAATGTAATTGTGAAAAAAAATATATTTTCCCATGAGAAAAAAAAAAACACATGAAGGATTCCTTCTTTTCAAAAGCAAGCAGGAGAATGCAATGTGACAGGCATAAATGTGTGTAATGTCTAAAAATCCTAACTTGAAAGATTTCAAAGCAGTAACAACTCAAAACTCACAGTAGTAGTAAAATCATATTCCTAAGATGCTGAGAATAATTGGATTCATACTTAGATTTGAATTAGATTATGACACCAGAGAAACCACTCAGTCAAGAACATCAGTACTTGCTAAGGACAAAAAGTTATTTGTCTCATGTGAACATTATCATTCTACCTGTATGGGGCGGAGGGGGAAGGGGGATGGTCTGGTGCAAAAGGTGCTAGTATGGTATCTCGGTTCAATTCTTCATAGCTGTCCTCTGTGCATAGTCCTCCTTTGTCCAGACAAGCAATTAAGCTGCACAACCTAAAAAGCATTTTCTTACCTAACTCCCACCAGACGTTCAGTGAGACACAGGCAGGAGTTGGGCACTCCTCCTCTGGGCAGTGGGCAGCTGCCTATCCTCACTCCTTGGTGTTTCTGCCTTGGCTAAGCTGCTGGGAAGGCCACTGCCATGAAAACTGAGCGTACTTGGGACAGCTGTGAGTTAATTTGAGAGGCTCCTGCTGCTGACACATGCCCAGCAGCTACAAGAGCCAAACCATCAGGCCTTGGTTAGACAGCAGCCCTGGTACATGCATCCCAAGGCACTGGTGGCCCCTACGTGGGTTCCAGCAGTGATGGCAGCGGAAGACAAGAACTGGAGCCACCACAACTCTCATGAGATGACAGGTGACAGACAGCTGAGGCTCCTCAGCACAATCCCAGACAGAAAATAGGGTGTCAGAACTTTTTAGTCATTCAGATAAAATCAGGTAGAACTGGAGCAGATGTCAGGAAATCAGCTGTTCCAACCTCCTGCCCATCTGCCCTCATAGCACTTCTGAAAAAAAGCTACAGAATATTTTCTTAAATAACTTCCAGGGATAAAGGTGCTTTTATAGGAAGCTCAGTGTGGGCAAGGTGTTTAAAGTGTTGCAGAGAGCAAGGGATCTGGAGTGTGGCTAACTTATGCCCAAGGTGAAAGGGAAATCAACCATTTCAGCCCCCAGGGATGTCCCAGTTGCTGACCCACAGCAACACATGACATGTCAGAAGTTCAGCAGTGCAGAGGCAAGCTATGGAGCCATAATACAAAGTCTGGGAACGTGTCACACAAGGACATTCCAGAAAAAAAAGCAAGACTGGGTCCTAGTTGCAGTCCTGCCAGTTATTTCTTGTAATCTTGAGCAGGTCACCCCTGTGCTTCAGTTTCCACAGCTGCAAACCAAGGCAAATAGCATCTGACTACTTCAACACGGCCATTTGCCATCATACTGCAAAGAGCTAAGAGTCATTTTGTGTCACTAATTCTGTTATCCTCAATAACTATGGATGTAGCAAGATGAGCTCACAGCCAAAACCCCTTTTTTATGCTGAATGGCCCTATGTAATGGGACCAGGTGAAACAGCAGCATCTGCTTAACTCGCCCTCAGCCTTCAGAGGGTTTAAGCAGAACTTTCCTTGTTCAGTTCAATTGTGTTGCAGTATTGACCACCAATCCCTCAGAGAGCAAATATAGTCCCTGCCTCGTTGTGTTAATAAATGTTGGAGCATAAAAACAGCTTCACATGGCTTAACCTCCTCCTCTTCCTCAGTCACCAATAAAAATACCTGCTGGAGTTTACTGGCAAAACATTTTCTACTGCCTGAGCTGCTGGCAGCCACAAAAGGCTTTTCTCCCTGAATTATAATTGTAATGTATTATGCAAGCAGTTAAGCAATGGAGAAAGAGCTAGAAACCTGCAAGACACCAAAATAGAGCCCCACTCAGATTACACATGACTTTGCATATTTTTCTTCAAAATTATAAAAGAACTGGCCTAGCCAGTTGGGTTAGCCAAATTTTAAATTCCTGTGATATTAAATGATGCAGCCATGACACAACTGGGTCTGCATAATGGCTTTTTATAAATTTTCAAAACACAGATGACTTTTCCAGATGTTAGCCATAGCTATTTTTATCTCATGGCTAAACTCTAACTCCATAGGATGGCTGTTCTACCAAAATACTGGATGTAATACTTCCCTGGGCTGCAGGTCAAAAACACATATTACAGGCAAACACACATCTGGGAGGCTGTGGACTATTTTATATTAATGGGCCCAGATATTTTCCCCAACACATGTGGGATCCCCCTGAGACAAATTTAAGCCTTCTGATAATAGGCTTCACATTTGTTGGTTACTTACCTTGTACCAGTGGGATTTAATGGGCTGCAGGTTGAAAGCTGCTGATTCAAATATCAATCAAATTAATTCTGCAGAAGGATTTGTCATACTGTGAGAGGAAGGGCTCAGCCTCTGCAGATGCAGGGAGGAAGGGAGTAGGGTATTAACTTGAGTAGTCATGGGGTGGTTATGGGAGGCTTCTTACCAGGATTTCTTGTTTCAGAGAGCTTCTGGGATGCAAGGCTGAGGGATCACAAGACCCTAAGAGTATGGAGTGAGGACTGTACCAGGCAGCCCCAGCCCCTCAACAACCACCCTGCATTAAGCCTTCCTGCGTCCAGGGATTTCACCTGAGCTCTGTGGCCACAAGTAGAGTTCCTGGGTCCCCTTTAGACCAGCATCATTCTGGCCACGACTGGACACGTCTGCACCTCTCTTGTGGTGTGTCCTCCTCAGTTGTCCTCTTCCTGCCTTTTGTCCTGGGCACTTTTCCCTTGACAGAGTGCCAGGGGACTCAACCCCAATCTACATCTAGTCCCAGCTTAACTCTGCCTCCACAAACAAACCTGAAGTTTCATCATCTGGGATGAAAAATGTGCTGTACCCAACACCACTCTCCCATACCACCACGCTGATTTTGTAGACTTTTGGTCCAGGCTGTAACTTTGGGGCAAGTCCCAGGTTAGATGCCTGGCCAGGGACATGCCCTGTACGTGAGGATGGTTTCCAGAAATCAGCTAAATCGAATGGAGTCCTTGTCCCAAAAAATGGGACCATTGTCCCGCTCTCCAGCTGGATTTATGCTATGGCTGCCAAGCAGGAGGTGGAACATGAATGTCCAGTGAGAGCTCATGGGCTTTGACACCAGGGTACAGCATGGAAGCAGCTTTAGGAGAGACCTTCCCTGGGCTGCAGGTCAAAAACACATATTACAGGTAAACAGCTGGAGGGGAAGCCCTAGGATTTGTCTGTTCTTCTCTCTGTGTCTTATCTCCCCCTGTTTCTGCAACTTTTTCTTGCATAGTATATTTCTCACATTACATGACACAAAAATTTGGGACTCCACAAAGTTATCAGTCTGCAAGTGGGAACTGTATCCCAAAAAAATTTGCCCATGGACCCATGTCCTACAAACCATAAGGCAGCTTAGGAAGCACCAGCCTGCAATATTTGGTTGTTGCACAAATTCCAGGAAAGCGTTCCATGAACTAGATACCTTTGGGATTAGCCTATTACAAGTCCTTTCATTGAGGCATGTGATATAAAGCCTGATTTTAGGGTCAGAAGCTTTCAGTCTAAGCTGTACATGCAGTGTTGTGCAAGAGGATCTACAAGGGAAAGAAGCAAACTGCATTGTCAGACACTGATGGGTCTTTTGCTGGAACTTTCCCTTTAATCTGGAAAGTTTTGCTTCTGGTTTTGTTGCTCACAATCATCTTGCAGACTTTACTGCTTTTCTGTGAGCTTTGGTCCTGTAAATATTAACTGCTGTCAATTTGTTTGATGTGTCTGTTGCTGCTCCAGGGTCTAAGTACTTCGAACCTTAACCTAAACAGTGCAATGTGACTTTTGTTTGGTAGGAGCCACTGGGAACCTTTCAGCTCCTGTGTGATATGAATCACAAGTGAAACCAGAAAACCTGTGGCTGGAGTTAGTTGTATAACAGCAGAGCTGCATTACATGAGTGCCCAATCCTCTGCTGAAGTCAAACTGGGGACTTGTAAATCATGGGACACCACTAGCAATGACAGGATGGTCAGCAGGTTGTTGTCAGACCTTGCTTACTCATTGACTAAAGAGTGTTGCCAAACTAGTGCTTTGCCCTTCCCCTCACCTCAGGCCCTGATTCAGCTGTGGTACAAAGACAAGGAGAGGGTTCCAGGTTGTTTTGCTCCACCATTTGCCAAGGGCAGTGGCTGGCTGTGGGACAGGGCAGCACTCGCCCATGGCTCCTCAGGGGAGTGCCATTGAATCACATCCAATATAATCCTTCACCACTGCTGCAAACTCCTCCTGGAGGCACTGTCAGGTCAGGCTTGTCTAACCCCCAGGAGAGGCTGCTCCTCCTGAGGCACACCAAGGCAGTGGTCCCTGCTGCTGGCTGTGTCAGGCTCTGGGATCCCATCTGGGGGACAGCCTGGGTACCAATGCACCCTCACCACCTCACTGAACACCAGGGCTGGGCTGTGGCACTGAGCCCTGCTGCAGGGCACAGGGACAGGTCAGCCCATGCCAGAGGTGCTCTGGGCACTGTAAGGGCTGGAGGCAGAAGCTCTGGGCACAGTAGTGGGAGCACTTGAGAAGGTCCCTGCTCCTACACCACAGCCCCACTCAGGCTGCAAGCACCACAGCCCAAGGTTTTGCCTGGCAGCTATGAGGGACAGTCCAAAACAGTATTTGCTTTCAGGTCACGTCAGCACAGGTTTCTTTGACCCTTGAGCACTTCCTTCTATGCCTCCTGGGGCAGAAGCCCACCCAGCTGCAAGATACGTGGATACAGCTCCTTGCTGCTGGGGCTGGGCACATTCTCTGCTGTGATTCCCTTGGGATGAAGTGCTTGGAGGCTTTTGTCTGTCCCTTGTCACCTCCCACAGCTGTATGATGCTCAGAGTTTCTATTTTAAGCAGAAACAGTCCAAATGAATATGTCACAGTTAAGGTGACTCACGCCTCAAGAGCACATTCCTCCAGATTTATAATCTGATTTTTGAAGCCTGAGCAGCCCCACTGCACACTCCAGGCGTGCCTGAGTAACTTGTAATAACCCTCTGCGGAGGTTAAGGCAACGTTGTTTAAAGGTATTTCTTTCAGAGCAAGAAAAGTAAAATTGCTCTGGCCAAACAGACATGAGAGCACCGATCAAGGAGGGGCAATGTGGCTTTCTGCAGTAGAGACACTGCAGAGCACTGACCTGAGGCACATGTGTTTTGCAAGGACCAGCCCATCAAACACAGTGCCCCGGGGTGGTCCTGGCAGCCCCTGCTGCCTGCCAGCCACTACCTCCCCCCCACCACTATGGGTTGGGGTCCCTGTGCCTCCTTCCACACTGCCATTTTCTACCCAAATTGCACTGAAGGGACAAGAAATCTCTGCAATATCCATCAGGTGCTCAGGGAGGTCACTACCTTAGCCCTGCCGTGTCTCTACCGTGTCTGTTGTCAGTGCTGAAATATTGGTCATCAGCAGGAGGGCTCAGCCTGTGCACACTCTGTGCCTGCTTGTACTAGTGCATCCTGAGTGCTGGGGAGCAGGAGGGCTGCTCTTCTGGTTTGGTAGCCTTTTCCACTCCCTTGGCAGAGGCCTGAGCAATGACAGAGTCGGTGGGATGACAGGGGATCACAACTCTATTTTTCTACAATAGCTGCAGAATAATAAAAATGCTGGCATGAATCAACTGGTGCACAAAGACACCCAGGACACTCATGACTATGAAGCGTAACTCTACATTGTTTAAAGAACATCTGCCTAGTGACAACATGCAGGAGTTTGACAATACTCAATTGAGGTTCAGTTTTCACCTGCTGAAGAGCTTTTACGGGTGTTTTAAACCTCCCTGGCAAGGTCTGCTGAAAGATGTGCTGTGAAGACAGTGATCTCATAGCAAGAGGCAGCGGATTACCCATATGCCTGAGCCATAATTCCCACCACTGGCAGCCTGGTGTATGCCTGCAGGATAACTGGCACATAACATCAGGGCGTGGAGCAGGACTGCAGCCCATGGAGCTACTGCAAGTCCCCCTCGGGAGCCCCCCATGTGCAGCGCTGCCAGCTGGGACAGCTTCTGCAAGAGATCAGGGTGCAGGAAAGCCTCCTTGCAGTGATCCTGACAGGGGGAGCACTGAGTGCAGAAGACCTAGTGACCTGTGGAGCACTTAGCCTTAACCTGCAGCCACAGGACAAATTTCACCATCAGCTGTAATGCAGGAGCCTGTGGGCATCTCCCACTTGGTACCAGCCATTATGCCGCCAGCGTGGCCTTGCCTTTGTCCAAAAGTGCAGCAGGAAGCTGTGATGTGAACATCCCCACTCTGTAACGCAGTAGAAATGAGCAGAGTTGCTATCTTGTAAGAAAATCCTGTAACAGCTCAGGTCACCAAACTGGTGTAACCCTCTGTGTGGTGGGGTCTGCAAGATGTGCTGCATGTGGGTGCACAGCTCAGGGCTCCTGCTGTCTGAAGGGATGTGAGATTTTTATAGTGTTTTCCCCATGTTAGGATTTAACCCCAGATGGCAACTAAGGTACCATGTAGCTGCTTGCGCCACTTCCCTCTTCTTCCCCCCTTCACACTGGTGGAATGCCAGGAGAATCAGAAAAAGGTAAAACTAGTGGGTTGAGATAAGAAAAATTTAATAATTAAAATAAAATAAAATATGATGAGAATAATAATAGTAATAAAAAGAGAGAGAACAAAGAGAGGAAAAGAGAGAAATAAAACCCAAGAAAACAAAATTTCTCACCACCCCAAGAAGTGATCAGCAGCTCCTGGCCGGCTCTCACCAGTTTATTAACTGGACATGATGTTCTGTGATATGGAATACCCCTTTGGCCAGTTCAGGACACCTGTCCTGGCCATGCTCCCTCCCAGCCTCTCATGCACCTGCTCATTGGCAGACCATGAGATACTAAAAAGTCCTTGACTTAGGGTTGACACTACTGAGCAACATCAAAACATCAGTGTGTTATCAGCATCATTCTCATGTTAAATCTGAAACACAACATTGTACCAGCTACTAGGAGGAAAATTGACTCTATTGCAGTCGAAACCAAGACACTCTAATAAACAGGATTTTAAATGATACTTTACAGAGTCTGAGTGCCCTTCTTATGGGGTCCGCCATGGACCAGCCCCTCCTGGTGCAGGATGTCAGGCAGTGGGTGTCAGGTTGGTAAGAGGCATCTGCTTCCAGAAATGGGGTTTCCTGGAGTGGCAGGGGAGCAGACAAGCTTTTCCATGGAAATTTAGCCTAGCATCAGTCCTAGAAAGGTCATTTTTCCAAGCTGGTGTAGCCTTTCTGGTAATAACAGTAGTGTCTGGCACATGCTTGAGCACCATGTTCTGCAGAAATGGGCAATGAAAGTGCCTTTTCTGATTTTCAGCATGGATGAATGTTCCAGGCGTTTTAAAAGGGAAAGATATTATGAGAGGTGATCAATAAAGAAACTCCAGCATTTGGCAAACCACCTCTTCCATAAAGCTTCCAGGGTCCATGTTGTCTACCTGCATGCTGGCCAGGTTTATTGCTGGATCAATCCCTGGGATGTTAAATCATTTCCCATGCAGAGGTGTTTTATTACTCCCCTGCCTACAAAACTGAAAATATGATAAAGCTGATAAATAATGGATGAGATCTTTAGCTGTCACTGCTGATCACTCTCTGGAAGCCAGGCAAGCACTCACCAGAGTGCCCTTGATTTGCAGCACATAAAAGCTTTGGCTTCAAGGAAATTAAACTAAAATCAGAACTGCAACTCTAATAATTATGCTCTATGGTTGCTACCTTTGCTATCAATTTCGACTGCTAGAACGCCAGAAATAAGAAAATAATAATAATAACGATAATAAAATAAAAAAACAAAATGGAATGAAAACCCCTTGAGAATTTTTTTCCGCAAATCTAGTCACTGCACTGGGATAGTATAAATGGATTCAGAAAGACACTTCTCTCTGTGACTTAAGGAGCTTTTTTCCTGACCCTCTAACTAGGACATACTACTCATTGTGCTGTTCTTGTTTGTAATAGGTATCTCCACAGTATCGCAGGAGGAAAATAAGGCTCTCTAAAAGAATAACATTTCCAAGTGAAAAAATGTTTTTACTTCTGTCGCTTCTTGCATGCGCAGTTACAGAATAATTACTCAGAAGAGTCTTTCTCTCCTTCACCTTGTGTATTGGTACAGTGTCAGGACTTACAGACTCTTTCTATTTGCTGTCCCTCTGCGCAGTCAGGGAGCCTACAAGTTTTTCCAGTATCTGTCCAGCCCTTCCATCTCATGATAAAGGAAACTAAAAATACAGGGCAGTATGTGCACCACATTTTGGCGGACGAACTCAGGACCAGTCAGAGGATCTGGAACTACCTGACTTTCCTCCTTTTCCTCTTTACTGCTGCCCTTTCTCGCACATTGCAATTTGAATCTCCTAAGTTTGACAGTAAAACATTGCATCACATGTAGTAAAAGATGTGTGGGAATTGAGGAAGGGCAAAACCTCCTAAGGCTGTCCACAGTCTTCATGCCAGAAGAGACATGTAAGCTGTCTCCATCCAGATTTCAAACATACGTGCATTGGTGCAGCTTTTATTAAAATAATGCTGTTGAGGAATTTCTTGGAGCAAATTTGTACAGCAGGTAAGCGAACTGATTCTATATTAGCCAATAGTCATAACTAAAAAGAGTTGAAAATTTTCTAACAGAATGGCGTGCACGGGTAAACACAGTTGTGTTGAAATCCTGATACTCCAGAAAACAGGATGATTTCAGTGACATTTAATAGAAAAAAAATGTAGACATCCATTTGGATAAAGCTAAAAGTTCTATTTGGGCACTGCCAGAACAGAACATTTTTATTTCACAATCTAATAAAAATATTTCAACATTCAAATCTTTCACATTCCAAACATTTCAGCATTCAACATGCAAAACATGAATGCATCAAAGTATTTTGTCTGATCTCATTCTGATTCTTTAAATTACAGACCTTCCTGCCTAAAAGACCTGAAGATTCTTGCTCCGTGTGCTGCAAGTGAGCTGCCTCTGGTTTGTGCCACATAGCACAGCACAGAACCAGGAAAACCAAACTGACCCTTTAGTGAGGAACTCAACTAAAAGTGTTGAGTTGAAAATTAAACACATGATCGTGAGCTGCTTTTTTCAAACCTAGCACTGCCTGAGGAACTTCATTCTTTTCCCACAGTCCTAAGCAACATTTTTACTGCAATATCAAAGTGCAAACCCTGGATCAGCCTCTACTTTGCAAAGTTTTACCAGGTAGTCGTTTTGGCTGGGAGTATGGGAGTGTATTTTTAGGAAAAAAATATTGTTGTTTTAGTTGTAGAAAAAAAAAATCCCTGCTGACAAAGTGCTGCAGGTGTGTCCTCACTGCTGACTTGGCCTGAGGCCAAACACCAGGGCCCCTCCCCATCTTTGCCTTACATCACTGAGGTTGGATCAGGACATCAGCTTCTGGTGAGGAAATAAGCTCTTTCCAAAGTGGGGCCAGAATGATCTTTTTTCAAGGAGTCTGGGTAGAACAGTGGTAAGCTCAGCTAAAATTCTTGGGGAAACTGGTGTTGCAACAGCAGCAGAAAAACTCTCTGGTCATATCTGCTGGGGTTTTGGAAGCCCAGTTTATGTAGCCAAAACCCCTGCAGAACAGATCAGATGGGATATAGCCACAGCCCAGACACGGGGGTCTGGTCAGTCCTTGGTAGTATCCTTCCTTATGATCATCCTTCCTTATGGGATCCTTCCTCTAGCCCACTTTGTGTTTCTCCAACATCACCTACTAGCAACCAGGCAGTGGCCTTTCTTGCTGTCAAAACTCATCTGAAAGGTGACACTACTGAGAACTAAGCTCACCATTAGATGAAAAATGTCAAAAATTTGAAGGCACCAGTCCAGGCAACCAGCTTAAGGCCACAGTGCTACAGAGGTGGGTAGTCTCTTCTCCAAGAAAGAGAGACCATGCCCAGTTCTGGGAGAGCAGACAGCCTGCAGTGAGGAGACAGCCAGGCTGCTGGAAAGTAAGGGTTGAACGTCCAGCAAATAAACTAAAACCAGGCAGAACTGCTTTCCTTGAGAAGCCCCTTTGGCATGCCTTATCCCATCCTGTTGTGTATGGGCAAGAGGGTGCAGAGTTCCAGTCTGAAACCAGGCATGAGCAGGGACTGATTCTTAGCCTGTGAATGCCTGTAAATGCTTTTCTGGTTACCTCGAGGCTGTTATGGAGAGGCAAAAGATCTCCGTGACCTTTCTGCTAAACAGCAAAGGCTCCAGGAGTCAGGGTTCATCCTAAAGTACATGGTGAACATTTCTAGTTTCTCAGACACCTGTGAGAGTGTCATGTGAGAGTGTCCATGTGGGTGTTCCTCATGGGGATTTCTCCTCCAAGATCTGTTCCTACTACAAGAAGCTCTCTGTGCTTATGTGGCTATAGCATGCAGCATTAGCATGTCAAAAGCAAATGTAGTTAAGAATAAATCATTACTTTTGCTTTAATTTACAGGAACTTAAATGCTCATTATGTGACAGGGTCAGGGCAGTGTCTGGGTACTGGGGAAGCACTTGTTGGCGGAGTGAAATAAGCCAAAGCACTCTGCAGAAGGGAGGGAGAGGGCAACAGGCCTGAACTAAGCAGAGGGCAGGAGACAACAATTATTGGAGACAGGCAGTTTGGGCTCCTTTAGCACCTTCTCTCTTCACAGTAATTCCAAAGCTACCTCAACCTTTTAATGCATCTTATTGCTAATCACACAGCACAGTGTAGGTCCATCACTGCTCCCACACAAGAGAGCTATTTACTTCGAACCAGCAGAATCATACAGAGCCCCCATGCCCAACTGTCACAGCCAGAATCCTCAGACAAAAGGAGGAAGTCAGTCAGAAATTCCTAAATAGCTTGTTTGTTTGGTGTTCGGTTTCCTTTTTTAAAGTGGCTGGATTGTCTTTGTCCTTTTGCTCGGTCCTACAGATTCTTCTGAAGAACAGAGCCAAAACCCAGCCACACAGGCCCACATACCACAGGAACAAGAGAGCCACCAAGAGGGTTGTTTTGATAGCAAATGCTGAAATTACAACAGCAAACACATCCGTTTTCTTTGAAAAGCCCTTAGTGGTGTTTATGCTGAAGAATCACATGTAGTCAAAACAGCAAGTCTTTCCTAAAACTCCTAAACTGTTCCTTCAGTTATAAATCCACTCAAGACTTGAAGCAGCAGAAGCATGTATGTCTTGACAGTCCTCAGTAGCTGTGTAGGCCACAGATGGAGACCATCCAGCCAATACTACTCAAATATTGGATGGGGCAGAAAGACAAAGGCAGCAGACCATTTCTAGAGCTAATGATGAGTCCCTGTAATTCATAATCAAATTAGGGACTGGTTTGTCTTCACAAGCAACAGAGTGGGAACATGTTCCAGCCCTCACATTTCACATGTTCAGCCTACAGCTTTCATGGGTGGTTGGTGGTGGTGGTACAAAGGATGCCCAGTGCAGAACTAAGGTGCCTCTTTGCCTTTCAAAACACTTCTCTACCTCTCTCTCCCTTGAGGCCAGGACTCATTACTAGGTATGTATCATTACTAGAACCTGTATCTTCCCATGTTTAGCAAGGGCTATTGATGCTTCCGTGTTTTTTGTAGAAGTACCCTCTATTTTTCATACATTTTAGCATACCATTCAGTTGGTTCATTAACTAAGTTTTCTGTTCCAAATTGCAATATTCCTGCAAGCTGGATAGTTGTGAGAAAATATCATTCTGTGCCATGACCAAGCAATCCAGAGGACCAGGATTCAGAAGGTTATTTCGAAACTGGTGTATGCTAACACGGCACTGGGAGAATTTAAGAGATCTTTGTGGCATTACTTGAAAGTACCACTGGATGAATTAAAAGCACATTGTAGAAGATGCTTTTACCTATTGAAACAAAGATGTGTTTGTGACCCGTAGCTACAAGTAAGCAGCCTTGATCAGTCATCTGGGTTTGCATGGGATCTTTGTTGGAGTTTGTTCAACTTGAACATTAAAAATAAACACACATCAAAGAAAAAAAAACACAAGAAAATGACCAAATGGTTCACTGCAAGGCAAAGGTGACAGAGCTGGATCACAGCTCCAACATTATGACAGTAGAGAGTAATGGTGGCTGTTCAGTGACCTTTAAAAAATATATTTGGCTATAGATAAAGGCCTAGCTGGGGAACATCTGTGTAAAATAACACTTTGTTTAAAGCTGAAAAGACATCAGGAGGTAACTGGTAACTGCTGTAAAGGCTCAGACATGGCCTGCCAGGGGGTGGGTGGCTACATCCCTCCTGGTCTGTACCCAAGGAGGTACCTGTGGAGAACTGTGAGCTGGTTCCTGCCTGGTAAAATATTGTGTCCCACAATCCTCAAACTTTTCCTTTCCTTTTTAAAGAAAAAAAAAATACAGAAAACCAAAGAAAATAATTAAAAATCCCCCCCAACAAACAAACAACCAAATAAAATGTAAAGAAACCACAATTAAACAAAATCCCAACCAAATAATCAGAACAAACAAAACCCCACAACGCAGCATCCACACAGTTGAGATATGTTAGAATAACAGTCACTGGAACAAGCTGGCTCTTGCGCCCCGATGCCGGAGCCGGCGGTGCCCCCTCCGGCCGTGCCTGACCTCTGACGAGCTTGTTCTGCCTCCTGCTTTTGCACTTCGTTTCTGCTGCACCTCACATGCCACCTAGTGGCTTCCCAAGTGGAAAATTCCTTACTAAACGTGATTTACCGGCACGCCGCCTCTGCCAGCTGTTCTGTACACCTCAAGCTCGCTGTTGAAGAACCCGCCCCCGGCACCTCTGCTAACCTGTCCCGCGACAGCCCCGCCCAAGGGCCGCCTCTCACCACCCCCTCAGTGCACCCCCAGACTCCCCCAGGGAATTTCCACCTCCTTGGCCTGTGTTTACAGCTTTCTCCTGTTCTCTGTCACATTCAAAGCCTTCACGGAGCCCGCTCCCATCTGGCTGCCCGCCTTACTCCTCTGCCCCACCACCCTAACCAAATATCTGGCGGGGAGGAGGTTGTACATTTTACTTTTAAGCATTCAGTGATGGTGGACACCCGCTGCAAAATTCATGTTAGTTAAAATCCAAGTTTTCCAAGGGAAAAAAGATAAACCCAGAAATGTTTAAAGCGGTCTTCTTCTTTCCCTCTTCCTAACTACTTACAAGGGTCAGGGAGGATTTTATAGTTCAGCTCAACAGCTACTTTTTGAGTGTCCTACAGCCATTTTCATTCAGACAAAAGGTGTTATACCCCAGCCTTTCAGTTAGGCCATTTCTCCAAGAAACAGGAAGTTTTGGTTAAGAGCAATGTTTTGCCTCCAAAAGAGTTAATTTGATCAGTCTTGCTCCCTTCTCAGCAAGGTGGCCTCACCCCCATGTTAGTTAAATGCCTGTGTGCCCCAGTCAGCCCCAATATGCTGTCAGCAAAGTGAGATGGTGTCTGCAGAACGGGTCAGTGGAAACCCCTCAAGGACTGCCAGCACCATGGTCTCTTGGCACGAGCCCAGCTCCAGCCAGGATGCCTGTCAGAGGACACAGAGCATGTGTTTGCTGTGTGAAAGGAAGAACTTTATCATCACTAAATCAGGGCAATCACTGTCCAAGTCACTCTGGACAAAGAAAGGAACTGGACCTGACCCAGGTTATCTCCAGGACTTTCATTAGACAGAGGCAGCAATAAAAAAGAAGCCACTTTCCCATACTAAATATATTTCTTGGTTATCATTTCAAATGCTTGAAAACAGAATAGTTCATCTTGAAAGCACTTGGAAGTTTTCTCTGCAAGAAACTCTTTGGTTTTTCTAGGGGGAAAAAAAAAACAAAACCCAAAACATTCAAAGTAACTCTTTCATGATGTACCATTTTTTTCTTTCAGACTGCTGGAGAAATTACTTTCTTTTGTGAAAGGCCACTGCTAGGCTTTACCACAGCCAAAAACCATTGAACGAGGCTGACATCCCTAAAATAATTTCTCCCTTCATCCGTGTGGTCCTTGCCTTATATGTGGTTTAAACCCAGGTGCTGCCCTTGGGTGCCACAAATCACCAGACCCTGAGGGCTGCGAGAGCTGGTCCTGCCCTTCAAGAATGGGTTCCTCACCATGACAAAGGCAATGCAGGTGAAATTGTGCCACAAACTGCTGCCCTGAGGCTTGGAAAGTCAGCTCATTTGTGCAAAAGTCACACAGCTCTCCTTTATCAGTTAAAGTCCATCCAGGTGATCGTGTCCATGCAGAGGAACCGTGTGGCAAACACAGCTGGAGCCCCTGGGCAGGACAAGGACCATCAGAGCTCCGGAAGCATGAGGGCAGGAAGCAAAACTGACTTTCTGTCCTGGCTGCTCTAGGAAAGCCAAGGAAGTGGGGACGAGGGTGTACTCAGCAGCTAGAGGGCAGGCTCATTTTTCCTTTAAAACTTGGAAATCGCTTCCTTGCAGCTGCAGTGACTGCCAGAGTATCTAACAGAAGTTGCTAAAGTGTAAGTCAGTCAGGCTAATTGGAGAAATCTTCTCTGTATTATCTAGGGGGACGGAGGACCCAAACTAAAAAAACCCAAAAGCACAGATGTACAGACTTGATAGTTGTTTCAAAATGCTTGGCTTCAGTCAGGCAGGCTGATTTCTGACACAGCAGAGGGAGAGAAATCATGTACAAGACAGGAATATTCCACAGATGTGGCCATGTCTGATTGCAAACACCCCACAAAAAGGACATGCTGGCCTTCCAGGCTTCTATAACAGGAAAAAATAATGGAAAAGATTTACAAGTAGCATTTTTCAAGCATTCCAGAGAAATAACTTCCTTCCCCCCCCCCCCGCCCCTATTCAGAAAAGGAATGTGAAGCAAGCTAGGAAGTCCCTGCAAAGTATGGTCTCAGGTAAGTTATGTACCCCCTAAGACAGAATTTTCCATTAGTTTCTGTGGACATAATATTTGGGAGCTCAGCCCTTTGAGGGAAGTGCAGCTGGAGCAGCCACCCAGGCACCCAGCCAATGCTGCTGGTGTGATGTTGCCACTGCTGTGCACCCACTCAGACAGGCAATTTTATGTCTTCAAGGCAAATTCTCCGTCTCTTTGTTGCTTTGTAAAAAAGGAATTGAAAAATCACCTGTCACAGTATTAGTTTGCATTGGAAACATCCTTGTTGAAGCACAAGGGGAGACTATTACACTGCCTGATATCACTGATGTCTCCCTGTTCATACAGTTAAGGACTAGGCCAAGCAACACTACAAGTGATGCCTGAATATTAACATAATTATGGAGGTTCTGCCAAAGCAGGAGTTCACACTGGTGAGATGCCAGGCAGTGCCAGCCTGGTGTAGATGGGGGAGGTAATGCTGTGCTGGGGAGAAGGAGGATTTGAATGCTCCTGCTGTAGACCAGCTACCCACCAGCTCAGCAGGCAGAAGTTTAAAAAGCAAATATATCTGGGGGCATTGCAGTTTTTCCCCCATCTTGCAGCAGTGGTTGCACCTTCCAAACAACACAGCATCATGGGCACCCTTGATGAGCAGCAACATGGGAGAAGCCCACCAGAGAAACAAGGCTTGGTCTGGACCCGGGTGCTTCTGTCAGCTTAGCAGCAACCAGAAATCAGAAAAGTCTGCAGAGGTGCAATCCACTGAAAAATAGACCATCCTGTGTATTTTGGTGCCATGGATGGCACACTGCACTGGTCTGAAATGTGAGAGCACAGCTTAACATAAACACAGCCCTCAGCAGAGTCTGTTTCTGAGAAAATGGTTCCTTTCACTGCATTTCCTCCTGCCTATCTGCAAATGCCAGATCCTCATGGTTCTAGCATGGACATCTGATGTATCATTTCAATAGAGAAAGGCTTGAAAGATATTTTGATTTGGACAATGAAGATGCCATTAAAGGTCTGGAGAGCCTCCATCCTTGGGAACAGAGAAAGCCATGAGAAGTCCTCATCTTCGCCCTGTTCACCAGCCAAGAGGCAGTGGTTTCTGTGAAAAAGCACTGTTGGAAGACAGGAGGAGAGAGAGATGTTTAAACTGTGTCAATGCAGCGGGGAGTGGGCAGGCAGACGTGGAGCTGTCAGGAGACAGCCCGGTGGGAGGGCTGCCCACTGCCCTCCTCTGCCCTGCCTTTCCCTTCAGATTATGCTCACGGCCATGTTTCAAGTGACACAGTTAAAAAAACACCCAACCCCCCATGGCAGCAGCCACAGCAGCACCTGATTCCTTGGCAGGGCTCCACTGCTGGAAATCTGCTTCTGGACTTGCCCTGTGGCTAAGTCCTGCTGTGTTAGGATGACATTTTATCTTCCTGGTAGCTTTTACCTCTACATTGGTATGGCTCCAACTTGCTTTTCCCCTTTTTTTTTTTTTTTTGAAAGTAGAAAACACTTTCCACATGTGTAAGGTCACATCTGATGAAGAACAAGCAAGCACTATTATATAGCACATATCTTTTTCTTCTTTGACCAGAGTGTAAAACCAAGCCATGAAGAGAACAGGAACATTTCATCCTGAACTGAGTGGGAGAAAGAGATGCAAAAGCAGAAGTAGGATTAGAGGGCAAACCTTCTGCCAGACATCACTGCCAGCACAATGCCAGACATCAGATTTAACACTGTCATTATAAATAGCCCTGGTGCAAGTCCCCCATGTAGAAACACAGGAAAATTAAGCTAAACTGGTGCTCAGAGAACAAATTTTTCCTACTCCCAAAAATATGAACCAAATTACAAACAGTATTTCTCTTAAAGGGGAGGAGATGGAGGGGAGAGAAACCAGACACGGAGGTATAAGGGGTTACACTGGTGGGAGCACCTGCCTCTGATCCCACCTGGGCTCCCCCAGTGCCAGCACCTCTGCTCATAGTGGCTCCAGGACCCACACAGAGTTAAACTGCCTTGAAAGCTGAGCTGCCCCTTGCTCAAGAGAGGAAATGTTGCACCAACTGGTTCCTTTTCACACATTTACCAAAATGTCTCTTGCCTTGAGTACTGTGCTCCTCCATTTGCAGCCTCGCTTACACAAAGAAGCCCTTGCACAGCCATTCACCTCAGGGACACTGAAACAAAGTTCATAGCTGACATTTCTGCTATACATTCTCCATTTAATCATATAACTCCTTGCTACGAGAAATACCTCTAATATAGCAGAACACCAATGCACCTACCTGTTGGTCCCTCTCTTCTGCCTCACCAGATCTCCATGAAACACCCTCCTTGGTGCAGGTGCCTCCCCAGGACTGTCCCTCCCTGTGCAGTTGGTCATGAGGGAACCAGGGCTGCTGCCCCTTGGGCATGGGGGGGGAGGGTGAGGAGCAACACTGGCAGCACCAGAAATTATCGACCCAGAGCAACTGCAAAACCACAGCAGCAAATTCACTTGCTCTAAATGTACAAGTCCAGGAGCAGAAGCTGTGTGTGCTGAAATCTTCTGTTTAAAGGCAGGAGAGGTACAAGCGAGAAACGAAGGCGTGTTGTCAAAATGCTTTAAAGCATCTCCCAAAAGGCCACCTCCTACATGCAAGCTTATTCTTGCCTCTGCATCCCAATCTGTCCTTCACCTCTGCCAGAAGCAGCAGCAGGAGTACCCAATTCTTGAGCACTAGAAATTGCTGCCTGGGATGTGCTATTTAGAATGGTCTTCTTTCCTCACCAAAGAGCAAATATGGAATAGCTATTTGCAGTATAAAATCCCACGCAAAGACAAGGTCCTGGTTGCAACCTACTGTAGGGCTCATCAGCAAGATAAGCACCACCACCTCTCACTGCTCTTCACTTTCCTTGGCCCCAGCTGAAGGAAATACCCTTCCTGTACTCTTTGCAACATCAGAAGGCCTGTATATAAAATAGCTCCTCTCGACAGCAAAGCCACGCTATGGACTGATCCTCACAGTTCACTCCTACAATCCAAGCTGCTGACAAATATTTGTTAGGATTAACCAATTAACCAAGGCAGATTCAGATCACTATTAAAAGAGACCCAAGCCCTCCTTGTGTCTTCTCATTTGATCCTGCTGCATGTCATCCCCAACCTCTCAGCATCTCTCAAAAATACATATAAAATGACAACAGTAAGACTCTCACTTTTAGAAAACTTGTCTTTGATTATAACAAGACAATCTGCTAGCCCAGAGCCCTCGGTGGGATTATACATGCAGATCCACAGCAGAGGCATGAGAAAGCTGACAGAGCAATGATATTTATAATTGTGTCCCAAATGTCTTAGATGCTGGATGCTTTGGCAATTCACTGCACAGAATTCCTGTATTTATAAAGAATGGGGACTGGTGTCTCCCACAGAGAGGCAGAGGAGGGCCCAGTGGCAGATACTGGAGTAGACTCATGCTCTCAGTAGCACACAAGTGACCCAACCTGGCAGGACACCACATGAAAGGAGCCACATCTTTGTAGTTGGGCTCCAGGTAACAAGAAGCTTCAGAGGCAAAGAGCAAGCTAAGTCTAGCTGAACCATGGTGCCCTGAGGCTATTTATGATTTGTTTAAACCATGGTTCCTTTTAATAAATCTCAGCTATGTCCTTGCTGATGGCAGATCTCTTGTGGTGGCAGCACACACACAGGTGCAGCATCCAGCAATTCCAGTGCTGAGGAGAATGCTGGAGACATGGCCCATCTTTGGCTGGTACAGCTGCTCTCACTACTCGTTTCCAGCCATCCATCACAGTGCACACAGATTTCCTCTGTGGTAGGGAGCACTGCTGGGAAGATGGATCAATCACACCCCTGTCTGGCAGGTTGTTAAGGCAAGAAGGTTTTCATTAAGTCAATAAGGGTGTTAATTTATAGCATGTTTTCTACTTCTCTCCAAATACTCTTCCAGATGAGAGCTGCTCCCTCATGCTTGCGGTATGCCAAGGGCAAAGATTAACAAGCATTTTGTTTACCTGAGTGCTTGATGCAGTCCTTCACCCCTCTCACCCTCCAGTCTGGGCTCCTGGCCTCTGCTTTGGGTTGAGCTGCTGCTCAAACTGCAGCAGAAGATTTGTCTGGTTGAAATAAAACATATGTATGTGGGGGGTTGACCTAAGAGTGGCTATTTATGGATATAATGTTGCAAGTGACTTTAAGCATTACAAATTAAAAGCCAAATTTTGCAAAAACTCCTGTTTGGACAAGGTATAAGTTACTGCATACCAAGAGCTAATCATTAGTGGAGTTTGAATCTACCAAAGCAGAGCTACTTCACTCACAAACACTGAATTTTGTCAGCTTTTTGATACTAAAAAGATTTTCTTAGAGTTGAACAACTAAAGGTTTGTTATTGGATTAAGGACAAACTAGCCCATGCAATGAAAAATAAATGTAAAAAGTATTATCACTGGGGTTTTTGGGGAACTACAGCTACTTATATCACATATTGATAAGTACTGGAATGGTCTGCCTGGGGAGGTGGTGGAAACACCATCCCTAGATGTGTTTAAAAAAAAGTTTGGATGTGGCACTCGGTGCCATGATTTAGCTGAGGTGGTGCTAGGGCATGGGTTGGACTCGATGATCTTAGAGGTCTCTTCCAACGTGGTGATTCTGTGATTCTGTGATATTCTATAGTAAATTTCAATTAATTGCATCTGAGGGGCAAGATCATTAGTTTATAACAAAGTATATTGTAGTACAAACTTAATACATTATAAGCCATGCTGCATTTTCATATTTGCAGCAAGGACCATGAAAATTATCCAATAAAAGAAATGGTTTCATCATAACTTATTGGCCTGTATCAGTTCAAGTTAGTTAAAGTTGGGGATTTTTATCTTTTAGTGTGGTGTCTCATCATTATTACAAAACCTTCAAGAAAAGATGATACCACTCAGGTCTGAGGTATACCTGGAGCACTCTTGAACCACAAGAGTCAAAGAACTCTGGACCTGTGTGACCCCACCAGAAACTCCTCTCCACTGCTTTGCATTTTGTAGGGCTGCTTACATGATGTACGGTGACATGACATACAAAATTACAGTGCCATTGTGCTTGTTCTACACAAGTAAAAGTCTATAGAGAGTTAAGTCCACTTTTATCCAGAAAGACAAGTTGAATCCCCTGCTTTCGTTCCAGTTTATTGTGCAAATGCAGATGTAAGTTGTGGGTAATAAGCTGCCACAGCAGCTGCTGCAAGACCAGACTCAAGAGGAGATAAGTCAGCAAGAAATGAAAACAGGAACTAGACTACAAACAATAGCAATCTCTTTTTTGTATGACACATAGAGGCTAACAGGAGACAAGATCTTTAAGTCCATTAACAGTGCTCTGGGAGATGGGAAAACATAAGAAAATGCAAATATGGTTTGGATCACTCTTACATTTGCAATAGCCAGAAGGAATCCCTAAAATGAGAAGGAAACTGCCGGACTTCTTTGCGTGGAAGAAGGTGTAATAGTATTCCTAATAAATGCCTATTTCACGCTTCAAATGTGTCCAAAGGAAGGTGTCCTGGGTTACCATGTATTCTGATTACCATCTTCATGAGCTATTAAAACCAGGTGTGGCAATGTTCCATACCTCCTCCCTGCGGATTATCTTTTGTTAATGGCTGTTCCCTGCCTCCTCCCTCTGGACTATCTTCTGTTAATAGCCCCAACAATGCCCTGCTGCATGACTCATAGATAAACTCGCTCCGGGACCATCTCCTGTTAATAGGCCCATCAATCCCATTGTGAGGCGCCCCGCCCAGGGGGAGGGGCCAAGCATTCCCACCTGGATAAAATTTGGAGGTTTTGCAACAAAGGACAGAGTTCTCTTCCAGAGGAACAGCTTTCTCTTCCACTGGATTCCCAAAGGAGCAGCTTTCTTCTCTACTGGATGCCTAGAGGAAAACTACACCCTTCGACAGGATCACTGCTTCAACAGAATTACACCTGACAATTCAGGAGGACTGCAGCCACCGTTTAATCAGACTGCTACCAACACCCTAACCAACAGGGTGTCAGGTTGTTTTTTTCTGACTCTGTCAGTGGTTTGTTTTATTTTGTTTTGTACTCTTGCATTTTTTTTTTCAATTTTCCTAGTAAAGAACTGTTATTCCTATTCCCATATCTTTGCCTGAGAGCCCCTTAATTTCAAAATTCTAATAATTTGGAGGGAGGGGGTTTACATTTTCCATTTCAAGGGAGGCTCCTGCCTTCCTTAAGCTGACACCTGTCTTTTCAAACCAAGACAGAAGGATTTTTGACTAGAGAGTAAAGAGTGAAGTGAAGTGAATAAGTGCTTGAAAGCCTGGGATCACTAGAGAAAAGCTGGGACAACAGCAGCTACTTACGGCTGCTACTGGAAGTCATTGCAACATCAGCCTTTATCCCACTTTCTGTTGTACAGCCGTCTCACATGGGCCTGGAAAAAATCAGTCATTTGTTCCTAGATCAGGGTATCTCATTTCCATTGACCCCCTTCTTCTCTCAGCGGTGGGTGTTTGAAAGCAGCAGGCAGCACCACAGCATCCTTCCCTCATGGATGTAGAGCTGGCTGGTGCATTCTCAAAAAACCCTGCCAGTCCAGGGTCCCATCCCTACCTGCCTGTGCCTTGTGCAGAAATACCTAAACTCAGTGCTCAGCTGTAAAAAACAACAGGGCTGTGCTAGAGAAGAATTATTCCATGGGTACAGCCCTGGATTGCACTGGCAGAGCTCCTCAGACAGAAGCAATCTAGCAGGTACCGGGCTTTTCCTGCCACAAGAGCACTCTGCAAGACAGTGGAGATGGCAGACATGAACAGCTTCTGCAGAAAGAGTGCATTTTCTACAGGCAACAGCTCCCATTCTCTCCTGTTCCCATCAGCCTGGGATGTACTGCAACAGAGGATGTACTGAAGAACCATCGAGAGAAGGCCATGAGCCTTTGGGGATTTAGCAGGGTTGTGTGTGCTCACCTCCGAGACACAAAAGATCCTGTCTGACACATCAAACACTGTCTCAGCCTGTGTCAACCATGAGTTTACACATGTGATGGGTGCAGAAAGCTGCCCAGGTCTCACTGTTGGGTTCTTGCATGGAAAAGGGTCTCATGCACCTCACTTTCAGAGCATCTCTGTGTTAGCGAGCCTTGGACAATCTCTTTCTGGACAGACAATTGCTTTTTGAGATGCTGGAGGTGAAGAGAAACCTAAGAAGGAATAATAACCAAAGTTACAGTCAAGAGAAAGCTCTCAGATGCCTGTAACAGCCCACCAAGCTGCCCACGGGCATTTTACCCTCGTGCTGACATGCACCAGAGCGAGGCTGCGCTGCCATGGAAGGTAACTTGCTGTAAGATCACTCACACAACTGGAGGACTTCTTCAGTTTTGCTCTTTACAAACCTTAAGTTGAAAATATATCCTTTCATAAAGCAGAGTGTGAGAAGCAGCAGCCATAACAAGAAAAGCAGTGCTGTCTCTTGGGAAAAAGCATTTATGTCCTCTGCAGTGGAGAATAAGCAGGAGAAGGCTGCTGTTAAAAAGCCCTCTTTGCTGCTTCCTCTGAAGCAGAGCAGAGAGCATGCCTTGCTAGCAGATAGCTCAGAAAAAGCCTGAGCACTGAACAAAAAATCCCTGGATTACGGAAGAGATGCTGCCCCTCCTGCTGTGCCATGAGTTGGGTTACACCATGCAGAGATTGGGAATTGCAGTGGTAATGCCTGGCTGGTTTGTAAGGCTGTGTGTGAGTGTGGCTATGAGCAGTGATGTTGGGCAACATAATTAAAGTATGAGCAGGCTGCAGGAGGTTTGCTCAGACCTACATCATCTCAGGTGCTCAGAGATGTGTTCTGAACTGTAGTGTGGACCAGTCTGAAGAGAGGGAGGAAAGATCACACCATCCCCATGAGGAAAATCACTGGAAAAGACCAAGAGATGTTCAAACATGGAGAAGAAGCAAAGGTTTGGAGCCAGGAACTGAAGTCAGTTGTTGCCACATGCATTTTTTGGAATTGCACAGACCTATTGGAAGTTTTTTATGTAGTGCAAAAAGGATGTGGCAAATTCTGAATGTCATTAAAGCCAACTCAGATTTCCAAATTAACTCCTTGTGTCCCTAACCTTTTCATTAGAGGCAATCCACTTACAAACCCTTGAAAACAAGAAAAGATGCAATGTACTGCTTTCGACTTTTCAACAGGGAAGCTTGGCCAGGAGGTTAATCTCTGAAAGTATTGAGCCTGGCTAACATTGCATCCAGAGGCGGAATTCCATGCTATTACTACAGCAAGGCTTACTTTGCTAGGACTTCCATGACTTGCAATGTCAATGGTATGAAGACTGCATGCCTGAACTGTGGTTTACTGGTGAAAGTTAGTAGTGACAAAAGGAGAGTTTTCAGAGAGTATTTTATTGCAGTGGTGATGTCGGTGGATCAATGCCACGTTTTTTCCACGGGGTCCCTCATGGGACCGCTTAGGCAGCGCTGTGCCAGCACCCACACGTGCACACGATCTCACCCTCGCAGGCAGTCGCGAGCAGCCACTCACACACACAGGGTCTGTGCGCGAACTGGAGACGAACGGGCGAGAGGGGGTCTGTGCGTGCAATTCCGAGGCGTTTAATGGAACCCACACACTGGAAGGGAACAGAGACAAAGAACAAAGAACAAAAGCCCACAAATGGTTTTATCCCAGAGGGTCCCAGGGGCGGGCAGAGCATCAGAAGCCAATAGTCTGAGGTCTAGGGGGTAGAGGTAAGCGTGAGTGACATAACAGGGGCCAATGGGAGAGAGGAGGGGAAGGGAGAGAGGACCAGGGGCCAGTGGGGTCTCAGTAAAAGGAGAACTTTCTGGCACAGTGGTGTGGGGAGAGACCACTCCGTAGTAACATGGGGGGTGTAATGTGGATTTAGCTGCCACAACAGTATTTCTTCTTGAAAAATCAACAAAACTGGAAGACCACTGGCTCCTTATGAAGTTCCTTCCATCGTAAATCATGCTAAAGCTTGTTGGAAACAGAAGCTACTGCAGCCCTATTCATTCTCATTAGGCAACAGGGAACAACTAACTTTCTTTATGGAATAAGCTATCTGGAACAATAGGATCCACCATCCAAAGGCAGGCACATGATGCAAGTCTTCTGAGGGAGCTGAGCTACGCTGGCAAAGCGCTTTGCTGGGTGTTGCTGGGCAGTACAGACTGCAGGAACCATTCACTGGGAAAGAGCTTGGAGCTGCAAGCAAAGTGTTTCCTCATGTTAAGGAAAGAAAGCAGTGCCTGTTCTTTGTAAATAAACAACTAGGTTTTGAAACAATCCTGTCACTAGAGAATTAACTGAAACAATCCAAACTCTGGCTAACCACTAGGGTCAAAAAAGGATAATAAATCCTCTTTTTCCTGTTAACAAAACCCACAACTTAGTTTTCTATAGCTTTCAAAAAATAAAAATGACATCATGAGTAATTTTGGAAATCCCTAAATCTTAGTTCATTTGCCTGGCAGAAGCATCCTGTCCTGTCTCTTCTTTCTCTCACAACAGTCCTTGCAGGAGGGACAGTCTCCCTTCAGACACTGGAGGTTTGGTACAACTCTGTTTGACACGATTACAACCACGTGGCAAAGAAGAAAGTACAAAGAAAAGAGTATGGCTTTTCTGGACGCGGTAGGTTGCAGACAACAAACATGAGGGATGATGGGTCCAAGTGAAGAAATCTGAAGGATATTGTGAGTCTTTGGAGAGGGGAAAGCAAGGAAAAGGCAGAGATGTGAGCAGGAGAGGGAAGACAGAGCAGAGAGATGCAAGAGGAGGTGAGCAGGGAGGTCAAAAACCTTAATGAAAATACAAAGTTATTGGTAGGGAATACGAGGGCAAATGGTGAAGCCCTCAAGGAAGACCTTAAGAGAGAGAATGACCAGCCCAAATAAAGGCAAATGAAATTCTGTCTAGGCAGGTGTAAAGCCATGAATGCATTTAAGGAGAAGCAGCCTCATCTTCATGTATAAATAATGTTTTCCATGCTTACTACTGCTACTCAGGAGGGAAGCCTTGGTTGAACTACTGTAGACACTTCCTTGAAAATATAAAATCACTGCTCCACAACAGTCAAAGAACAAACAAATGTTTGGGATTATTACAAAAGGGAAACCCAATAAAATAGAAAGATCGCTGTGCTGCTGTATAAATCTGTCTCACACCTGCACCTTGAATACTCTGTGCAGTTGTGGGCCCTTGAAAAGGATAGAGAAGAGATGGAAAAGATTCAGGAAGAGTAACAGAGTGAGCAAAGGTGTAACACAACTTCTCTATAAGGAACAATGCAGGAGAATAGGACTTGAGATGGGGGACACAATACAGGGAAAGCTTTGAAATCGTTAATGACACACAGAGAGTGGATAGGGATTGAGTGTTGGTTGTGTCTCCAGGACAATGAGGGACCAGCTCCTGAAGCTGGTAGGAGCCAAGTTCCAAACAAACAGAAGGAAGGAGTTTGTCATGCAGCAGGCAGTGGACCTGCCGAGGAGGTCCTTTCCAAAGCACGCCGAGGATGCAAGGAGCTTACATGCTCACCCAAGTGTTTGGAAGGGCTCCATGCCACCAGCAAACCACAGCAGTTTCAGGAAATCTTCTGAGCTGAAAATAGTTGGAAACTACAGTAACTGATTGATACAAATCTGCTTATGGCCCCTGTTGAAGGCAGAGTAGATGGATGGGTTAGATGATCCAAACCAGCACAGCTGTTCTTACCTGGAGTGAAAATAGATAAGATGGACTCAAGTAAATACAGGGATCCCAAAGGGAGCTAAGGTGGCAGCATGCAGCACATCAGGAGATGAACTCAGGCATTTAGATGAAACTGGCACAGTTAAACTGCAGTCCAAAGGTGTAGATAAGGAGGCAGAAGAAAAGCTGCAGTTTCAACTCCATCAATGCTTGGGCTGAGCCCAGACATGCCCCACTATAATCAGGAGCAAAGCTTCCACTGACTCCAGCAGATCGAGCCCTCGAGACTTAAAGGCAAGCAGTTAAGTGAGAAGTTTTGGGGTCAAAGAATATCTCCAAGATAGCAGGAGACATGGCACAGGTGAGTCTGTACAGGCAGAATTTGCAGTTTATCTATGTTAGTTATCTATCAGCCAGATCCAAATTATTTCAGTACTGATCAGATCCAGGAAAATTTTGAATTTGGAGATACTCCTTTGCAGAGTCTGCATGATATCCTAAATAATAAATACAACGAAGGTATTGCCCACAGCACAGTTATTTTTTTTCAATCTTTTTAATAAGCACTTTGATATAAGCAGAGTTGCCTCCACTTCAAATGTGATATAATCTAGTAGTAAGAAGTTACAGAGTCATGGCCCCAAGGCAAGGTGCAAAGCCCCCCAAAAGGCCAAGATTTTCAGTTTTCCTTAAGGGTACATGAGTTTAAGAAATATGGCCTCCAAGTGGAAGAAAGAACTATTCATTATTTACTTAAAGCACAGTTGCATCAGCAATAATCAGCAAAATAAATATGTTTCTTCACAGAACCGAAGAATGCTTCACCTTCTAGGAGATATTCCTAAATACCACAATTTTTTCTCATACAGACAACACTTATTTTGGGTAATGACCTTGAAATAAGCCTTTCCTGTTCTGAGGTTGTGTTTTCCTGTAGAACTGATCTTAGTTTGTTTGATTTACAACTCCTACATGCAGTATCTTAGTAAGGGCACACACTGTGGTCAGTATTTTGAGAGAAGAGTCTTTTATTCTTTAAGCTGAAGTAGACTGCTTTTCCTGGAGTGCTGAAAAAAAATCCTTTTAAGAAGCTGATCTGATTAACTGGGTTAAACTAGAAATGTGCCAAATTGCTCTGCAGACATGGCATAGCTGCTGACCTGCTCCAAGACTGGAAATCGTTCCAGGCTGTGACGTGCCATGTCTGTTCACGTCAGCTGTGCACTGGGAAATGTACAAGCAAGTGGCTTGCTGAAAATGTCCTTCAGCCTAGGGCTCAAAAAAGATTCCTGTAAAATGTTGCTTGTGAGGAAACCAGCCTCTCAGACCCAAGAAATGTAATTTCTCACACAATTTCTTAGTATTTCTCAGTTTTCTTCCAGTGTATCAGTGCATGCACAGATAGACACACAGCACAGATAGACACATAGCCCTTCATGAAGAACTTTACAAATATCTGACCCATCCACCCCACCTGGATCTGTTCTTCAGCATAATGCCACTAGCCCTCAGCAACTCAAGTTATTTCTTTTTTGCTCTATTGAGATTTAAAAAAAAGCTTGCAGCAGTTTGGTTCTGCCACTGCAGTTTGACATCTCTCTGTGAACCTTTGTATTATGTTTGTTCCCCTGCATGCTGCTCAGACACCCAGTTTGCAAAGCTGGGCATCTCCACACAGACCACTCCTTGATCCCCACTATCCAAGGATATATTTTGGCAGCAGGAGGTTACATCTGTGGGTCTCAACCACCTTTTCAGAATCCATCCTCCTGCTTGTCTTCCTTATCACATCTGCTCCTTTTACACGTGTGCAGTGGGGAGGGGAAGCTGGCATGTGAAGACAGAAGTTGGAAGAAGAGCAGACCTTCCCCAGCGCAAAGCCTCAGGATTGCTGAAGACTTTGCCTAACAGAGCTATTGTTAACTGTTGGGAAGGAGGAGCCTCAGAGGTCATTCAGGCTGCAGTCTGGTGAGCACTGTCTTTTGAAAGAGTCTCTCCCATCTGTGCCTTTAGTGTATTTTTGTGCTGCCTTCATATCATGCCATCACAAGTCAACATGCAGCTGCACCATGAACTGGCCTGGGGAACTGGTCTGGCTGAAAACTCATCCAGCTGAAAGGAGGGAAAAAAGGAAAAAAAGCCTTCTTTTCCAGCCAGCTCAGATCTCTGATCTCATTTACCACACAGGAGCACTAACAGTTGTACCACCACGAGGGAGGTAACCTCTTCCCACAGCTGTGGTTGCTGCTGCCAACTCTTCCTCAGGCAGCAACCCAAGCCTTTGCCCTATGGACCTGCTCCTTAGGAATTGAGTTTTCTCATTTCATTCCCACTACTAAGGCAATTCTAGCTTGTGTAGACAGGCAGTAACACATGGATACCCAGCATGGGATTTGAAGAGGTCTGTTTAGAAAGCTCATGTGGGGAAGGATCTGCCAGAGCTCTCTCCTTGTAAATACAAAGGAAGTAGGAGAAAAGGTTCACTGACTGCTTCTTGCTTCACTTCTTCCTCTCCTATCTGCTTGGGGAATTAAAGTAAGTAGTTTATATAGGCAAAATCTTTTGGTAGCTTCCCCTCTCTCCTTCCTCGTCCTGTTAGCCAGTGGGTAGAAGCAGCATTCCCTGCCTTGAGACCTCTGGTCCCAGAGAAGTTGTTTGACACTTCAGTACTTCCCTTCTAGCACGAATTACTGAGTGGAAACAAGAAGCTGGTAACGTGTGACCCATTTGCCATGCACTACAGCTCTGTCAGTGCTGGGAGGTACTGGAAGGGTGCATTAAATCCCTCCCTCCAGCACAGTTGTCATCCTCATCATCTTGTCACCCACCCAAGTGAAGAAGCTGCAGTTTCAAAGCCTGCCAGTTCTTGCAAGACACACAAAATGCTGGACTGGGTCCAGAAATCAGCCAGAGGATGGGGGATTAATGTTAGGAGGTGACAGCAGAGGTCAGGCCAGTGCTGCACTGTCTTCATGACTGGAACAAGGTCCCCACTGGGGTGACAGTCCCCCAGAGCCCTCACTGTGTATTGAGCTTCCACCTGTGACAGGCATCCCATGGCTGCATGACGCAGGGCTGGCAACTGCAATCACACCATCTCAGTGCTCTGCGGAGCCTCTTCCTGCCCTCCACCTGCAGATAATAAGCCCTGGGCACAGACAGGATGGCTTCCTATTTGCAGAGTGTGTGTAGATGCCAAGGGCCTTGCAAGATCTGAAGTGGCAACTCCCAGTGAAGAAAACTTGTTACAATCCATCGAAACCACTCTGCTGCTGGACCTGAGGCCAGGAAGTTTTCTTCCTCAGGTCTCTGGCCTGGGCGATTCTGTTACAGACCCTCCTGTTGAACACCACCGGGCACAAGGAACACTTTACTCCTCCTGCACCCCTCAAACCACCACCAACCCACCAAAAATTCTTACCCACAATGCCCACGCCAACACTCCACCCTCCAGTCTTCTCCTTGTTCATCCCCTCCACTCTCTGCGGAGCCACATCCTGCATCCTTGGGGTAGTACATACCTTTACATGGGAAGGGAGGGGGCATCTTCCCAAATTCAGCCTCGTGTCCAGCTCTGCACACTCTTGTGATGACGTGCTGAGCTCAACTGTCTGGTTGTGGCCCCCCTTTGGAGCATTTCTGTTTGCTGTGGCTGTAGGCCAGCACCAGGCTGAGGATGCACCACAGAGCCCACTGAAAGCAATGGGCCAGTGCTCCCTAAAGATAGAAGAAATATTAACAATCTTACAGGTATGGAAAAATCAGCAGACAAGGGAAACTTTTATCTTGGGTATCAAAGTGCATGGTCAATTAATGTTTGCATCTCCATCAGGGAAACTTGCATGGAATTAGCAAGCTGTAAACACTGAATTTAGAGCATATTCTGGGAACTGAGTGTGGAATTGGCAGAGGACACACAAGCATGCAGAAGGAAATGGGGAGACAGAACTGTATCGTTAGCCCTGAATTTCCAGATAACGCTAACAAGACAAGCTTGGAGACAGGAGGAGAAATCCCTACAGGAGTGATGCGCAGGTGACTGCTTCCTGCTGCAGTGCCTGGGCCACGAGCCACACCCAGGACAGGGGCAACACAGGGTTTAGAACTGTTGCCAACAGCAATAAAGTCATGGTGGGGGTGGACGCTACCATCTTCACAGTAAAATCTGCCAGTCATCCTGTTTGCTTACCTGTCCCTCCTGCATTTGACTCACTCACAGTGAGTTCACTATCCTTCACTGACTCTTGGCTGTTTTACTGCCGATTTCCTCATTCCTTACTCATCGTGTCAAACATTGGCCTCTTGCGACAACTCTCATTTAATTAAGAATGAAAAATCTATGGAAAAGTGTAGGTGGAAGGCATACAAACCATAGTGCTGCCAGACTCAGAAGTTAAAGGACAATTATAAAAATTTGAGAAATAAAGATTTTGTCTGAGGATCAGCTTTGCGCTTCTTCCCCATGTGCATGAGAGGGCCACTAATTTTCCAGAGTTACAGGCTTTTGCTCCTGTAGTGGGTATGCTAAAGTAGGACAGCTCCACAACTGCAACACTCCAGGGTTACCTATGTGTGTGCGCTGTGGGCTCAGCTGGGCTCTCTCCTTCCTCTTCAACCTGTGCCAGTGCTTCTGCTCTGCTAGCACAGCCTTAGAGCAAACTTGTTCAGATGGTTGAGCTAGCTGAAAAAGACCTACTGGGTTTTTTTAAAAAAAAAACACCAAACCCCAGCCTGTTGCTGAGTTACATCCTCTCATCTGATTCAGCACAAGGAGAGCAGCTGCTTCAGCAGAAGGAAAAGACGCAGGAGCAGCAAAGACTGATGGAGAGGTGGTGGCAGTGGCCACACTGCTGCTTTTTTCATTGTTGCTGGTGAAGGTGAAGCCACAGGATGACTCTGGCCCTTGCCAGTTGCCTGACAACATAATCCAGCCCCTCTCCAAAGCGTTGTCACTTTGTCCTTCCCCCTCTGTGCATACTCTCCTGTCCTCAAGCAAGTAATTATGGACCAACAAGACCTACATAAATGTTCCTCCCTCATTTACTTTGCAGCACTGCATGGGATCCTGCTCCGTCCCCTGCCCCCCGAAAGCCTGGGACACAGGGGCTCCCCCCACTTCACCAGCCAGACATAGGGGTGATGGTGAAGACTCCCCTCTGCTCCCACACATTGGCTGAAAGAAGTGGTGAGGCGAGCTGACACACCCCGGCTTTGGAGGTGGAAAGGCAGAGGTGTTGTGAGTTGCTCTCTGCCCCCATCCCTCTCTATCTGCCTGTGGGGTCCCACTTTGGGCAGCACCCCTGAACTCATCCCCAAGGGATGGAAAACAGAGGTGACAGGCAGGGGTAGAAGTTTTCTCTTAGGCCAGGCTGCCTCTGCAAGACATGTGGCGCTGCCTCGGGGATTAGCCAGAGGAAGTTGTGCTTCGCTAGAAACAAGACTGAGAACTTCAGTCATCTCTGAACTTTGTTCGCCTCTGAACTTCATCCACCTCCATTCCTAAAGAAAATCTCGAGTCCTTGAGGACCACAGGAATTGTGCTGTTGCCTTCAGCTAGGACTCATTTCAGCCTTGCTTTGCTGTCTCTGCAAAACAAACTTGTACTGTCACATTGGGTGAATTAATACACACCACAGCTTTAGGTTACAAAACTACAAACTCCATCTGGAAATGCAATTTTTAGTCTAAAATTAAGACTTCAGCTCCTTTTCCCCAAACAATTCTCTGTATAGCTTTTTGGTTTACAATTAAAAACTCCAGGGGATAGAAAGCCAGGTCCCAAAAGCTTTCCTGAACCACAAACCCACATTTGCCTCATGGAATAAATGTCTTATGCTCTGGCACTGCAAAGACCTCAGTTCCCTCCTCCTGCCATTGCACTCTCTCTGGAGCTGAGCAGTGCTGGGGGTGCCACAGTGCCCCTCTCACAGCAGGAGCTGGGGAAAGCTGGGAGTTCAGTCTGAGAAATCAGAGGCACCATGGGTTGGCTGCTACCTGGAAGGCTTAAGGGAAAGATTATAGTACTCAGCCTAGCACTGGAGATGAATCAAAGGATGACCAAAGAGTGCCACTACTGTTAATGTTAGTGTTTCATTCACTTCACTGGACTGTTGTCCCAGGAATGGAGGAGAAGCATCATGCAGTTCTCCTCATCACAAAATAAATACAGCCATAGTTCAAAACAAACCTAGGGGGGGAAAGTATGTATTGTCTGCCAGGAATAAACTTGAAAAATGAGCTATTAAAATATTTATTGTATGCAAAGGTCTTTGCCATCCTTGAGCCTTCAGGATAATTTTTGAGATTATTATTTTAAATGCTAGAGACGAACAAAAATTTCTGGTTGGAGTAGTCTCTTTTTATTATCTTCACCAGGCTACATGGGAGCATGATAAAACTGGATGTTATTCTTGATGCTGAACTCCTCCTTTTGGTGCCAGCAGTAATTCTCATTATTTGAACACACTGGAATGTTTTTTGTGGCATACTCAAAGCCAAGGATTATCTGGGAGAAATTATCTTGAAATACTGAATTATTTTACTATCAAAAATCTTAAGAGTGAGGTTGTAGAAGGAGATACTGTTAGCATTTTCACTTTTTAAACACAAGTCCAAATAGCATTAATTGAGGAATATATCTGTCAGAAATATCATTGTTATAAGATGCAATTTGTTTCTGTAACTCTGTTTTTAAATGCATGGCAATACATTTGAGAGTCTATTTTTTGACAATCTTCAAAGGGATACATTGGAGGGTCCCATATTGCACATGTGACTACTGTGAGCTATTTAAAAGCTGCTGAAACAACATTCCTACACAATGGATGCTCAGATCCCAGCTCTGATCAGGGCCATTCCAGGCTCAATGTTACCACGCTGACCATCCCTTCTCCATATTTCCCACTGTCGCTGCCGGGCCAGCAGCCATATTTTCACCGGCTTCTAATTCAGGGTATAAGGGAACTCTGGTGTGACAGGTGTGGCACATTCAGCAGGACATTCAGTCTGGTCAACTGCTCAGAGCGTCTGGGGGTGGCTGTGGTGTCAGAAGTGTGACATTATGCAGATTGGAGGAAACTGGGAGATAGGTATCTTCCAAACATCCATCCTGAAAGAAGAGACAAATGGAATCTCTGCTGAGGCACTGGGGCAGGATACCAGGAACAGCTGCACCCACCCTTCTCACAGACTTCATGTCAGTCAAAAATTCAAGAGCTGGGACAGCATTTTTGCTCTTGATACTAATAGCAATTTAAAAATGTAAGGAAATTATGTCAAAACTCTGATGGCTGCGTGACTGGTCCTTCTGGAGGTGGCTGGCTGGGGGTGCTTCGGGCTCACCTGGGCTGCCCCAGGTAAAACCCACATGTGGAGGAGCAGGTACAATGCAGTCTCTGGTGTTGCCCATAGCTTATTCAGCATGTTTTGGAGTTCTCAGAGGTAGGAAGTGTTGAGAGATGAGCCTGTGGGCACAGCTGGCATTTGAGGCAGCCAACCAGCATTTTCAGCTTGCCATTCATGTTAAGGAACATCCCACAGGAGTGTACAGGGTGTCTCACGCTTGGCTCTACGCTGTTTGTGCAAGCATGCTTTCACCAGCTCTCCAGACTTCATCACAGTTTCACAGTGTTTGCTCTTTCCCTTAAATCTAGTTCACAGAATATAAACTTCATATTAACATGCCCTGTTTGAAGTAACAGAAAGTATAACAAATCACAGCTCCAACAGATCTAAAGGGTTAACAATATCTTGGAAGATATTTTCACTGCTCATCAGTTGTGACAGATAATTATGGATTTGAAGAGATTTGCAATTTGTTTATAAATACAACTTCAAAAACTTTCCACTGAGATGTCTTTAGCAAATTGTTCTGCTTCATTGTTAATTAAGAAATCATATTTATACATGCATTTAAAAGTGTCAGGAAATTACAGGAGCACTGCCACTTCCGCTTTAAAAGTTAAATTTGAGAATCTTCTGGCTGGGGAAAAAAGAGGAACCCTGAGGGCTCAGCAAACAGAAAGAGCATATATACTGTCACACTGGCTGTGTTTTATCCCATTCTTTCGAAATTCCTGCCACGAACTTGTTGTTAAATGTATTTCTGACTGAGTAGGTCCAAGGACTGGTTTGCCTGACTCTATGTCAACTTTCTGCCTTAAAATATATAGCCCAATAGTGGCTGATTTAAGTTTTGGGTATTGTAGTCTATTGCTGACCAATATATTATCTAATTAGAGAATCTAATAGGGTGTATGTGGAGGACATCCAGTTTACACCTTTTCTTCCTTCCTTTTTAAGTAGAACAGGCTTCTCAAGATGTACGTGTGGTGTTTCAGCATACCCACGGTGAGAAGGAGTTCCAAACCCAGTCTACCAGCAGCGCATCCCTCACTCAGCACCAATTCCCTCCCTGTGTGTTCAGGGCAGATATTTTATTTTGAGGCGGCCTCTTTGCAGGCAGGGAGCTGCTCAAGCGGCTCAGCATCCTGGGAAGCTGCAGCCTAAGTCCCTTCAGGTGCTTCCCATGAAAGGGTGACATTGCTTTCTCATCAAAGTACCAGAGAGCCTGCTACATTTATGCAGTTCAGGAATACATTTCATGCTCACTAGGTAATGACTGATGGTGCTTTACTTATCAAAATCCACATTTTGCACTGCAGGGTGAATTACTTCCTGCATTCCTTCCTTCCAGCTCTGATTTTCAAGGCTAGCCTTGTTCAGAAATGTGAGTTCCACCTTTCCATATGTGCAAGAATGCAAATCCCACAATCACCCAAGTAACAGCTCCATTACAAATCTGTGCAGATGAGATTGCACCCAGCAGCCTCACAGGAAATATGGCTTATTAGTGATCCCCCAGGACAGCCGGTCCCCTTGTGTCAACTCTGCAAAAGGACCCTAACTTCAAGCATGTTCAGCTGGAGTACTCTGCATACAGAAACTATTCAAATCTGTGAACACACTTTGTCTGCCTGTTTTGGAAAGCTGGGAACGCCATTTCCATGTATGCTGGAGGTGGAAACAGGGATGAACCCAGAGCTGCACAACACAGTTTCCAACTTCATCAATTATGTTTTCTCTCCTGCATACACATGTTTTTATCCAAGCCCACCTTTCTTCTTCCTTGATTCAAGGAACTTGGATATTCAGGCCTATCTATGACCGTGACTGAATGTTCAGTCCTTGACCATGCAGCCTGATTTGGGTTACTTTTAAGTTCAAGTGTATGTGAATTTGGAAATCTAGCTCTGATCCATATCTGGTTAGAAACACTCCTGATATGAACAGATAGAAAAAAAATCTCAGTTCTTCTGATCTCCCTTCCAGAATAAATAATTATTCTGTGGGCAGATGGTCTTTTCCAGCTGTTGTGCCCCAATCACATTGAAAAGTCCTCCAGAGACCACCTCAAATAACTCACAACTCCCTAACAGGAACAAAAACTCCAACAAACGAGGTAGAGTGAGCAATCAAAATTTCCACCTGGACCCCACCAACCTGCAGCACCCTTGGGGCAGTGCATGGCCCCCGTGAGAGCAGCATGCACAGCCTTAGCTACAACATACTGCTCCTTAGCACAGTTCACATCCCCTAGACAAAGAACAAAGTTGCATCCAGCTCAAACCTGTGCAAGGGAGAAATTTGGATGTTGTTCTGTAAGGGCAAATTTAAGGTTGAGCGTAAGGAACAGGGGACTAAAGTGGGACTGCTGGGTGCTGACCTCCTTTGCTTCGAGGTGTTGTACCACCTGGTTGATAAGGATCATATACTCTCAATTAAGCAATATGCTTTTTTGTTCCTTTCAGCTCTAGGGCCAAAGTCCTGGACACCAGCAAAAGAAACTACTTGAGGTTTTAGGAAGAATTTTTATCTGTATCTAACAGAACAATTTAACACTCAATGGCTATGAGGCCATCCAGCCCTGAAAGCTCTGTAAATTCAGGATGTACTTCCTGGACAATTTTCCTACCTGCCCGCCCTGCTGAACTCAGCAGAGTGCCACAGCCCATAGTTACAGGGGACAGGAGTCTGTGAGGTCAAACACTGCAGAAAGCCCAGCACAGCAGAGCCTGGGCTATTGGGTATGACCTGTGTGTGTGGTTAAAGGCCACTCAACAGAGGACATGCACAGAGAGCACAGATGTGCTTCATTCTAGCACTTCTAAACTCTGAAGAGTTTAACATCATAACTTTTATAACATTTTTAACCTGTTCCTAAATTTTAAAAGAAAAAAACACATCCCAAAGTCCCATAAATATCATCAAGAACTTGGTATCAGATTGGCAGGGACAGCATCCATAGGCAGTGCTTGCTGTCCATGTGAGCCATCTGAACCCTTCACAGCTTATGTGCCTCTGCTGGGGTTTTTTTCTCATTCAATATTTCAGGTGTACAAATATTCTGACTTGTTTTCACCAAGTTTTCACTTCAGACTTGGCTTCTTGCAGCTCTTTCCTCTCTTCTGTCCCTTCCACACCACCTGTTTCTTTTCCCAGTTTGCTCCTCATCTAGGCTACTCTATGTTCTTAAAATAAATCTCCAGGACAAACCTAGGGTTTTACCTGGACCAAATGTTTTAAAATAGACGTGTCTGGCTGTTTTAAGTCTTGTGTATTGGCATAAGGTAAACAAAGTGGTACTTACTCAACTGAAGTGGAGTTATATTGGATTTGCTCCAGTTTAATCCATATTATCATTTGCTCCCTTACCCTTAGTTTTGCAAGGCAGTGCTATCTCAGGGAAAAACTGAAGCCAGCTGTGGCATTGGACAGCTGTTATCTCCCAGCCTTGAACTTGGACACTTTGTATTTGGCATCTGTCCACACTCACAAGCTACATCCTAGTGCAATTTTCTCACTCTCCACACCAGTTCAGCTTCTAAAATGATTTAATAACACCCCAGTATGCACAGTTATAAACCAAGTTCAAAGTGTCTGGTATTGAGTCTGCTTTATATGAGAAGGTATGAACCAATGTGCTTCCTATGAGAAAATGCTGTCCATTTTGCTGCAATCAATTTAGAAACTCAGCTTGTGTAACAGGTTGCACTTCTGTAGAGCTTCCCTCACACTGGAGAGGAAGAAATGTCAGGCTTCAAGGAAGGATCAGCTGCTGGTCAGACCCACCCCTGCAAATGCAAGCAATCCCCAGATGTGTTTCCATGCTCCAGCCTGGCTGACAGCTGCTGAGGGGCTTCACCCTCCAATTTCCTCATGGCAAGGTGGCATATGTGTCTGTTGAGCCATGACTCAGCTGAAGCCCCCTAAAACCCACATCAGGGAAGCAACTGGGTAAATTGGGCAGGCTCCTCTGGTATCTGCTTCAGTGGCTGCCAGGCCCTTCCATTGGGCTTACACCTTGCTGTTGTGGCTCACTGGCAATGGACACAGCAGAGTAAACCAGGGTGCTTGAGGAAGTCTGGTCCTCCATGGTGGGAAGGGACCATTTCAGAGCCCTGACTGCACTGCCCTACACCTGGGCTTGTGTCTTGCTCCTGTTAGTCCTGATGTGCCTCAGAGCTTAAAAGCAGGATGCCAGATACCTGAAGGAAATCCATGGGCAGCCTGTAGGAGCACATTCCTGCTTCCCATCAGAGCTGCTTCATAGATTCACCACCCATCTGCATGTTAAGGTTTTGGCTAGTTTTTGCTTGTTCCTCCCTGTGAAATTTCATCATTTTGTTTGATTGCGAAAGTCAACCACTATATTCAAGAGATGAATTACCCTACTGCTGCAAGGAAGTTTGACATTTAGTAGCTTAGAAGATATTTATGACCAAAGTAGTTGTTATTCTGAAATACAACATCATTTGTAGAAATTCCCCATTGGGGAAAAAATAATCAATGACACATAGAAGGTGCTAAAGCCCCAACAAAATAGCATCTTAACTGTTCCTTAAAGTGGTGACTTGTACACAAATGATGAAAAACAACTCAGAAAGTTAACCAGTTTAGTCCTGGAGCAATGTAAGCATTTAAAGACAGATTTACAATGCATTGAAAATCTGATTATGTAAACTATCATAAATGGATTCAGTGTGTTAGAGGCCAACACTAAATCTTCATCTGTTTACTGGAAAAAAAGGCAGTAGGGAGCTATACATTAAAATGAAGATTGATTTCAGAAAGCGTAGCAGAAATGAAATATGCTGACATAATGAGTAAGCAGAAAGAAAGAAAGCATAAAATTAACAATCGTAAGCTCTTGCTCCAGGATTACGACTATAAACTAGAGAATGACATTTATTGTACTGCTAGTCCTTGAGATAAACTGCAAAAGTTTTGATAGAGCTTGCTGAAACTTTCCAGGTTCCTGGCTCAAAATCCATGCTGCAATTATGCCTGGTCATTAAAACTAATGGAGACATTCCTGAAAAATTCTATGCACAAGCTCCTGCTTTTCCTGTTAGGATGAAGCCCTGGAGGGCATGATTTCAGATGTTAGAAATAAAGATCTGAGGCCCTTCTGCACCAGTCTGTTCTTACCTTTCACCCACGGCCTCAGCCAGCCAAAATACTTTGTCAGTCTCATCACATTGTAAAACATTATTTTGATGCTGTTGAGCAGTGCATCACTAGCAGGCAGGGCTGCAGCTTTTGCAAGGTGCAGTGGAGTCAGGAGCAGGGAGGGAAACCCTGGCCCCAGGCACCAGCTGGAGCTGGGAACTGTCACTATCATTGGGAGGCAAACTGCAGTTCATGGATGTCCTACTCTCTGGGACTGTATCAAAGGGTGAGGGAGACAAGAAGAAAGGTTTTCTTCCAGAGCATGGAGGTGGATAACGATGTCGAGAAGGTTGGGTTATGCAGCACCTTTTTCTGGATGTGGCTTTTAAAGGCCTAGAAAGAATAAAGCCTACATAAATATGCTTGTGAGATGGCACTCAAAAAAAATCATCACAAGTATCTGTGATGTAAGAGTAGGTTTTTACACCCTCTTGCTCCAAACCAGCATGGCCATCAGTTGGTGGGGTGGCACGTTTCAGAAGTGGAGGCCACTAAGTCTGAGTCTGGCTGTTCTCAGCACAGCAGCATTGGGGTTCACCACACTCAGGATGCTTTGTTTCAGAAATCACATCACATGAGAGTTTTTTTGGGTGTTTCTTAGTGAATACACCATTTGTTTGGTTTGGTCCAAGGCTTCACAGCAAAGTTATTGTGAATGCTGTGGAACTTTTAATCTCTCTTTTACATACCTATCTAGGCTGCACTTTTATAACTGTATTTAAATTGCCACAATACTTCTTTAAATTTATTTTCACTGAAATTGATTATAATCCTGAAAAGGCTTACATGGGATTCAATAAATATTTGTTGTTAAAATGTTATGGCTTTTCTGTTGTTGCTAGGCTCCTCTTTTTCTCTCTCTTCCTCCCAGAAGGATTGTCCAGCAAAAGTGCTCAGTGCTACTGTTGTATTTAAAAAGTAGCCAGTGGCATTAGAGTTGGGATTAGATACTATCCTTTTACTGGATGTATACATCAAAATAAATAATGAAAAAAACAAATCCAATTGACCATTTCAGATCATGAAAAGAACGTATTATGCTGCCTCCTTTGAAACCAGGTCTCTAAAGCTGTAGCTCGGCAAATCAGCAATTATTCTTTTGAAAGACCAAATCAGTGGTGGTGGGCACCCAGGTGCATTTCCTGCAGTGCAGGGCTGCGTGCAGGGCTGCTGCACCAAAGTGGAAATCATAGCAAATCAAAAGGTCAAATTAGTCTCCAGTCGGTTTACGGGACAGATTCTGAAGGTTTTCTGACACCTGCTTGTGCGACCTCCTGCCACCACAGGGGACAGCAGACCCTGCCGTCTGCAGAACGGGTGTTCCACATCCCGGGGAAGTGCCAGGCTTTTATGTCCTTGCCGCTCCTGGGATTTTCCCACTGCACACCGTAAGGGGAACCTCCTCAGCAGTGGAGGACTGGCACAGCTGTGTCAGTCCAACACCTCCAGACAGCCTTTCCAAGGTGACTCGAGGCTGAAGGGTGTCCAGCTTATTCTGATATAAATACAAATTTTTTATTATATATTACTTTAAACTAGAAGCCTGTTGATTTAAGGGTGGGGCAGAGGGAAAGGCCACCTAGGGCATTTCATCTCAACAGATGAGGTGTTCTTTTAAATGGGCATAAAGAACTTCATTTTGCCCTGTATTTGTCATGCCAATTAATCCAGTGGATCTGCCCCAATACAATCTATGCAACAAAAATATGATAAAAGAAAGAGCAATAAGACATGTAGAGAGGGGTGGGAGACTATGTCTGGATCATAGAGCAGATTATTTTATCAGATCTCAAAATGCAAGTTTCTGACTCACCTGGAACAGGATGCATCGCCCATCACTGCAGATTTTCTGTAGCATAACCATCGATGCTAGAGCACGTCATGCAGGCTGTCTCACGAGTCAGCAAGACAAGCCACACTTTTGTAACAGGAGTCACCTCATGCTAATGCTGATATTTAATCTAGTGAAGGTGAATCAGGCCTGATTTCCTTCCATTGACTAAAGGAGAGCCCAGAGCAGCCAGCTCTGACACAAATAGGTGGACACTGGCATCTGCAGTGAGGTGAGATCCTCAAACTGAGCTACTTAATCTGCCTTAAAATGTAATAATGGTATTGATTGTCCCAGATTTTCCTGTATATACAGAGCAAAATTCAAAGAGGAAGGAAACAAGAAGGAACTAGTATGAAGAATCTGAGCTGTTACCCCAGAGATGAGTCACTCCAGTCTTTCTCTGATAGCCAGGAGACAGGTGGATAGATAATTCACATCACTGTCAGCACACAGACACATCCATTACCTGCAGTGACAAAGTCATGAAACTTCCATTTCTGCTGTAGGTGTATAATAATAGTAAGACAAAAATCTGAGTCACAGGTGTAATTCAGCCTTCCTTCAGGTGTGTGATGAATAAGGTGTTACTCAGCTGAAGGACTGGGAAATACTGATCACTGTTCAGTAATGATGAATCAGAAAAAGAAGTTTCTTAGATGTGGCATACAGAGAATATGTGGTTTGAAAAGTGTGAGGGGCAGAATATTAGTGCTGGGTCTTTCACAGTATTTTTTGCTGGAAGACAAGTGTGTCTCTTAATACATCCCTATACTTTTAACTGGATTATTCTAGGCAATGTCAGGAGTTGTAGGTTTTCTTCTTTTAAATGTATATTGAAATATCTCAGGGTATGGAAGAAGACATATATAATACCTGCACAACCTTTCCCAATCATGTAATTACTTCGTGTACAATTAGAGTGCAGTTGTGTCTTGGTTTAGAAGACAGGTGACTGCCAGGGGAAATCAGAGCCTCCCTTGGAATAGAGGATGTAAACCCCCCACCTCCAAATTGCTATAA
>WEIT01009312.1:69444-105273 GCA_013389985.1 Dryoscopus gambensis
AAGGGTCCAGTGGTGACAGGATGGGTCCAGTTTTCCTCGGGGAATCCGGTGGGAAAAACCAGCTGCTCTGGTGTTTTGAGTTGCCGGTTTTATGCAGGTAGAGAGACTTCGGCTCCTCCCACTGAGTGGAGCCTTCCCCAGTGGGGTGATGTGATGTTATCGGTCACAAGCAGAGCCTTAAATGGCTCATTCATGATATCCCCTTGGAGGAGGATGGGTGGAGGACGAGATAAGGAAGCACTGCCCCATCTGGTTTTAACGATTGACCCATTAACAGAAGGCACCTGCCCTCTTTTCCCCTGGAGTTACAAGAGATGAAAATATCTTTCAACCGGTTTCAACAGATGAAATAGAATAAAATTTTTGGTTACATATTGCAACCCAAGACAAGTTGTATTAGAGGAACTCTAATTTCTGCATAAATCCAGTTTAGAATTAAACTGCTACTTAAGATACTTTAAGGAGGGTATTTAATTTTCTGTTTTACTCCGGTGTAATTAGTGGAAAGATACAGGGGTTTTTGTGGAAAGATGCAGGGGTTTTAGATACCTTATTTAAACATTTCTGTCTCCTCATACTGAGTTGTGATTTGGGTAAAACCCCTTTGGTGCTTGTTGCAGTTATGTAGCAACTGATATTCTGCCAGTCAAGAACCAGGAGCAGTAAAATGGCCCTTTATTTGAGAAAGCTCATCAGAAAATGTTACTTCTGAAGCATGGATCAGTCGGGCAGAAATTGCACCATCAAGACACCTCATTTCCTAGAAAAGAGGGCTGCAGTGAGGACCACCCAAGCACTGAGGTTGGTGACATCATCTCTGCGTCCTTTGCAAATGTTGGAAAACACCCATAGCCAGGAGCAAGAAAAACCACAGTCACAGGCAGGGCTGGATCAAAACGTAGAAAGAAATTCACTTGTTTCAGTGTGGCTTACTCTTGGCCAACCCCTGTGGGCTGCTACTTCACATCTGAGTTTCTTCTCCCCATCACAGTCCAACAGGCAATTTTTTATTCAGCTTTGTAATGACTTTGATCTGCCCCATACCACGTCTTTTAATATTTACCTCTTTTCCAGTCTTCTGCAGCTTAACAAATCCTCCAAGATATCATCAGCTCTCCACGGGAGCATCAGCAGAGTTGAGACAGTCTGGGTGATGGATACAAGGAACCATGCAGGTCTGTGAGAACACAGAACAGAGATGGTGCAAGGCTTTTTACCAACAGCTTGGATCCAGTTATACTTAACTGGAACTCATGTTAGATGTGGCTTTTTAGATGGACCTAAAAAGTTTGAAATGATCCAAACCACCTCCTTCACACTGTGCCTAAGCCTGTGATGAATCCTGATGATTCTCCAGGATCTCAGCAGGGAATATGATACAGGTACAGGTGTACACAGTCAGCTCACACCCAGATGGGTTTTCAGAGAGAAGGCCTTAGCTTTGCCCTGAATGAAAGTGTTTGGACTATTTCCAGACCCAACCCAACTCTAGAATATGCAGCACTTTATACATGTGGTGCTGGTGCTAATGAGCCATGTCAGACACTAGCTAGCTCTTTATCTGTGGCACAGATAATCTACACACTGGGTAATTCAGCCACAGATGCCTGAGAGCTGGTTTTAGCTGCAAACACCTTCGTGATTGCTTCAGCCATGTCCCTAAATGCTACAGAGTGATTTTCATTAGACCAAATCAAGCTGAAAAAATCTAATTGAAGGAGCGTTCCCTAAACTCTTCCTTCTCTTCTAGTCTCAGTTCTTCCCCTTTCAACAGTGCTGTTAATTGCATTAAACATCTGATAGCTGTTAATCTTTTTAGTGAAGGTGAATGCAGGAAAAAGTCTATTAAGTAACCTGAATGATCATGGAAGTACTGATGGACTAGGGACTTGCTTCCAAAGGGGTGGTTGCATTGGCCAGATCTACCAATCTTATACAGGCAAAAGAAACTGTTTGCTGTGAAAATATCCTGCCTTCTGAGTGATTCCTCCTTGGAAAGAGGAAGCTTAAGCACTGCTTTGCCAAAGCAGTACGGGAGGATGGGACTATCTGCACAAACCATCACTGAAGTCTGAGAAGGAAGGATGGTGCAACGAAAACAAGCAATGGAACAGCTGTGAAAGCCCGAGCTCACTATCTCCTCAGCAAATGTTTTCACCCACAGGTGGAGCAGAAAGCAAAAGCAGCAGGCATTCAAAAGAAAGAGTGACTATAAACTCAATACAAGCTCAATATTTGGTACCTTCCCTGCTTCCCATTCTCTGTCTCTTTTGTCCTGTCTGCTGGTCTTCAGCCCATTCAGCTGTGACAGCACAACAGTTTACAGGACTGTAATTTGAACTGGATTAGGGACCTGATACAATTAAAAAAAAATCCTGCCAAGAAATGTCACTTGTGTGATGGAAATGAGCGATTGTGATAATAACTGAAATGAGCATTGCACCTGAACACATGGTGTTAAGAAACCACAGCCCAGCTCCATGGCCAAGCCTGTTCTGCATCGTTCAGATTTGCAAAAGGAGCTGCCATCAGAAGCAGGGAGTCATCTTTCCTGGCATTTGTTTTGTTTGCATTTGTTTTGTTTTAATTTGTTTTGTTTTAAAGAACTAAGCACTGATGTCTTCCATCACAACAAATATTGTGGCTGTCTTATTCAGTGTTTATGTTTGCCATCTTTTGTCATGAACGTGAAATTCAAAGACGGAAAAAGATGGTTGAGAGTAAAAGTACATACATATCAGCAGTTGCAAAGTGCAGAACAATAACGAAGCAAATTACAGCAAAACAAAGCTTTACAAAACCCAACAAAGTCATGGGAAAAGCTATACTAAAAAAACTAGAAAAGCTCCTCTTTGGCAAAACACAAAGCTGTGTGAGGTGAGTGCCCACCCATGGCACAAGGGCTGTGACTCCTGACAGCAAGGCTTCCAGGGCAAAGTTCACACCTTACATGTCCTCATGCTCCTGACCAGGAACCTAAAAGGGTGGAGTTGCTCCTATTCTTTCTGAGATTTTTCTTTTTGTCCGTAGCAGTGGTTGAAATTCTCAGGCTACCTCAATATCACCACATTTAACAGTACCAGGAACATCCTTCAGCACTCCCTATCCTCTACACCACAAATTTTTAGCACAGATCTTGACACATTTTGGCCAGTGCCAAGTAGCTCTATTCCAACCATTTCCTGGGTAGAGTTCAGTACCACCATGGACCAGGGACTGCTCCCAGAACCAGTTTACATGCGGCCACCCTGTATTGGTGGGTAAGGCAGTTTAATGTTATGGATGTGGGCTGCTCCTTGCCAACTAGCCTCAGTGTCAGGGAATGGCCCCAGGCACATTTACCTTGCTAGTATAGACACAGCTTCAGTTTCTTTGTGCTGTGGTTGCTCTCTCACTTACTTGTGTTTTAAAATTTTTGGTAATATTTTGCTTGTCAGCTGGTAGGTATTTTAGACAGCAGTTTAAGGACTTAGCAGAATTCCTTGTTTTGTTTTCCTAGAATGAGTCCACTGTAAATCTTCAGATGTCCTGAGGCTTTACAGCCGCCTCCTGCACAGCTGGAATTGCTGCTAGCAACGGGCACCCGTGCTGAGTGTTTTGGTGATGGAAGACACAAATCCTCTTTATTTTTTCAGCTTGCAAGTGCTCGCAAATACTCTTTCTTTTCTTAAAAGTCCAGAGATTTACCTGAGCTGGCACTTTGAAGAAGAAACCAAGCATTTCTTGCCAGCTTAAAGCACAGTGGCAAGCCATAATCCTAATTTGCTAATACTGTTCTGGTTTAGGGAGTTGCCCTTATGAAACTGTCATCTGGAGAGGAGAAGCAGGAGTCAGCCCCTGGTGTCCTGTAATTTCTGTGCTTATGGGCTCTGCCTGCATTTTGTCCTCAATATGTGTATAGCACAGTCAGACCCGCTGTATGTTGGAGAGCCAGGCAAATAGTAATGCCCAATTTAACATGCAGCTCATGTGCCTTTAAATAGCAGTGAGAGCCGAGCCAAGCCATCCACTGCAGCAATTTCTGGACATATGTGCAGAGCCCCCCCTCCTCCCCTGAGCCCTCCCAGCCTGGCGCTGCGAGCGCACACGAGCCGCGTGGAGGGGCCGGGGATTGGTGCTGCTGCCTGTCACTTCACAGTCACCCCACTGACGTCTCCTCCACGCTGTTGACTTGATCCCGTTTCTAGCCAATATAATTATAACATGGAGAATCAACAACAGTTAACGATTTAGGTTAAATGTAATTTAATGCCCCGAGATTGCTGCACTTAGATGAGATTTTGCTTCATTTGAACCATGCAGAGAATGTGAAGAGCCTGCATACTTCTGCTAAAGTAATTCTGGACAAAGGAAAGATTGACACTGCCTTCTTCAGAGTCTATTTAATGCTTGAGTGACTTTGGCATGAGTTTCTAATCTCTCATTGCTCTTGGAATCCCACATGCGAGAATGGGACCTGTCTGAGAGCAGAGGTTCCAAATCCATCCTTCTTTGGGGGAGAGTGTCCATATATATGGATATATTCTCCTTAAAGAAGTGGAGCTCAAAATTCCTGATCATCTCTAAGGGTTTACTTAGTCCCTTGAAGAGTGTGTGCCTAATATTTCACTTACAGTGCCATTGTATCCATAAACTGTGGAAGAGAGTGTGAAATGTTGCTGTTACAAGGTCTTAAAAATAGTCACACGAGCCTAGAAACTCAAAGAGCCCATCACAGAGTGCTCTTGTGCTACTGGGATGGCTGCCAAGCAAGGCATGCAGATTGCTGTCGCTGAGCTTTTGAATGATGAGAAAATGACTGGGACTGCTCAGCAGAGCAGATGCTCCCCAGAGCACCCAGAGAGGTCAGTCAGCATGGCTGAAATTGGGAAAATTGGGAGCCAATTTCCAGGTGGACTGTGCTAGATCCTGGTCCCAGAAGTCAGGGCCAGATCCGGAACACACATTTTAATAGAGGTTTCCAGCTCTGTATATCAATCCAAGAGAAGGCTTCCTGAACAGGGATTATAGCTTTAGAGCTCATTTGCCTTCTCTGCAGATGCAGAACAGCCATCATTCTTCCAGCCTTCCAAGTTTCCACTGCCTGACTAGGAAGGCAAATATTTGTAAGCAAAATTGCCAGCTATCCTCAAATTCCCAAGAAACTCAGCAAAAAATAGCCTCAGCAACCTTTTGTGATTTGGTGACAATGAGCCTTTTGTTAATCTTTAGTACTGAAAGAAAAAGGTTATCATCTGACGTGCTCATGTATTTTGATTAAGCTATTTATGAGCTTGACTTTGTCAGGATCTATTAACTCATACCTCTGTGCTCCTGAGCTGCTGCTTTGATGACAGCATTTGGATTTACTGGCAGAAGCTTGTTGGTCTGTTGGTTCACAGCACATAACAAATGGAGAAGCTTCCATATTCTGTGCCTTAGTGTCAAAAAGCAATGCTTACTGTGGTCTTACTGACTTCTGTAGCTATCCAAGGGCTTAGGAGTAGGTGCATACTCTTTGTAAAGCGCTTGGCTCTTGGATGGCAGAGGACATCTGGTTTCCAGGAGCCTGTTGCAAGGGCAGCATCTCTCCACCATACTCTCCAAGAGGCTTCAAGGCCACTTTGACTTGTACTAGCTGGGATCATTACAGCAATTTTATTGATGGCATCCTGACAGGAATCTCAGCCCTTGCATGCACGTTTTTAACAAAGGGCAGATGCCAACCTAAGAACCAGCACCTGCAGCTGACAATCACAAAAAGGGGCTTCTGGCTATAAGTAAAAAGTAATGAACTAATCACACAAAGAAGAAAGCCATCATTATCCTGTGACTTGAAGTAAAGATCAGTTCTATAGAGTGCTTTCTAGCTTGCCCAAGCTTTTTCAGTTGTTTAGCATTTATAGTCTTTCAAAAGTGTCCACAGAAACTTCTCCAGCAGTGTCAATACTTTTCATAGCTCATATTGCTTAATACCTATTAACACTGATCAGGTGGGTTGTAGTGTTTTAATGTTAGCAAAACCAGAAATGAACATTCAACACTACAAATGTCTATCACAGTAATACCACTTGTTTTATTCACAAAGGTATAAAATTGCATAAACTATATTGCTTGAATGGAGTTCCTGAGTTCATATTTTACATGTAAAACAGACATATACTTCTGATGGTAGTTCACAAGCAAGAAAGCAAGAAAAAAAATGACCTGTGATCAAGAGCCTTCCATGTGGCTCTCTGGAAGAATGAGAGTGGAAGTATTTTATACAATTTGAGCATTTCACATTTAGATCCATCTCATTACTCTTAACAGCAGGATTTTTAGTGTAGTGACAGATTTAGTGATATGGTTTTATAGGCTATGGAAATGGGTCCTTTCCTGGTTGGAAGTGGTCACCCAGAGTCAATGGCTCAGTCATGCAATAGGAAGCATCGGGGCACTGTTGCCAACTTCTTCTCTTCAGATGAATTTTCTGTCTGGAAGGACTTGGAATCCCTTTTCAATCATGTGGGCTAGACTTAGAGACCCATGAGAAGCACATTCACAGATATAGCTGAGAATGTGTCGGGACTTTCCGAAGGAAGGAAGCAGCAGTGAATCACTGCAAGCACAAAAACACGTAGGGCAATACAGGTTATTCCAACATGGATCATGGACTACGTCTATTGTGCACTAAATAGACCCCCAGCCGAAACAAGACTGAACCTGGCAATGTCAGTAAGAGAAAAGATCTGGATAATCACATGGATTACATAGGGTGAACTGGAAGATTCCAGCAGCCAGCTACAGATTTATAAAGACTGTCAGCAAGAATAGGAAGTGTATATCCACTCTAAGGGATATAAAGAATACAACTACACCAGGGAACTAAAATTCATCTCAAAGGAAAGGAGGAAATCCACCATGACAGAATTACATAAGAAAACAACTGGAGATAAAAAATGCTCCTGCCCAATATGGGGCTTTGTACAATTATTCTGAAGACAAGTCACTAAGTAGAGCTAGCTAGTTTCCTTCCCAGTTCTTTGTTCATTGGCCATACTTTTATGCTACATAATAGTAATGAACAAAAAATTAGTAGCAAGTAGTACTCTTACACTGCAGTGATTGTAGGAAAGCATTTGACAACAATGCTGTTGTAGCAAAACACTGAAAATTTACGGATTTCTTTGCAAAATCACTTATATTTTGCAAAACCTTTCTCAGTACCCAGGTAATTAAATAATTTCTTTGATGTCACTGCCAGCATAGGCAAAGGGACATCATCTCCCTGCAATGTCTTGTAGTGCTGTGTAACAAATATCTGCGCAGAGACTGGAGTCCCAGGGGTGTTCAGCGGTCTTGGTTTGCTGAGGATATCTATTCATCAGCAGATGAGATACAACAAAAGACAAACAGCTTAGTCAGAACAGCAAAACAAAAAGGTCTTATAATCAACAGGTCAGAAAACAAAGGCTATGAAAATAAATATGACCTTACGTGGCAGTGCTGTTCTAGAAGGAGTAACTGCAAGCATTGTTGTCACATTTATTTACCCAGGCAGTGTGTCTCACAGCCCCTGTGACTCTGTCTGTGGTGCAGGGCTCAGATGAGCAAGGGAAAGAGTCCTGGTGAGAATACAGAGTCTAACATAAATAATGTCTTCACTAAACTGTAGATGAGGGAGAGGCAAAAGGTTCTTCAAGCACTGTTTGGACAACTTTCAGTTGGAGATGTGTATCAGATATTCATAATAAAAGCATGAGATAAAGAACAATGACAATTTGAGGTGTTTACAATCACCAGTAGATGACCAAAAGTAGAGACAAAGAAGGTAGAATCTGTTGGCTGTATCCTGACCATACTGAACGACAGACTTAGTGATCTAGGGCCAGAGGAGAAGATGCTGACTTGAGGAAAGCCTGCAGGATGAGAAGGACTGCAGAGGTGACCTTGAAGATGAGCAGATCAATAAAATTAAGTGTATTGCTCTACAAGAGGATTACTCTGGGGCAACTGACACCTGTGAGGGTTGGATTGCTTTGAAGTATCCTTGTATGCTGAAGTTTTCTTCGTACAGAGACCAAGCATACGGTCTTCCCACATTGCCAAGACAATGGTTATATCCACGCTGACTACAGTAGGCAGCCTGGAGTTTGCTGTCATGACCAGCTTTTCCTGCTTTACACACTACAAGCCTGTAAACCTGCCAATGGTTGCTTTGGATATCTCACTTCCAACACAACCATGTGTGGTGGTGGGCTGACTGGCTGGGTGCCAGGTGCCCAACAAACCAACCAATTACTCTCCCGCTCATCTGGGCAAGGGAGAGAAAATATAATGAAAGGTTTGTGGGTTGAGATAATGACAGGGAAAAATCAGTCACCAGTTACTGTCACAGTCAAAACAGACTCAACTTGGGAAATTATTACCAATCAAATCAGAGTAGGACAATGAGAAATAAAACCGGATCTTAAAACATCTTTCCCCTCAATCCCTTCCTTCTTCCTGGGCGCAACTTCTTTCCCAATTTCTTTACTTCCTCCTCCACTGAGAAGTGGAGGGACATGGGAAATGGGGGTTGCAGTCAGTTCATCACATGTTGTCTCTGTTATGCTCCTCATGCTCTGCCCCTGCTCCAGCATGGGGTCCATCAAGAGACAGTGAGACGCAGTTCTCTATCACAGGTCTTTCCCATGGGCTGCAGTTCTTCATGCAGTGCTGCAGCCCTGCATCCCATGTGGGTCCCTTGTCTGGGATGCAGTCCTTCAGGAACAGACTGCTTCAGCAGTTTCTGTTTTAGCAACATAAAAAATTTATTCCTCAAACATTTCAAGGAACTTAGGTCTCTTAGTACTGTAACCCAATGGAACGCATTTCCAACAAACAAGAAAGCTTTTTCTTAACTCATCAAATGTTTACATTGAACTATGTTAACAGAGTGTTCATCATACAGGAATACCGTCATAAGACAGTAATAATTACACCAAGAAGTTTTTCAAGTTCTAGCATGGCTGTTTACATACCTATTTTTAAAAACAAATACCTACTGAAGGTGTGTACATGTTGAGGTATTTATTCCTTCATCTTCTAGGGAATATTAATGTATGCTTTTCTATAGGTATATTGAAGACCATAGGCAATTTTTGGAGAACACATCACTCAAATCTCTTCCACAACTCAACTCAATAAATACACACAAAGATAAGTCAAAAGGAAGGAAGAAGGATTAGATAGATTCAGGGAGATAGAGGAGAGAAATTTTCTCTTGTTTTATCTTGAATCTAAAAGGGCATCCTTCACTGAAAGCTTTTAACAACAGTGGAAAAAAGGTGTGTCTCGGGCAAAGAACAAAGACAGCTTAATTGCCTTAGTACAGAAGTTTGGACTGGCCAATTTTTTAAATCCCTCCCATAAAACTCAGAACAATTTGGAGTTCTTTCCTCTTTCTGACCGCTTGATCCTGAGAACTTAATGTCCCCAACAGGAGAGGGAGCAAGAGCAGGCTGCCACCACCTCACCCAGGGTTTTGTTTTCAGTGGTTCACCCCAAAGGTAGTGCTGAGGGGGCTTGGGGGCCGCTCTTTTCAGAGGAAAAGGGCTTGTTTCAAGCCAGATGAATTCCCAGAGCCAATGTATTGCCTGGCCACATAAGTGTGTTTGTTGGTGAAAGGGAGGAGGGGTGGCAGGTGTGCAGGAGCTGGGGGAAGCAACACTTATCTCCACCAGGGTGTGAACTTTCTCATGGATGTGGCCATGAAACAAGAGCCTAAGTTGTCGTTAAGGCAATGGAGTCATTGTAATTAAAGGTTTGTGTTTTCTTTGCAAATCTTGTCTGTCACTGAACTTCAGCACACAGAAACAATTACTTAGATGTCCAGTTCAACTCAGTTTCAGAGGTAAATCATGGGTCTGGACTGAAGGGCAACGTACCAAATTTTGTCAGCCTGGATTCAGTTTGTATTTGCACTTCGCCTTTCAGATATCTGTTTCTTTCATTTCCCCAAGAAGAAACATTGTCATTTACAACCCCTCCTGCAGCAGTTTGACTCTCTTCTGCTCACTTTGAGCCATGAAAGCAGCCAAACTTTATGATAGCAGAACTTGTCCAGAAGGGATACTCTGGTCATGAGGCTCTGATGGATGCGGCCCCTTAGGTTAATACCTTCCTTTTCCCTTCACCATGTGTCTGGAAACCTACTGGCATGGGCTGGCCTATAATAGAGTGGCTATTCTGTTTCTTCAGCTGGTTTTCTTTTTGCACTCACATAGGAATTCAGCAACGGCTTTGTACACTTGTTTTTGGACTGCAGCCCCATCCTTATTTACTTACAGAGACTTCTGCATTGTAATTTGCATATATAATGCACAGTTAATTACTCTTTAAATGAAGTGCACAACAATCAAGATGTGATGATCTGTGTTATCAAATCAGGTATAAGATTAACAGCTATTATAAGATAAATAGAATATGTAGATAACTCCTACCGTTTCGGTGGCTCATTTACAGAGCCATTAATTCTTGGGGTTGCAGTGAACATACAAATGGAGAAAAGTTGCTCATACTAAAAATCCAGTCCCATCCTTTGTCCTCTTTTCCACCAGGCTGCTGCCCAAGCACACTAGAAGCTGAAATTTCCCATAGTTTATGACAATCTGGCATTTTATACATTTAACTTTGTCTTTTCTTTTGCTTACCTAAATACAATTTTTAGTAACAGTCTTTGCTAGGAAAAAAAACAGATCATACAAAAATTTTAATTTTATTAACAATTCATATCTTGCTATGGCATCTGTGTCCCTCTTTTCTATCCCTGAAGCAAAATAACAGCAAAATTAGTAAGGTTGTTGCCATATCCCATCCCCAGCAGAACTGCAGAAGAGCTCCATGGTAGGACCCTTTCCATAAATACCTCTCAGGCTGCTGCTCAGACCACTCTCTGGGGTGAAGCAGGGTTCAGGTCCCACATGAAGAAATGAGGATTACATGTAAGACTTCTACTGCGTAGATATTACTGACCATAGAGTGTTGCACAAATTGTGGATATCTTCTCTCCAATAAAGTGCCAAAACTACTTAGTACACTTTTCTCATATATACAAATAGTTTGTGAGTAACTGAAACAATATTTGAGAGCAAATTTGCTATTTGCAGTAAAAAAGAGAAAAAATGCAATTTACGAGGTGCAGCTGTAAATGTCTTGTGTTTTGTATGGCATGCTTAGTGATGTGTCTGAGAGGAAGTGAAGATGTTTGCTAAGAATAAAGTTAATTATTCAGTAGCAGTTCTTAAAGTGATCAAAAAGAAAGGTGTAAGTGACTTTGAGGTTTTTTAATACAAAAGAGTTGTTCTTTGAGGTATTGATCAAAGCAAAAACAAATGAATAAGGGATTGGTTTCAATGCTATGCGTAGGCTTTTGCTGGGACATTTTCCCAAATAACAGCAGTGCCCACCAAGATAAATTATTTTATTAAAAACAACCTCCACGTTGCTTGTTTCAGTATTCAGTACTTTTAACTTTGGACTAAGAAGTGAACATTCTTTGGGAAGATAAAAATCAAGTGGTATCTGATTGGTTCTTTTATTTAAACGAAATTAGCGTAACTGTAACAGTGAAGAAAAAAATAAACAAAAAAAAAAGAAAGACAAAAGCAGGAAGTAAGAAAAGGCTTTTAGGAGTATTAATATAACTTGTTTGCTTTGCATCCATGTTGAAGAGCACAAGCCCTTGAAGCAATATCCCATTTTATGAGGCACTGTGCAATCACAAAAGGAAAGGACAGGGTGTGCTCCAAGTAGCTCACTGTTTAAATATCGTACTGCAGACAACAGGCGAGTATTGACTAATGGAGGAGGACAAGGACAAGCAGTCCTGCACACCTAACACTGATGTGGCTGTACCAAAGGATAGTCCAGAGGGACTCATGCAAGTGGTTTTGGGGAGCTCCCCTTGGCAGTGCTGGCCATGAGCTGACACTCTAAGGTTTTTGCTGGGAGATGTGACAAAAGGACGGTGGATGGTGGATGGTGAACATCTTTCAGGCCAGAAGATAGATGTTAAGAAGCGCTGGTTTTGAGGAAGGACTTGTGAGTGAAGATAAGGTTTATGAAACAGAAAAGAAGGGGGCAATGGAGAAGTGCTAGAAACATGGGTGTGAGAGCTGGAAATTATTTCTTTGCTCCTGGGTGATGATTGGTGGGCTCTCCCAGTTCAGACATAACTTCCTCAGGTGAATGAACACCCATTTTCTTGGCGGGATCAAACAACAAACCTGACACAAAGGTGAAAGCTGGGTCAATGGAACTCCTACTTTGAATCCCTTAGGTACCTAGTACAAAATTGAAATGGTCTATTCCCCTGAACTGGGAGGGAAGAAGCACTCCAACCAACCTGGATCACCTGGAGGTAGAAATTACAGTGAAGGGTCAAACCAAAGACAGGAGATAAGGATTACAGGAAGCAGAGATGGGTCAAAGTACCACTCCCCAGCTCAGCTTAGATAGGATTTTATTTTTTGTTACTTCCGGATCAGCAAAAAGGCAGAATGTGCCAACAGCTTTACCAAGCTTTTCTTCAGCTAAAATGATTTTTCTAACAGGACAAAACGTACAAAAATTAAACATCAACACAATTTAGGACAACTAAAACCGAGTTCTAATGAGCTCTAAAAATGAAGTTCCTGGAGCAAATTACAGTGCTGTGTAGCACTGAAGGAACACTGCTGCAATATTGTCCCACCATCTCTGGACAATATCATTTTCTGCAATTACCACTCTCCCTAAAAATTTACTGACCCCTTCCTTTAGCTAAGCAGGTTCACTGGTTGCTGGCAGAACAGTGCCTTTGATAGCACCTCCTGTCCACCTGGCTGAGGCCCCTTCCAGAAGCCCAGTCTCCCTCGTGTCCTGCTGTTGGCAATGTGAGCAGGTAACTCGGGTGTTAGTCAGGATGAATCACCTACCAGAAATGCTTCACTCATTCTCTTGGCTGACTGCATGGAGCCAAGTAGGCTTGCCACTTAAGTCTCTTGTTTAAATCTCTAACATGGGATGAAAATAAGCATCTGTAAGACTCTCAGCTTGTAATAGCTTTTTAAATTATCCTTCCGTTTGTTTCTAAGCTTGTAGACCACACTTTTATTTAAACCCTTAATGCAGAGATGTTATCCCAAAGGTGTCAGAGGAAGTTGCATGTCACTGGGAGGGCACAACATATCACCCTTCTGAGAATGTAAAAAAGGAACAAAACCCCATGATTCACCTTTGTGTACTTAAACACCCGAGGGTAAAAACACCTCCTTTGAATGTGTAACTGAAGAAAATTGCTGTTTATGAGGCAGCGTCGTCAGAAAAACTACTGATAGAAAAGAGGCTTCCTTTCAGGGAAAGAGAAAGAAAGACGCTAAAAGACACTGAGATAAGACCATAACAGAGCAGGAGAGGGGAGAGGGACAATACCAGCAGAAGAAATGCTTGACGCCTTTCAAAGGTATTTCTCTCCTCATCCACAAGTGAGACGGTTGTCCTTTGACCATTAATGGATACACTGGTTTCTGCTTGGCCCAAGACTGGTGCATAGGAAATCTATTCCTCAAGGCTTTCAAGTCTAATTATGGACCTCTGATAGCTATCCTTTGAGGACAGCTTTCCAGCAGATTTTCCAGCATATTTGCTTAGCTTGCTCTTGAGACAGTTTTGTGGAGCAATACCAAAGCCTTGCTGATGTCACTGGTTGTTTCTCTGACTCACCGGGGTTTATCCGAGAATGCTGTACAAATGAATATTTAGTCTCTGGATGGATATGCCTTGTAAGCAGTTGAGATAGGGAACTTTATCTGTTTTATCAGTATCTACCAGGATACACCAATTCAAGCCAAGATAAAGGCTAGGGGTTTTTTTCTCTGTTCTTAATATTCACAGTATTTTTCTGAGAAGTGAAGCTTGGCAGATTGGTCTATAATTCCCTGAGAGCTTGTTTCCCTCCCTTTCTGAATATATTTAAGTGTGGTATATATTTTTCAGTCCTCTGAAATATCACCATTCTCCTTGGTAATCTAAAGACACTGACTACTGGGTCTGCAGTTTCTTCTGCTGGCTTCTAACAACTCTAGGATGAATTGCAAGTCCAGGAGATTTGAAAACACATTCTCTTCTATGTATTCTGAAACTGATTTTTTGCCTGCTCAGGCTTCAGCATTTATTGTAGTCATCTGTATTAGCTGTGGTAGTGTTCAGAACCCAGCTGAAAGCCCCAGTGAAGGCAAAAAATAAAAACCCCATTAAATATTATTGAGCTCATTGTTCCAACCTGTGCTCAGTAAGAAAATTATGTACATTAACAAAACGAGAAGCAATTTATACAAGCAATAATAAAGGAAAGATGGGAAAGATTTGGTATGGATGGAAGATCTGAACCTTGCACAGTGACAAACCTTTTAGAGAGCAGATAATATTTGTTAATAAAGCCCTAACTGAATTACCAATAATTTCTTTTGTATAGTCATGAAGAATTTTTGAGCTATCAAGAATAAAATCAAAGCTAATTGAGAACAATATAAGCTTTCAAAAGACACAGTAAGAGTGGTGGTAGTGCCTGTTGTGTTTCACTAATCTAATGACACACAGGAGAAAAGCAGCAGAAAAAATACTGAAGAAAGAGTCTCTATGTAGAAGGTAGCCATGAACCTAAAAAGAGCACCTCTTGTATGAAATCAGCTGCATATTTTACAGTAGTATGAACGTGGGGAGTACTGGCAGCATGGACATAATTCTCCTGGATTCACAGGAGGAATGGATATCTGTTTGAAAAAAAAAAATGTGTTGGGTTTCAATGTGTTTAGAAGATCAGCTGAAGAACTGTAAGTAATGACATCTTTCAGTTTTCGTTTCCCTCTTTCCTCTCTGGTTTTGCCTATCCATCAGCTGCACAGCAGTGAGGTTTCTTTCCTTTTGGCTCATCTTTTATGTTTTCTGTAGCTGCCTCTGAACAACACCCCTCTCCTCTGCCACTTTGACTCATTTGGCACCTTTCTTCTGCTTCCCTGCTGTGTTTCTGACCAGCTCAGGGTGGTTCTTTGCTGAGCTCTTTCAGACTGGTGGAGCAAGCAGCCTGCCTGAGAAGTGCAAGCCAAGCAGAGAGGGTTGCTTGGAAATTCTTGGTGTGAGGTGTCTCCCAAGCATCTCCCATCTCAGATGTATCGCACTTCAGACCTCCTGAGCTCCTTCTCCCATGTTCCTTTTGGTTAAAAATAAGAATACAGAAGGAGGTCTTGCCTGTTTTCAGTGGCTGGGGACTAGTGCATTTGCCCAGGAAATGTGATGGCAGTCCCTACGGGTCAAATCCTTGTCCATCACTGAAGTGGCCCTCTCTGGACTAGGCTGACAAGTAGGAGAAGAGGCAACCTCTGCCCCCCCCATGTAGGTACAGCACTACCATATAGAGAGGCAGGCTGAGAAATGAGATTTCAGAAGGGTCATTAGTAGCTGAGTTGATGGGAACATGGAGAGTGGACAGCAGGGCAGGCTCACAACTCACCTTCCTCCCTGGGCCAGTGCCCAGAGCTGCTGCCAACACATCACTGCCTTTTCTTAAAGCTTATTGAAAGGAAGCAAATGGCACAAGAACAGCCATGGATTTTGCTTTCTTGCCAGCATATTTGGTGTCTTTCATTCAGGGTAAAACCTGACATTTTCAATAACCATTCAGTGTATGAACCTGTTACACATGCAAAGATAAAAATAAAACCTGTATTGAAACACAGGGCTAACACTGTGAAGCTCCATTTCCCATCCAAACAATGTTTCCAGGATGAGGTGGCCTCTGGAGCAGTGTCGGGTGGCTCCCTTTTGGGACCCTCCACATACTCCATACTACTCACAGATCCAGGCGCTAGCTCATGTGCAAGGGCAGTAGGTTGTCCTTAAAAGACTGCTAAAATGAACACCTCGAAGCTGAAGGCAGGAGGTGGCCTGCAGGCTACCTGTTGGGTCTGATTACATATTCAGAAGTCCTATATGTGGTGTCTGTCTCAATTAGATCCAAAAGCTGTTCAGAAAAATTATCTTTACTCTTGTTACATATATGGAAATGCAGAGGGTGAAAATTTAGGTCATGTGTACACGTTCACAGAGTAATTGCTGGAAAAGCTGATAAACAGCTCTGTGCTCCCTTGCACCCAGTCCCACCTCTAGCAAATGTCCACAGCTGGTGACCATTTCCAAGAGCAGGACTTGGCTGAGCAGCTCTGCCCTGTCTTGCCTTCAAGTTAGATTTGGATCAGCACAGTTATGCCAAAAGAAATTGCTGTCTTTGAAGACATTCTTTGAAAGGAACATGAAGCAGATGCCTGTTACATAAAAAAGGTCTAACTAAATAAAATTATTCAACTGTCTATGTCTGCTTATCTCCCTTCAGCTGCAATGGAAAGAAGACCTCAACTGGTAACTGTTAAGAGTCCAAGAGAAGATCAAAGGAGTAGAGGAAAGGTATAACCCCAGGATGGATCTTTCTACTACCTGTGCTGACATTATTCATGGTTATGTTAGGCTTTGGCTGGTGTAGTACTGTCTCCTCTCTCTGTGAGATCTGAGGGGGTCTGCTCCTTTGCAGTTCAGATGTGGCAGCTGTCCCAAGCCCCACCTTACTGGCTCCGTCTGTGACTGCTGAGGTTTGGAAAGGAAGCATCTGCAGGACATTAGCATCGCCCTGCTCCAGCTCACAGGTAAATCAGCACAAGTGATCAATTCCCCACTGGTTTAACAGAAAAGGGGTTGCTTCATCCTTCCAGTGCTGGTGTGCAGGAAGACTCCTGAGCTCAGGGAAGCAGGCAGGCAGGCAGGAAGGGAGGAAGGAAGGAAAGGACAGGAGATAACTGTGTTTGCAGCCGCCAGGTGGGCTGATGTTAGCTTACATTAATTTTGAGTTATTTTTAGTTGTATATGCATTCCTGGGACGGGGTGTTCCTAAAACGTAACTTCACTAAGTGTAAAAACTAGCCCTCACAGTGAGACACATCAGAGCCCAGTGTCTTCTGCTACATTAGTTCCCCCTCAGCCTGTCCCTCTGTCCTCAACCCTCAAAACCCGCAACAAAAGCCATTTCTGAGGCTCCTCTGCCAGTACTGCAATTTTCCCATGGACAAGGTGGCCCTCATTTGTGGCTCTGTTCATGTTTCTTTACACACTCTTCACATGGCATTAACAACCTGGATTTATTATGCACACTGATAAGCAAAGGTTGAGCCAAGAGCTTCCCTTGGATCTAGCACCCCTCTGGGTTTGATGCCTGGAGTGAGGCTACCTTCCATATTGCTTTTAAGGTTATCAGAAAATCTCAGGGCTTTCTTCTGCTGTGTTTCTTTTAAATGTTGGCAATATTTCCAAGTTTCAGTTACACAAAAGCCACCCCCCAAGTTAAGACTGTTGTGAGGAGGTCACGTAGCATGTGGAGCAGGTAAAGGAAAGTCTAAAGCAGCATATCCAAGATCTAATTAAAGGGGACGTTGGCCATTAAGGAGATTGTTGTCAAAACAGCAGTACATTTATTTGTACTTTTATGAAGAATCACCTGTTTAAATTGTCTCATTATAAATTATAATATATCCCTGTTTACATAGCAATTCTTTTTTTTAAGAAGACAATCTGCCTTTGAGCAAACAGATAAAACTGTTTTCTTTGAGTAATCATAAATCACCCTTCCATCATCCTTCTTTCTCCTATTACAGAGATCCTAACTCTCTCCTCTTTGTTATTAATAGATTTTTGCTGACTACTCCCAGTGCCACAGAAATCATAGAGATATAAAATCAACTGTAAATGACAAGTCTCTCCCTAAGCCATAAATGGACAATAATCTATTCATGGTAACATCTGCGTAAAGTGGCTTTCAGGAGTTTTTTTTCAGATTCCTCATAATATTTACACATTGAGTGCAGACAAGTATTAAACAGACCTCGCTTTATCAGCGAGAGCACGCCTTGCTCTAAGCCAGTGCCAGCTGAGTCCCACTGCGGGCAGGCTCGGCGTCGGCCAGGGCAGCGGGAGACGTGACCCTGAGCTTCACTGAACAAGGATGGTGCTGAGAGCCAGGGAGCTCAAACCTCAATACCAACAAATGGAACCACTGGCCAAGAGCTTCTCTCTCTCCAGCATCAGCCCTGAGTGCAGAGTTTGCAGCTGGGAGAAGGGAAGCCTGCAGTAGACTCAGCAAATAGTGGGAAAGCTTTGGCACTGAGCACATGCACTTTACCCAGGCCGGAGAGGAACAGCAAAAACAAAGGCTACACACATGGTGGGATGCTTGGCAGGTCTACAGAAACCTGCCCAAAGCAACCCATGGAATGCACCATGCTTGAAGAGAAATAGCCATGTTAGGGAACATGGCTGGGGCTTGGAGGGGTGCTGTAAAATCCCTGATTCTGGCCAGAGGGACTCCTCAGCAAGCAGGGCTGCTGGTGAACTCCTGGGGAATGGGGCCCAGAACCTCCGTGCTGCTGGGAGCCAACAGCCATGGAGAGGAATTAATCCTGTTTCCCTGCTGAGTAGACTGCCCACTGCTTGTGCAAAGAGCTTCACAGCCTCAGTGCAGAGAGGAAGGTACGGCACAGAGCAAGATCTAGGATTTCCCTTAATTTCTTCTTTTCTGAGGACCACGTATATACTCAAGCATATATGTTTGCTGCCCCAAAAGCCCCATGAGCTCAGTAAATCATAGAATCATAGAAGTGTTCACGTTGGAAAAGACCTTTAAGATCATTGAGTTCAACTGGTGACCCAGCACTGCTAAGTCCACCACTAAACCATGTCCCTAAGTGCCATATCTACATTTCTTTTAAAGAGCTCCAGTGATGGTGAGTCAAACACTTTTCTGGGCAGCCAGAACTTGACAACCCTTTTGGTGAAGAAACTTTTCCTAATATCCAATCTAAACGTCTCCTGGCACAACTTGAGGCTATGTCCTCTCATCCTGTCACTTGTTACTTGGGAGAAGATAGCAAGACCTACCCTGCTACAACTTCATTTTTGGCAGCTGTAGAGAGTGATTAAGTCTCTACTGAGCCTTCTTTTCTCCAGGCTGATCACCTCCAGCTCCCTGAGCTGCTTCTCATCAGACTTATGCTTTAGAACAAATGAACCAGTCCCTGCTTCTAACAGTTTCTCAGAGGGAGACACCAAGCCCCACCAACCAAGTGTTCCCTAAGGCAGTTTCATCTCCTCCGTACATTGCTAACTGCAGCACTTCAGTCACCTTCAAGCATCCACTGGACTCGGTGTGAAAGCTGTGAGGGAGTCCTGTGCCTCTCTCAGGGTGGCTGCTTATGTTTGATCTTCCCAGATAATCATGCTTCCTTAAAAGAGATCAGCCCATCTAAAATGTGACGTGTTTCCCTGGTCTTCAACATTACTCCAGGCTCAGGCTACAAAGCCATTCACCTTCTCTGTTTCTGCCCCAGCAACCCTTCTGTGGACCAACTTTGGCTGCCAGCAGGGAGAGCAGATATCCCTCAACACCACCCTGCAAGGTCCACTTGTGAAAGATGGAAGAATTTAATTAAAAACCACAGCCTGGACTGGGCAGCCAGTGGGTGTGAACCTGCCATGTCCCTCCAGAAAGGAGAACAGCCCAGGCAGGTGACACACACCAGTCCCGGCTGGTGACACTTTGTGCTGTGTACAAAGTGTGACTGGCAAAGGAATCATCAGCCCAGCCCTTAGGGAGTCACCAGAGAGAGGTGGAGTCAAATCCCTGATGAGAGGAGTGAAATGCAGCTCCTTGGAGTGTGGTCTGTGCTCTCCCATGGGGGACAGTTAGGCTGCAGCTCCTGCAGTAGCAGCAGTAGAAAAAATTTGCCACTTTGTCCCTTGGGCATTCCTTATGAAGACCAGAAATCAGATACTTTTCTTCACATCAGATGCAGAGAATTTTGTTTCTCCTCTTGCTCTTTTACCACTAAAAGGAAAATTTAAAAAACAAACAAACAAACAACAACAACAACAACAAAAAAACACAACAACAACAACAACCAAAAAAACCCAAACAGGAAATGGGAAAAGATAGGCTTTGTTTGGGACCATATTGCTTGGTTTTTTTCAGGGATTTTTTTAAATTTTGGCCATGGACCCATAAGTTGCTTTTTCCTATAGGCTCTATGTACTCCTTAGGGCTATGCATCAGCACCCACCCATCACCTGGATAATGAGATCAACCGCTTAATTTAATCAGATTGACAGGAACACGTTCAGACACAATGGGAGGAGGCTTTGTATGAGGATGCATACCAAACCTCTCTCCTGCTTCGTTCCTACTGCAATCCACTGCTCTGTTTGTAATTCTGTGGCTCATGTCCCCACACCCTCCTTGTGCTTCCTCTCAGCTTCTCACTAACCATTTTTTTCCTTGGTTTCTTTCCTTCTCCCTGGGAGCCTAGGAGGCTTTAGCAGCCTGCCCAGCTCCACCTCTTTTTCTGCTTGCTGCTTGCTCTCCCTCCTCCCCCTCATCTCCAGGCTTCTCAAAAGCTCAAGGCTTCTGCTTCCAGTATTTTGATTTCCTTTTCTTCCTCTTACCAGCTTCTCTCTCCATTGGGCATTAAAGCAGGCTCTCCACCTTTTTCTTGTGAGCAAGACTTGCTTTATCATTTTTCCCTACTTCTCCCTCACCTTCAACAGCCAGGTGTATCGTTTACTCATTGAGAATTTCTTCCTGTTTTTTCCTTTGCCTTCTTCTTATCTTTGGTGGAGGTACTACCCTGCTTCCCTTTTATATCTCCTTATTTACATTCTTTTTTTCCAATTAAAATTATCACATTTGCACCAAAAACTGTAAGCAGTCAGACCCACATATTATCCTTGCTGTTTTCTCCTGCAAGGTCCATTGATATCTCAAAAATTAATTAATACTTTTTCTCCTTCCCCATTTCTCCATGTCTATTACAATTACTCTAAAATCTCTGTCATTGCCACTTTTAACCAGGATTTTATTTCTAGCTCCTCCACCACCTTCTCTGTGCTCAAACAAAGGCCATCCCATGATTGCTGTAATACTTCTGTAAATTCCTGGTAATTATCCTGTTTACTCATCCTTGCTGCTCAGGCAGTGTTTCCTTCTTGTTCAGAATAATTGTACATCTTTCTCCCCAAATGCTCATCTCCCATCTTTGACCACAGCTCTTGCCACTCAAAATCCTACCCTGTATTTGCCTTTCATATCATGATCATAGCTGCTGCTCTCGTCTGCAGAGCAGTCCCCATTGCTCTGTGTGCTGCAGCTGCCTGCCAAAGCACTTAGCCCTGGCACAGAGCTGTGCTCAGGGGTCCAAGGATCCCTTTTTGGTTATACAATGCATTTGTAGGCAGTCTAGCATAAACACAGGGAAAACTGTGTTTATATTTGCAGAGAGGGATGTACAGTTAAATCTCTTTTATCATACCACCTTCTCTTCCATATGTAAATTCAGATAAATGCAGTTTATGGGTTCTTAATTAACACTGAGTTGAATTTTTGTAGTTTTCCCTTTAGGAATTCAGCTGGAAGATAAATCTTCAGATATCAGAAAGGGAGTGTTAGTTTATATCTCACATCCTTTTATAAACATGGTTTTCACACTGCTTCCTCCAGCTCTCCCAAAGCAGGATACAGTACACAGGCTCTGTAACACCAGCAGCCTTAAAGGAGAGCGTTGTTGTTTTTAACCCTGGAAACCAGAGTCAGACATGCTGCACAGAAGGCAGGGCATGGGCAGCAGTACCTGCACTGCTTCAGGGAGGGCTCCTTCCCATCTGTAGAGGTGCTCCTGTCTTGTCCTGCATCCTTGGGGGCCACAGGCTGAGGTGCAAAGGAAGAGCTGTGGTCTTGCCACACCACCCGAACCCTTCAGGGAGAGTGAGCTGGCACAATGCACAGCCTAGGCTCCCCAAGAGCTCTGGGGATAAAACCTCCTTAGCTGCCATACAGTCTTGTGAAGAGAAGACAGGAGAAACTGGGAATTATATATATAAATTAATTTCTAACCTGGAAATACCAAAGTGGAGAGAATTTTTTTATCTTTCACTAGTAGCAGAGGCACCCAGATATGACAATGCTTCAAGAAACCACCTTCAAAGCTCTCCCTCCTCCTTCAAAGCTGCCACCTCTGAGAGCCTTGGAAATACTAGTAGTAATTAAAAATGTATTTTAACCGTGTCTTTGCAATTTATAGCTGAATTGCTTTTGAAATGTGGAATGAACAACAATAAATGCAGGTTTCCCTGCAGGGAAAAGGTCTCTTCATCAAGGGATGATGAGCACATTTGATGTTTCAGATTCCTCCTTTTAAAATGCCCAGTTGGGAAATTTGCCCATATTGCTTCATAAAACCAAAATAGTTCATCCACTTCAGGTAGAATTAATCTAAACACGTACTTGAATATGAGAATAAAATCTAATTTGGAACAAATATATCTCTCTAACCTTTACAGTAATTATAAAGAATGAAAATAGATGGTAATTAATCTTAATAGTTTAGCCTGCAGAAACAGAATCATTATATATCAGAATTTTAAAATACGCATTTTGAAAGCTTATGCATATGCTTACAGAAGTACGCACCATCCTTGAGACCCTGGCTATCCCCTCTCTCCCCTGGAGCTATCTGAATACTCTGTGTGCCTCGCACCCACTTAACCAGGGTGCCAGTGCTTTTATCTCGACTGGGACAACATATCAGTGCTCCTCCAGGGACCTCTTACAAGACAGAAGTCTTGAAAACTCCCATAATTCTCTATTTCCCAGCCTCTCTTTATGCTATTTTACTACCATTTCAGCATAGAAAATGAAGCCTGCTGACGTCCTGTGTGAAGGAAACACACTGCTGATCAACACATCAAGAAAGACAAGAGCTACGCAGGTGCTTAAGGCAGCCCCTTGGGGTTTAAGTTATGCTGTATTGCTGGAATTAAAAAAAAAAAAAAAAGGCAAAAATAATCAACAAATCATGCAAATCTAATCTAGAGTGAAATGAATGCAAACCAGTCTTAGATTTTGTGCATTTAAATTAGGAGGAGAGACCCCACTCCTCTACAATGGATCTTGCATTTGAAAGTATTGCTGGAACACCTGCCTTGTGGCACAGTCAGCACAAGAGCCACAAAACACTGCTGACACCCAACAGCAAACATACACACTGGAGCTGTAAAACCAAAAGCCACAGCCCTAATGAGCCACAGGAAGTGAGCACAAAGAAGAAAGGCATCATCAGCATCCCAGACCCCTGCAATGCTGAACAATGCTGTCTTTGTTATGAGTCGCTGTTTCATCCCTCCTTCCACTGAATTCAGAGGGATTTTCATCACTGATTTCAGTAGGAGAAGAACAGAGTCCTGTGCAGAGCAGAACCAAAATCATCCTCCTTCTTGCTCAGAGACCATTGCTGTATTGTGGTTAAGATAACAATTAGAACCCAAAGACAATTAAATACTTGCAAAAGTGTGCTCAAATCTAGTTCTTGTCTCCAGAAGCAGACAATTTGCTTATGCAGGAGAAACACAACATGCCAGGTGGAAATAAAACCAACCCGGATTCTGAAAATCTTGTGTTTGATTTAAAACATATAAAAACTAGATTTGTCTTCTATTTTAAGAGGTAGGAATTCACATGCTCCACAGCTGTAACAGCATGGACTTTCCCCCCTCTCTTGTAATGAAGATTTAGTTTCATGTAATAATAGAACTCTTGCTGCTACAATGTGAAAAAAAAAATTTTGAAGTGCAAGGTGGTATTATCAGAGGTAGCAACATGACAATCACCCACACAGACCTGCTCACTGAAGTTGCTCTGCGGTTCGCTGAAAATGCTGAACATCATTATTTCCTTGGATAATCAGAGTTTCTTGTGAGACTTCAAGGAAAGTCTTCCCTCTCTCACCAGTCACTCACCATATTTTAGACTTTGTCAGTATATCACAATTTGAGGTTGAGTTTCTGTGCTGAACTAATAATAAAAAAATAACCCTCTATTTTTACTAAAATGAGTAAGAATTTCTCCCGGAATGAAATGCAGGCCCTATTTCCAAGAACTGCACTCTTTTCCAGAAGAAGGAAAAGACTGATAGGGACCTGCTCCAAGGAGTCTTATCCTCTGCACATCCAGTGAAAGGATAAAATACTAAGAATACTTCATATTAGAGCTGAATTCATGTGAGGTATTTGTTGCCAAGAATACTCAGACTGTGTGCATCCCTTTTATTGTTCTTGGCACAAAGGGCACTTCCATTCTATTGCTATTGTTATTTGAGCAGTCTGAAACAAGACATAAAGTAATACCAAGTCTATCTCTATGTTAATTCTCCCCAGCAATGCTGTTGCCATAGCAAGGTTATACATGTAGTTCAGTGGGCACACACAAATGGAAATCTATTGGCTTTTAAAGTCAGTTCAGCATGTTTACAAGTCCTGTGTCTGCCTTCTGGATTCACTGCAAACTTCAGGAATTTCACAATCTCATTTTTCTGCATAATCAGAATGTTTTTCTGATGGTATAAGAAAATAAGGTATTAATTCGCTACTTACTTTCTAGTAGAGAAAAAAGAGTGAAAAGTACAACGCTTAACACCTTGTCAGGTGTGCAAAAGAATCCCAAACCAGATTTTTTTACCCATTTGTAGCATTAATTTCTTAAAATAGTGTGTTAGTTTCAGAGACTAGGTACACCATGACTTGTAATGGAGATATTTGATTAAGGAGGTGCTAGAGTCACCACAAATCAAATCTGTCTTTATACACACACACACGCATATATCTCTATAGCTATTCATGACCAACTATTTGAGTCAAAACATTTCACACATTACAAGGACTCTACAATATGTTTTGTTTGTGTGCTGGTATGTGAAGTATAGACTAAAGTTTTTTAGGCTTTCAGTACGTGAAAAATTTCAACTTTAAAAATTTTTAGAGTGGGCTTTTATCCAACTTTAATGCTTTATAATTAAAAGCTGAAAATATCAAAATAGCAAATGGAAGAATATACATGGTTAGGTTTGAGATGATTGTACACTTAAAAAATAAAACCTTGACAAGCTCATAAAATACTTCTAAGCAATGTGGACTATTAGTGTTTCAACTATAGCAGACTGTGAAAATCTTCATGAAAAATCTATTTACTAAAAGGTGTTGGAGTTTGTACTCTCTAGTTCATAAAACATGAAATTCATTCTTGTTCAACTTTGTGTCCAAGCCTCCAACTGCACAATGATTCATTTTCTCTGAAGTTAAGAAAACAGAAGAATTCTCTCATGAACAAAACCAAACATAAATTCTGAAGATAAATCCTATTTCTTTGGAGCATAAGTCTGCAAAGAAAGAACACTACCAGTTAGAGGTGAGTGGGAGAGCAATGGCTGGTCCCTTCTTCTCCAAGATTTATGGAGGACATAAACATGGACATGCCATAAATTAAACAAGGTGAGTTTTCACTCCCAGTTTCTGTCATTTTTTTCTTTTAGATTGGAAACCCTTTTCTCATCTTGCTAAGGGACTCCTGAAATGCAGATCATCCCCGTGTCCGAGTGCCAAATACAATACTGTCTCACAGGATTTTCATCACCGGAGCCTGTCTTTTACCACCCTGAGCACTGGTATACAACTGTACTGTTGTGGTCGTTTCCCTGTGGACTTTTTTTCTTTGTTCCAAGTTATTGCATCTAAAACCATATTCTTGAAGGGGAGATGTGGCTTTGCCACATCTAGTAATGACTTCTCAGTAAGGCATTACACAAGCGAGGGCCAGAACCAAGGACACCTTATCTCCGGTGCTGAGGAATTTGGCCTTGGACAGAGGGAGATGATGTGGAGCAGCAGCAGCAGCAGCAGCAGCAGGGATCAGACTGCGGAGATGGACAAGGACTGGGAGTCAAAAGAGAAAAGAATGGTGTTCTTTGAGCCCACCATTGCATAAATCCGTCATGTCTCTATTTTGTTTAAACTAAGAAGTGTGGTCAAGTGTTTGGGTGATAAATTATGGGGAAGCACTGCTGTAGCCATGAACCCTTCCTCACCACCTCCCTGCCACACCCCCAAACCTTAGAGCTTGTGCACTGACCACAGTGGCTTCCCCATGTTTAGCTCAGAGATACAATGAGCACAGGTGAACATCAGGTGAACATCTCACACCTCCTTCTTGAGCCAGTGCCACCTCTGGGTCACTGTCACTTGTGTGCAGACAGAAGGCGATGCATCTCACTGAGAGTCCCTAAATGCATTGCAAGTGTGGAAAAGGAAAAGGCATATACAGCACAACATAAGCATGTAAGAAACTGGGTAACTACAGACAACTAAGGAACATGCAAGAGCAATGAATTATTCAGTAATACATCTTTGGAAGAAAAGTCTTTAGGAATGTAGCAACACCCAGAAAACCTCCTGAACAAATACTAATGCTGCCTTGGCTGGAAGGAGTCTGGCAACTGAAGAACTCAAGAGACACAGGGACATAAGTGTCAAACCTTGTGGAAACAGACCCACAGGCTACATTTGATTTTCTCTTTCAGAACCTTTGGAAAGAGGGCTCACCAAAACTGCAGATGCACAGAATGAAATTGAAAAGGCCAAATTTGTGTGTAGTACTGGACAGGATTTTAGGAGAAAAGGAATAGGATGTGGGATATGCTGTCTGTATTACATTATGCATCCTAGTACCACTGTCCAGATGGGGGGCAGACTAGAGGAATATATATATCCCAACAGGTGTTTCTAAAATCCCAGACAAAGTAATAGCCTGGAAAAAAGTCTAGGATAGGAGGAAAAGCTGTTTTTCTGGGGATGCTTGGTCACCCAAGTATAAACGTTGGTTTTGGGTAATAAGCAAGGGAATAGATTTAAGGTGAAACCAAAGGGGACTGGAATTGGCAGTTTATAACAGGAGGGGCTTTGGAGTGGTCACCATCACAGAAGGCTCTGGGGAGCAGACAGGGGTGCTGGGTAACAACCCAATAATCCAACCTTAAAGCAAATTCTGAGGGTTTGCTCTGAACAAGGCAGGCAGAACAATGATTGAACTGGAGCCCTCAGCTAAGAAGAAAGGACCCCAAGTGTGAGATACCAAACCACTAAAAATGTCCCTGGTTGTTAAGGGTTTGGGATTTAGAGTTGCATTTACTCAATAATTTTGCTTCCAATCTTGACACCAGATGCCATGACTTCAGCTGACACTGGAAGTGAGGTCAGAAAAGATGCAAAACATTTAAGCCTGCTCTGTTAAGAAGCAATTTATCCTATAAAGCTGTGCATCCATGCCATGAGATGCCTCATATTTGCTTGTCAAGACTAGGGCGGCAGCTCATTTGGCTGAGTTCGGAGGGGAAAACCCTTCAAGCATTCTGCACCCAGCACACTTCTGAATAGGGGCAGACAGCAGAGGCACATGGCAATGGACAAAGAGCTGGGTAAAACCCTGAGCATCTCACCAGGTTGCCTCTGAGTCCTTACAGGACTTTTGTAGCAATACTTCACACCTTCTGCACAAGACTGACATGGGCAAAAGTTAATATCCAGCAATCAAAACATTTATGTATGAGTGCAAAAGTTTGACAGCTAAACTGAGTATATCCATAGCTTCTAGTATCTAACTTTGTAGGCTGAAATGGGAATTATGTCACTGCACTGTTTTTGAGTCCTGCTTTAGTTGAGGCTCTCCAGCAGTGCTTGGAAACTCAGTGTATTCCAACAGCTATCTTTAAATCTTTTGGATTATTAAAAACTATACCTAAGCAACAGGGCTCCAGTTTCTTGTAGGAGATATTATGGGAGGCAAGAACTAAAAAGTCTGTGGGAAGCCACAGATGAGCATATAATCTCCTCATAACACAGCCTTCCAGCTGTTCTCACATCACACTCGATGGTGAGTTTTGGTCTTTCTGGTCTGTGAACTATAAATGGGTCAAAACTTTCTCACAAGATGCCCTACACCCAGAGCTTTATGGATGCAAGCCCAGAGGGGTGTGAGTCCTGAGGAAATACTTGCCTATTCTGCCAGAGGCAGGAAAACAACCAAACGAAAAGATGGACTGACTAGAAAAGCAAAAATTTTTGCTCTTTATTTCTGATAGTTGTATCCTCAGATCATCTAGGTATATTTAAACATATTTGGTTTATCATGGAATTGTACTCCTTTGGTTATTTATTCTGCTGCTCAGTGCTTTTCTCTTGAGAATATCTCTCTAGAATCTGTCCCTAGAAAACAGTGAGCTATTTTTATCTCTGAGCTAGACAAAATAATTCTGCTGGGGGAAAATGAGGATGGCTGAGAGGCCACTTAACAGAAGGCAGGAGAGATGGGGCTCACATTGCACACTTGGGCAGGCTGTGAGCTCTGCTGTGCTTCGAGGCGGGGAAAGACTGGGTTATGGTAGGGGTCTTGAAAACCCTCTGCACCAGTGGCTGCCAAGGGGATAATTCACTGGCCGCGACTGTGGTCTGCAAAAGCAGCAAAGGGGAGACTGACCTGTGCAGGAATGCGGCTTCCCAAGCAAACAAGAAATGCTATTTTATCCCTTCCCATTCTTTGAAAGCACAAAAATTAGACCAGCACAAAATGGTTGCCACTAGTAACAAGGTGTTTTAACATGCTGGTGGTTTCAGTAGCAGTGAGAGCTGTTGAGCACAGTTTTATGGGGAATATACATTCTGCCTGGAACACAGCCGCAGCCCTAGCATCAGTTTGTGGGATTTGGAAAGACAAAAGGAAAGCCCCTGCCTTTAGTCACTTTGTGAGACCATTTACATTTATCACCTCCTCCCCCACTGTGAGCTCCATCTCACCAGGAAGGGGAAGTGTGAAGGTAGGAAGAGGAGGCTGAAAGAGCAAGGGGTGGATTGTGAAGGAATGGTGCTGTGGTCACTCACAGATATACAGCACCAGAGCTGGTCACCAGCACACACCTGGGGCTGGAAGCTGGTCCATTGATGTTATTCCCCTGATTCCAGCTGGTTTGGGGAAGAGGATCAGAGACATGTTGCCTGATGTATCCTTGCATGGCTCTTCAGTGAAGGCCAGGGGCCCCAAAGCAGTGCCAGAAGAAGTGTGCCCCTCCGGACTGTTCAGGTGCTAAACAGGCAGGGTGATTTGCTCCCACCAAAATTTGATTTGAGCTGTCTGCATTGGAGACAGTTCAGCCATGTCAACCCCAGGAATCTGTCTGGATCTTCAAGAGCAAGGCCATAACCTTCCCAGTTTAATGAGGCACCATTCAGCAGCTGGCAGCCTCCTGGTACTGCCACTGGGTGATGCTGCTTCTGGGTACACTGAGAGCCCTCTTGAAGCATAGTTAATAGGTTGCATCAATTTCTCAGTTGCAAACCTACCGGTCTTCTGGGATGCTGATGTCCTCAGAAGAGAACAGTAGGAAAGGGAAAATAATAGAGCTGAATAGCAAAGGCTGGGGAAAGCAAGAGAAGTCAGGGTTTCCCAAGAAAGAAGATGAGGTAGGTGACTGAGAAGGACCGAAATAGTCACAAGGAACTGAGGGCTGGAAGTTGCAAGAAAATCTGAAAATGCAGCAGGTTTCTTGTGCAGCAAGAGCCACATTTGGGATGTTGCAGTATTAGTAAGCACATTCTGAAGTAGGTCACTACATGAACAGCAGTCATTGCCTTTGGGCCCAACTCTGCTGTTTGCAGTAGCACAAAGAGCAGGCACCAGGGAGTAAGAGGGTACAACACACTGTCAAACCTATCACACCCTCAGATGCTGTCCTGATCTCCAAGATCAGCCAGCCCTTTCTCTGGCAATGCTGTTTGTCTGTTCTGGGTCCAAGTTTGTGCTCAAGCCCAGCACCATCTACCATCCATGCTGGTTTGTGAATGCTGAACTCCAGACCTGCCTGGAGTGATGAAAGCTTAAATACTTGCATTATCCTATCACATGCTTCCAAATTTTCCTTTACCTAGTCAAGACAGACTGACATCAGCTGGACTGAATTAGTGGTCCACCAGGAGACATCCTGAAACTTGGGTCTTCCTAAGCACAGCCCAGATGATTTAAATCTAAACTGCAGTTACCAAGATGAAAAGAAAATGGATGGATAATATGGTTGAAACTCTTTAACATGTCCTCAAATTCATGTTCCAGCTAGCCCTAAAATAATCACTGGTGTGTGTGATTGGATTTCCATGCACAAGAAGCCTAGAGCCAGGAATGGGATGTGCTCTGGGTTTTGCAAACCCACACACTTTACAATGAATTTTCACAGGCATTCCCAAATTTCATGGGAGTAGTGGAAGACCGCTTTGCTACCAAAGATTATCTGCACCTCCCCACAGGTTCTAACATCTGGGAAATCCTGATCTGACCTAATTTCAATTTTTCAAAACTGTGCCTGGAGAAAGACAAATTGTGCCTCCCTACATTGTTCCTATGTCCCCTACACATGTACCTGTCCTCTTCCTTTCCTACAGCCTTACTTCTCATCATTTAAAAAAAAACCCAAACCACACACCCATTCTCACACTCTATAACCATGTCAACAAAACCTCTAATATAGATGTTTTTATACATGCAGCAACTCCCTTCTTCTCATGTAATTCTATTCTGGGAAGCTGTCTAACTTTCATCTTCATGGGCAGGGTTTGCCAGTTGCAGTTCTAACAGGAACCACCTTTAAGTGGAAACAAGCTCCAATGTTCAGCTCCCATAGCAGCAAAAAGCTGCTTCCCTGCATGACTCTCTCATCTCCTGGGGTGCCTGCTGCCCAGACAGATTCCAGACAGCTGTCTCCAGCCTGCTGCTCCTGTTCACAGGCAGGCTCTGGCTCCCTCCCAAGCCTTGTCTTCTCTGACCCACGACTTACAACTCTGGGATTTTATTGCCAGGATCATGGTATTTGTTGTTTTTCTTACTGTCCCCATTCCTAGACTGAGAAAAGTTATTTATCATGCAAAACTAAAATAAGATTCTGTTCTTTCTGAAGGTAAAGAAAATCTTGAAAAACAAGATATTTTGTGACTTGTAAAAGTTGCGCATATATATATATATATATATATATNTGTGATGGGGAAAAGTGAGCAAAACGGTTTACACGTTAATTAGCAACACTGCTGACATGAAATATTACTTCCTTGTTTGGCACTCCAGGTATTCTATAGCATTTCGGCAAGGCACAAGCCACAATTCTAACGTGGTGGTGTTTTACATTCTGTGCCCAAGAAAAAAATCCTACACAATATAGAAGGGCAACAGCCTTGCCGACCTGGGTTTCAGGCCACCTTCTCTCAGGGAAGGAGTGCCTTGGGAGAGGGGGAATGCTAAGCATCAGCAGGGAGGATGCTGCAATCCTACTATCCTATCATGTGTGCCAGAGTCGTGCCCAACAAAAGGACCCTCCTGTCCAGGCAGTGCCCAGCTGACCTGTTCACATGTTTCATGATTCCTTGAGGTAGGTAGTTACACAGCCCTGCACTAGACACTGCTAGCAGGAAAACCATGGAGAAAATAATTGAAAATAAATGATTTCCAGTTCTCATTGATATATTGTTCAGCATTTAATAACACGAAGTTACTCAAATAATGAAAAAAAAAGTCTAAGTGGCTTTCACCTTCATTATCTTTTCTACTTTTGCCAAAAATAGAAGTTTTCAAACATTTAGTTTAATGAAAGACTGTTTGCAAAAATAAAAGATGTTTTGATAAAAATGTCAGCAAAATAAATCATGCAAAAACAGCTGGCTGCTTTGTGCTTTTCTTTTAAATGGGACATTTTTCATTAAGACAAACTTATTTTTCAAGATCATTTCAGGCAGCTCTCCAAATTCCATGAGATTTTGTTTCATTCAAATTGTTCCAAGTAGTCCATGATCCCTGCAATTATGATTTTTTTTTTTAATAGGAAAGAGATTTTTACATACTGTGGAAATACAGAAGAGGAAGCTGGACATGAGTAAACAGACAATGATAAAAGCATTAAGGCAAATCAAAAGGATACAAACACCAGGGGATTATTAAGACACCTGGTTTGATAGAAAGGTTTCCATTACGTACTGGACAATGAGGTGAAATTTATGTGCAGATGGAAGTAATTTATGCACATTTGTTACACAAAATATCATTATTTATTGCTAATAAGTGAGCACATTTGATATATCTAGTCAGTATTTGAATACTTAATGTGTTTTAAGAGCACCTAGGGTATAGTCTCTCTAGTACAACTCACTGCACTCAGGAATTCTGTCAAATTACATGGAGCTGCAGTGAAAGACTGTCTCATAGAACAAGGCAGTGTTAAAGGAGATGGAACAATTAAGAAAATTTAAAATTAACAAAAACTTCCTCCACTTTCTCCTCTACCTCTTTCCACTTGTCCATAAACAAGTATTGGGATGTTTCTGCTCAGCAGCATTAATTTTACCATACAATATGAGAGGATAAAAAGCTCCAAATGACATGGTCACAATGTACAAATTTTACAATATCAAAGATTACCACCTTCTTTTTTTCATTGTGGATTTCATAGAGTTATAGAATTGCTTGGGTTGGAAGGGACCTTAAAGATCATCTAGTTCCAATGCCCCTGCCATGGACAGGGACACCTTCCACTAGACCAGGTTGCTCAAAGCCCCATCCAACCTGTCATTGACCACAGGTCTCTGGCCACATCCATCTGGCCAATTCCTTATTCACCAAACGTCCACCCTTCAAATTCACATGTCTCTAACTAAGAGATAAGGATGTCATGTGGGACTGTATCGAAAGCATTACAGAATTCTAGGCAGGTGGCATTGGTTGGTCTTCCCTTGACCATTGCAGTCACTTCACTGTAGCAGTCACAAGACTGGTCAGTCATGATTTGCCCTTAGTGGAGTCTTGGATCACCTCTTTGTCTTGCATGTGCCTTAGCATTGCTTCCATGAGGATCTGCTCCATGTTCTTCGCAGGCGCAGAGGTAAGGCTCTCCAGTCTGCAGTTCTTTGGGACTTCCTTTCTCCCCTTTTTAAAAATAGGAGTGAAGTTTCCTTCTTTCCAGTCCCCAAGGTCTTGGCCTGACTGCCATGACTTTTCAAGTATGACAGAGCGGCTTGGCAATGACATCAGCCAGTTCCCTCAAGACCCTGGGATACATTTCAATACAGGAAAATTTGCCCCTAATCTTGTGTCTGATTAATTCTCTCCCTATCCCCTCTCTTTTTATGAGTAGTTAGGATGTCTTTAAAGGACCACTTTTCAAAACATCTTTTATCTGTGCTTGCTTGTGGAGGATGCTGTTTGACCAGGTTAACCTCTGAGAGTCCCTTCCAACCTGAGTTGTTTTGTATTCCACAGGCACTACTTCCTGAGCAATTGATACATCTTTGGGAAGAAAAATTGTGTGGGCAGCTCTTAAAAGATTTAAACTTTGAGTTTCTTGAAAGATCTAGGAATGAAAAGAAAAGCTGACTATTCCTTAGCATAACCTAAGCTACAAAGTGCTGAGAATTTCTATGAAAAACCACACCTGACATTTACAACCACATTAAAGCCCACTCAGAATCAGCACTGCACTGTTTCTGTACATTCACAGGATAAGGTGCTCTGTGTTTTTTTCCTGGGAAAAGTACTTAACTGGAAGGCATTTTATGTCTGAGCTGTGTGACCCTTCCTGCTGAAGGCCACTCAACAGCAGCAGGAACTGCACTTCAGTATTTCTCCTAAGAAAAAAGATTGGGATTAAGATTTTCTGTCTCTGGTTACTTCCTCTATCAACCTATCACTGTAAAAGTAGAAGAAAAATCAGATACCCATTCCTCTGGAAGAGCTGAATTCCTCTCACAACCTCCCAAGACTGCAAGTGCTAAGTGGAGATTATACCACAACTCTTTAACACCAGTAGATTTAACATGAGGTGGAAGTCTACAGAAACCTTACTGGAAAGGGGTTTCTGGATGGGATAACCATTAGGAAGTACACAAGGTAGATTCCAGGAGGGATTTGTGGCCTTGGGACAGTTTTGTTGATGCTGCAGAACATGGAAACGTGGGGCACTTTTAGACTATATATCCTAATGTCATTGGACAAATAAAAACTACAACAGAAGCTTCTGTAGGAAAACTGCTTTGGGGTCTGAGTGCATGTGTGCATGAGTACATACATACACTTACATTAATTACAAGCTTTCATAATTATATATACCATCTATAAAATTTAGTCTTTGCTATACATAATTATATTTGTATAACTAGGAAATCACTGCTATTTAGGACCTTACACTTGAGTTTGGGAAGGATGAAGGGTAAGCACAGGGTAAGGGACCATGCCCTAATCCACACTTTCTGCTCTATTTCAAGAAAACTTGCATTGCTGGTCCCAAACTGTGGCACTAATTCCCTTTAGCTGAGTAGACACATACCCTTAGAGGGGATGAAATATGTTGCGTCAGCTTCCTACACAATCTGACACTGCACAGTTAATTCAGAAGTATATGCTCTTTTTTTACCAGTTACCTTACAGGACATGGGACAAGTTCAGTTATAAATTACTTCAACAGTTCTGAGAGGTGTAAAGTGGATGGTTGTTACTTCAACCACTCAATTGGAAAAGGAAAAAAACCCATAATAACATGGTATCTTCATTTTAGAATTTTTAGGAATTCATGGGGAGTTGGAAAGAAACTTTCCTTCTTTTTCCAAAATACTTTGAAAAGGCATCTTGGATCACATGGACTCAAACAGAAGAAACTGTCACATAGTGTTCTTTCAGTTTGGTTTCTTACGTCTCCTCCAGGAAATAACATCCATTTGGAAACACCATCTAATACTTTGAATAACGCCCACTGCTGCTAAAATGTGAGGTTAAGGTAACACTTACTCTCTGTACATATGAATGTGTCCTCTCCATCTTCAGAGATCATCCTATAGCAAGGTGGTTTGGCATGGGCAACATGAGCTGATGAATAGGCTGCTCAGTTGCACAAGCAAAGTAACAGGTAATTAGAGATGGCTGATGGCACAGGAAAGGCAAAGCAAAGACTCTCTGAGGAGGTGGAAAGCAGCAGCCAGCTACATACAAGCCACAGACACAAAACCAAAACAAAAACCCCAAACAAACAAAAAAACACCCAAATTACAAAAACCCTGTCTTTCAGAGGAAGAATTTCACCTCCCTTCTATTCTAGGGTGATCAGTTCTGTCTCTCCTCAAAATCAGCCCAGGAAGGGAGGATGGGAGCAGAGGCAGGTGCAAGATGTCTGCATTCCTGAAGGAGCAATGGGGAGAGAAACCCAGAACAATGAGAGCGGTTCAAGGGATTGGGGTTTCCTTTGACACTATTGTCTCTTAACTTCAACACTATCAATGCTAATATTCTGTAGTCTCGAATAAGGAGGCTGAAAGAAAACCAAAATGGATGCTTTCTTAAAGCCCAGCAGAGAGTACAGGGAACTATAGACTTTTCTGTTTGGCTGCACATCTGTTCAAGTAAAAATGAACTGCATGAATGAAGGCTCACTTCTTCCATCTCCTATAATGTTGAGTACTATTTCGCAGTTTCATTAACAGTTTTACAGTAAATAAATGGATAAACAAGACTCTATTCTTGGAATCAACCCCAGAAAATATTTTCAGGTCTCTTTACTTAAAAAAGGCGGCAAGAATTTTTTGGTAATTCTATGAAGATATTTCAGTGTTAACACTGAGGAGAGATATAAATATATATATATGATTTATTTTTACAGTATGGAAAAATGATTTTGCCCTGATCAGGGATGTGTTCCCCAAATTCTCCTACGTAGTCCTACCACCATGTATACTGCATGCCTCATTATAGTTTGGGAATCAACCATCAGGAGAACTCCAACATTTGGAGTCACCCACTGAGCAGATTCCCTGCCACAGAATACTGTCGGATGTGCTCCTGGGTTACAATGTATTCTCTTAGCA
>WEIT01009312.1:111032-135744 GCA_013389985.1 Dryoscopus gambensis
CCCGGAGCGTGGTCTGGCGGGGTCCGCCAGCCCGGCCCTCGGCGCGACACCGAGCCGCGATGCCCGCGTCTCTAACTGGGTGGCCCAGCGGGTGGCCCCTTCCCTCAGGGAAGGGCGCGAGGCTCCCGCATGGTGGGGTGAGCGCTGAGCTGTGTGCCCGCGCCTCTCTGAGAGGTGAAGATCCTCACCAGGGCGGTGGACAAAGATGGCTTGTTGTGTGACGTGTTTGAGTAAGGATTTGGTTGGACACTTTGATAGGCAAGCTCCCCGAAGGAGTAGCCATCAGGGAACTGAGTCAAACAACAAAAATGGGCCAACAGACATGATACAGTGAAGTGCTTTACATGATATTAAATGCATCTATTCTGTTGTAGAGGCGTTTTTTAGCATGAACCTGTAGGTTGGTCAGTCAACCTACCATAAGGCATAGAATCGCAGAACAATTGGTGTTGGAAGGAACCTCTGGAGGTATCTGGTCCAACCTCTGTGCTCAAGCATAGCCACCCAAACCAGGTTACCCAGGACTGTATCTGGATGGATTTTGAGTATCTCCAAGGATGGAGGCTCTTCTCTCTGGTGATCACTGATAGGACATGAGAAATCAGAATGAAACTGTGTGAGGGGAAGTTCAGATTTGATATTAGGAAAAAATTCTCTGAGAGGGTCGTCAGTGACTGGAACAGGCTCCCCACTGAAATGGTCACAGCACCAACCCTGTCAGAGTTCAAGGGGCATCTCAATGACATTCTTTGTGATATGGTTTATCACATAGATAAATTTTAGATATTCCTGCAAGGAGCAGAGAGTTGGACTCGATGATCTTTATGGCGGTTTCCAACCTCTGCGGGCAGCCTGTGCCAGTGCTTGGTCAGCCTCAGAGTGAAAAGGTGTTTCCTGATGTTTGGAGGGAACCTCCTCTGTTTCAGTTTGTGCCCATTGCCTCTGATTCTGTCAGTGGGCACTGCTGAGAAGAGGCTGGCTCTGTCCTCTCTGTACCCTCCCTTCAGGTATCTGTATACACTGATGAGATCCCCTTGAGCCTTCTCTTCTCCAGGCTGAACAGTTCTAGCTCACTCAGCCTTTCCTCACCGGAGAGGTGCTTCAGCCTCTTCATCATCTTTGCGGCCCTTTATTGGACTCCCTCCAGTGTATCCATGTCTCTCTTGTACCGAGGAACCCGGAACTGGAGAGTGCTCCAGGTGTAGCCTCACCAGCACTGAATAAAGTGGGAGGATCTCTTTCAAGTTGCGGGCAACACTTTGCCTAATGCAGCCCAGGATAATATTCACCTTCCTTGTGGCAAGGGCACATTGCTGGCTCATGTTCAACTTCTTGTTCACTGAGACCCCATATCCATTTTTCCCAAGCTGCCTTCTGTCAATGCTGAGATACCTACAGCATCATTGGGATTGGCTTGATATCCCACCAAAGCGTATCCCAGATGAAGCAGTAAAAACTTGGGTTGACTGAGCCCTTTGTGAGAGTCACTACCTTGCTGAGTCCACAGCAAGGTATTTCCTGCATGGCACTGCTACACTTGCAGCTTTTACAGCACGATTTTGTCAGCTGTTGTGAAGTCCCATGTCCCTCTGGATCATGCTTTCCAATACTTCAGACTGCTGTTACAAGATTGCTGTCTTGTTAGATTCCTGGATTGCTGCAATTAAACCAGAGCTCTTTCCAGCACCCAGAACAGCAAGGTGCCAGCAAGGGCAGGGGTGGTTTAACCTCCTGTGCAAATCCTGCTTGGAGTTTGATTAGACCCCTAACTAATTACTTTCTCTCAGCATGGGTAAAGGGAGAGAAATAACATTTTTCTTCATAGACAGTCTTTGTTCTGTAATTAATCTTTCATCTTAGAATAGGGAAATCTTTTATTCTCAACCCATCAAGAACATAAATTGGAATGTCTAGAAATCCAGTCAAGTAAGAGGCAGAAATTCTGCATAAGAAATTATTCCTTACTGCCAGTGGAAATAAATTAATTTTCTTCACAGTATAATTCAACTTGCGTTCATGGGGAAACTCAAGAATATTAATCCAAATAGCCATTTAAAGTGGCTATTAACAAAGCTATTTTAAATCTTCATGGGGACCGTCTCAAAATACAGGCACATACAAAAACAGCTTTATAAATGACCTTTTTTTAAAAAAAGAAACCTTTCCCAAAATGATGGTGTTAGAGCCATTTTTAATTGGATCCATTTCACAGCATACTTTAGAACACAGTCATGTAGCCAGATTGATTTAACTGAGGGAAGGGTCCTATAAAGCAAAGGATGAGAGCCCAGAGCTGGAAGCACCAGGTACAGGCATCCCCTGATCCAGCTGTGCTGCTATTGGTCACACTCTGGCTATGGGGTCACCATGGCTCAGCAGAGGCTCATCGCCTGCTGGACCACAGAAGCTGCCCTGGGCTCACATTCTTGGTGGCAGCACAATTCAGCAGCTGAGCTGACAAATGGGCCCTTGTTAAACTGCAGAAACCCGGTTGCCCATTGGCCATAACACTTTCCCAAAAGTACAAACATTTCTGGCATATGACTCAAAAATCATTGAGGCAGAGATGGGAAATCTTCTCAAGCAAGCAGTAAAAAAATCACTACAAATGCAAGTGAAAAGACAAATCAGCACATTTAATTCATGCAATATTTATTCATTAATTTTACTTTTTAGCTTAAAGGGTGGACAATACTCTTTTAAGGCATGGGATGTAATCTCACTTTTACAACTTCATTATGAGTTTTCTCCAGTGTAACACTCTTTTTTAATGCCCTACAAAGTCATCTCAAGAAATCCATGGTAAGTGCCTATCTTTTAGTAATTTCCAATAGCTCAGTACAGTAATAACAATGATAATAAAATTAATAATCCTTTGGAAGTGCATAGCTCTTCATTTCAATCATACTACTTCTTGTAAGCATTAATTATCACTCACAGTACTCCTGAGTTATGTAAGTAAATATTGCCTTTCCTTAATAGATGAATAAGATGAAGTGGATCAAAATGACTTGACTAAGATGTACAGATGCACTTAATTTTCTGTAGATCTTCTAACAATCATTATTCTAAAAATACAGGAAATGTCTACATTGGAACAGAGAAGAGTTAAAAAAACCAAACCTGTAATCTTTCTTTCCAATCATTTGTTAGAATTTCTTTTCTGTATTGAATTCTTGAGAAGGAAGGGCAAAGTACCAATTGAGAAAGTGGTACACTAATTGCTACACAATAGAGATACTTTATTTTCTTTAACGTTGCCTGCCTAGCACCAAAAACCCCCACTAGTAACTTCTAATTTTTTTAAATACTAACAATCTTATCTGTACAAATGATCACACAGTTTTGAGTCTTGCTGATGAGCCCTTAAATCATGGATATTAAGTTACATTATTTCTGCTGCCAGAACTTTTCCTTCAACACACTCAATTTCGTCTACCCAGGCTAGCAAGAGCAGCCTTACTGTCCCATGTCTTTAAAGATAAACATTCTTTCCTAGTATCTTTATGTTTGCTTTTGAGAGTTATATTAACTGGCAGCCTGCTTCAGTTAATTTGATTCCCAAATGCCTGTAGCATATTTTCAGGAAAGTTTGCATGGCAATGCAAGCATGACTCCACAGCCATTCACTACTTAACTTCAGATGTTACCCAATAGTCATCAAGTTCCTAGGCCTGAGAAGTGCCCAGGCAAGTGCTGGCAAAATTCCTGAAAACACTTTCAAAGAGAGACAAAAGCAAATAATTTACAAGANTATGTGTAGAACTCACAGCTGCAATGAAAAAGGGAAATAGGATGTTAGGAATCACCCTGGAAGGGATAGAAAGTCAAATAGGAGACAGCATTCTGCTGAATGCAAGTCCATTGTGGCTCCACAAATCTTGAATGCTGTGCATTTCTAGTCTTAAAAGAAAATAGCAATGATACAAAGAAGGGCAACTAGCATGAGCAGAAATATGGAACAGCTTCTCTATGAAAGGAGATTAAGTAGGCTAAGACTCTTCAGCTTGAAAAACCAGATGGCTGAAGAAGAATATGATAAAGGTTTATAAAACTGTGATAGTACAAAGAAAGCAGATAAGAAATTATTATGTCTTAGTTTTCATAATGCAAGAATGACAGGGAAGCATATGAAGCTATGAAGCAGAAAACTTTAAATGACCAAAAAGACATGCTTTTTCTTTTTCCATATAAATCATAATTAGTCTGTGGAACTCATTTTTCAGCAAATTTGTGGATTCCAAAATGGAAAAATGTACCCCAGTACCTCTGCAGTGTTTAAAGAACATACTATTCACTAGACATGATTGGAAGAAAAAAAAATCATCAGTAGCTCTTGTAGATGAAAACTGTGGGCTCAGAAAGGTTGTAAACCAAGGGCTAGGAAAGGAAGGAAGAGTATATACCCGGGAAGTAACTATCAGTGTTCGCACTGTTCTCATGCTCTTTCCCTAACCTTCCTCGTCTGGCCTCTAACAGAGAAGGACGCTGGACTGGGTGGACCCTGGAGCTGGCCATCAAGGCGGGTTCTGCCCTATGGACCTGTTAGAAGACAGAAGAGGGTATCCATATGAATTAAATGTAGTATTTATTTCCCAGAGCTTTACTGTTGCATCAGCTTGCAACAGGAAGAAGAACATATTCTTGCATTAAATGGTAACAAAGCATTTACAGAGAAAGAAACACAGAGGTTACAGTATCCACCAGCAGCCACGAGCCACACTCGTGTAGAAGGATGGCAAGGATGGAGCCTGAGGTGAAGGGTATTCCACTGGCTCCAATCATGGCATACTCATTTTTTGCTTTGTGCATTGCCTCAGTGCACCCTCTTTCAAAATGGTGACTCACTATGTGCAGAGGCAAAGAAAGGATTTTTTTAAAAATAAGCTTTTATTTTAATAGCATTCATTGACAATGTCTGAGAGAGGAAAACATCTCTAACAAATTTTAGAAGGAGACTGATACATTCACAAAACCCCTGTAGCAATAGTAAAAATTACAGTACACAAAGGAGCATGCTTTGTGATACAGAAAGCACTCTTGGAAGATACCTTAGCAGAGACTGTTTAACATTTTTTCCACATTCCTGGAAGTAATCTGTATGTGATGCACATAACCATGCAAACTGTACATCACTTACGCCGTCACTGCCCTGCTATCAATAAAGACTGATAATAGCCATGCTGGTGGTTACTACAGTCTTGAGGGTCGATGATGGTCTCTTGGTCTAAAACATTAACAAGTCCTTGCTTTTTATATTGAAAGTTAAAACTCTTCTTGCTAATCCTGTTTTTGCTTCACTTTATTTTTCTCTTATTCCTTTCAGTCCACCTAAGACATCTGTTTAACCACTTCTGTTGTCTTTGATTATATTATACTTCCAAATCTTCAGTCCTTTCTATCCCTGCAGTAGTTGACACGATGTTAACTTTACTGTAGACATAGTAACAATGCTCTAACCACTGTGTCATCTTTGGAAAGCCAGTGCGAAGTGAGAGAGCCACCTGTATCGTCTTCACCAATTAAGCTGGTAGGGCAAGTAATCAAATGGTGGGATATAGTGTAGATAGAGGATGCAGGGTTTGGAAACTGCATAAGCTAGATCAGGGGAAAAATATCTCCAACATTCTTGTAGAGTGATGCTTCCACAAATTAGATTATTTCAGAATACCTATTCCAATTTCTTTTCTATTCTTACCTATTTCATTCTAAGACAACTTTCAAATGGAGCTTCAGAAGGAGGGTGGAGTTCTGCAGATCTCAGGCTGCAGGGAGTGCCTGGGGCCTTTCACTGAGGTGGTCTCCTAGCCTGCAGGAGATGTGCCATTGTTGAGAAACTGTCACCGTGAGAAGATGTCACCAAGCTATGCAGCAACATAAGAAAAATATGTTTTTAAGGGCGATTGTACATTCAACCGTGTTGCACAGAGGTTGTGGAAACTACACCCTCAGAGTTGTTCAGAAACCTACTGTACAGTCCTGAGCAGCCTTCTGTAGCTGACCCTGCTTTGAACAGTGGAGTCAGACTAGAGGATTTCAGAGATCCCTGCCAACCTCCACAATTCTGTGAATCTGTTATTCCACTGATGGCGAAAAGGCAACTCCTTTTTTCTTTTGATTTTTTTTTTTTTTAAATTCTGTTTTCTGCTGGAACATTCTCCTTCTTCTATTTCTTCAGTCACATCCTGTCTAAAATGCGTTTCCTACTGTACAGCCTTCAAATGATAATCCTCATTTATAAAACAGAAGTAGAATATGTGCTGCTTTCCTATACAGGACCAACTGATATGCTTTCAGTAATATCAAAGGTGTAAAATGGCTCAGTACTGATTCTTGAATATAATTCCAGCATAAGAAATATGTTGCTCAGGAACATCGTTCTCACACATCACGGATCATGTCTTGTAGCATTGATCACATTGTTTCCTGAGGCACTCTGTTTGAAATACCATCACTGTTAAAACAAGTGTGAATTTCATTCACTTGTCTCAAACCAGACAATTTTTAAAGCCTACTACCAATTACTCAAATCCTTACTAATTAAATCTTGTTTCTTGATACCAGGCAGCTGAACATGTCAGTTCAAGAATTCTTTTTGTGATACCCTCCAGCCTGTGCTGCCATTTTCCTTCCTACCAGATTTATGCATTACCAGACGAGCTGACAGGACAAATTCACTCCAGAACAGAGAGAGCCACAATTGATTTTTTTTTGTTGAACTTGCCACAGGATACAATGCAATGTTTATATTGGATTTATGTTTTATGCTGGCCTAGGGAGGACACAATACGTGATCCAACATAAAGTCCATGGAGAAAAGTTACCCTTCAAAATGCTTTGAGTGAATTAGAGAGAGGGAGTTGATACCAGCTCAGCTTTGTATGTCATATGGATGCGGCTTGATTAAATAGATAGTTACAGCAGCTTTACTGTGTCATTCGACCACGTCTTAGTCAGGCTCGTTCTTATTTGTTCTCTTTGTCGTAATGAATCTTGCAAAACCTACTGCCTGCCGTGTTTGTTTTAATGGAAAGTGACAGAACCCAGAGTTTTTTTCAGGTTGTCTTTGGCACTTTCACAGGGCAGAGGAAAGAGAGCTTTAGGTAGAAAAGGTCTTGATCTCTCTGTTTCAGTGAAAGTCGCAAACAGCCAATTATTATGTAGATTTAGCTGTTAGCATTAACACCTCCCTTTGAATCTCTCTTTTGTTCTCCGAGTTAGGCATGGGCTTCAAAAGCTGGAAGGTTTATCTCCGCCCAGCTCCCTTGCTCCTGCCAAGGGCCCTCTGTTCCCGCCGCAGCGGGGTTTGGTGGCCGCTGGATGCAGCGCTGGGAGCCGGCACAGGAGACCTGGCGTAGGGAGCGTGGAGGTGCCGTCTCACCTCACATCACATGAGCTGAATATCTTTACCACAGTGAGATCTTGCCCCGACTTACACCTGTTAGAAGTCTGCCACATTATTTTTAGCTGTATAATTTTCTTTTCCTTGAAAGTATTTGTATTTTAAATGTTATTAAATGTAGATACAGTTCAAAACTCCTCAAGTGTGATTTATAAAAACTTTCCCAAATATTCTAATAATTTGTAGTTCCATAGCACTTGTTTCACAGTATTTCTTATAATAATGTTGAAATTCTTGTGAATTCATGCCAGCACATAATAAATATCAAAATTGGATAATTTGAACACATTAATTATTTCGATCATTTTTGATAACATTGCTACAAAGAAAGAATAGAGTGATAATATCTTGAGAACTGGGCTTTTAGATTGCACATTTTAAATCGAAAGATTCTCTGTAGCTACAGATACCCCTCATTTCAATACAGGCACAACGACAGATACTAGCTGAGGTTCTGACTCTACACATGATCTGTATTATTATAAAGGCTCTCCACAAAACAGGCGGGTTCATTCATCCTCGGTGAACCTGCAATGGCTCCAGGTGGATGAGTAGTTTATTTACCATCACTTTAAGATTATCTTTCAGAAATGCAGTGAATTTTTTAATGTGTTTGTTCTCACAGAGACATATATGAACGTTATCAACCAGCAATTGAAAATGAAATGAAATGAACAAAATGAAATACTTCCCAAAATATACAAGTACATGAAACTTCCATTGTAAAGTCAAAAAGTAGTCAAAGTTAGTAATATCACCTATATTTGATCCCTATTCCCCTCAGCTATCTTTGGAAGGCTCCTCCAAATAAGAAATGGTAGTAGTTTAATCTTTCACTGACTTAATTAAACCCATGGTAAGCCCTAATGTGGTCACTTACTCCAGTTTGTTTGGTTTCGTTCATACAGGCTACTATTCAGTTTAAGCTCAGTGAGCCATTGTTGCTCACATTTAAGAGTATCCACATACGGGTTACTATCGCTTTAATTAAAGCCATCTAATTAAGCCAGAATTTTCACTGTCCATTAGTATTCTCTTACATCTGCATTTTGAGTCGTAAGGTTTCAGCACTGGGAACTCAAAGTTAAAGTCCCAATGCATTGTCTGGAGGGAGCTGCTTAGTGCTCGGCATTTGCAATTCATGGCCTGAGCCATTCATTTTTCCCTTGCAGGCAGTGAGAACTGCAAATGGCCCATCACTTTGGAAAAAGTGATCATTATTTAGAAGTGTAAATGAAGATGCCAGAGGCTAGCCTCAGGTTTTGTCTGAAACAAAGACTGGTGTCTCTGGCAATCGACTGGACATGTCATGAGAGAGAAATACCACATTTATCCTCAACATTACATGTTACATGCACCAGAATCATCTTTCTTTTCATATTCTTCATATTCCACATTCCTTTTCTAGCTTCTTCCTGATCCAGATTCTTCCTGGTTGTCCCTCCCTGACTGAAAGCTGAATCACTGAAATTCCTGCCCATTTGCTTCCCGCCAAAATGAGCTGGTATTTCCAAAAGCACGCTTCCTCCCTCTGACTAACATAGTACAATATCCTACAATACAGGTTTGCTTTGTTTGCTGCATGTTCTGTTTTATCCCACAATGTTTATAGAATTAAACAATTTAGTTACAAAGTGAATAAGATAATCTGTAGATCTTTGTATGTACAGGCCACATACAACAGCAAAGGAAAAACAAATTAGGAAGAAAACAATAGAGAAAACTGAAAGGCTGAGACTCCAGGACTGATATAACAATTACTGAAAATGAACCATTGCTGAAAATGGTTGCCAGACATGATGTCTATTTGCATAAAATTTGTACCAAAACAAAACCAAAAACAACAACAACAAAAAAGTCTAGCTCACCAAGGTAGAGATCGTAGAATGGCTTTCCCCAGTGGCAGACATTTCCTAGCAAACCATTCTTGTGCCAGGAGAGGTTTAAACACGTTAAGATGGAGAGTTTTCCGGTTATACAGAAGTGGAAAGATTAGAAAGGAATTAAAATATGAACAGAGGAAGACAAGTGGATTGCAAGAAAATGCCTCACCTGATGGCAAACTAAATCACTGAAGTCTGATGTAGGCTAGCTGTCAGCATGGATATTGGCATTTCACCCATTTATCTCCATTGATTTTAGAAAAATGTTATGCTTAGCTTAGATAGGAATCCTCTTGGAACCCTGATTACAGCGAAATTACATCTATCACAGTTGTAGATATATCTTCAGTCAAAAATGATAATTTCCTTGCACCACTCTCTTCTTTAAATTAACCTACAGTTATGTGACATCCAGAGCAGAAGTGGAGAGAGGTGACAAAAACAAATTGGTCATTGTTAAGTCAGTTCAGCTCCTATGCAGCTTCCTTTCCCTTCTCATGGGCTATCTTCATTAGCTTTCCTGTAAGTTACTCACCACTTCGTATTTGGGATCAAATCCCTAGTTACTTCCACTTCAAACAGCATCTCCAGGTTCTGATCCAGAGATGCAACATTTAGTTACAGCTGGTAAAAAGGTACTATTTTCAGCAGTATGTCATGTGTTGATATTAAAGATGAACAAAGCTAGTGAAACTAGGTTAAAGAGTTTTCACTGGGAAATCATTTGGATATATGGCTACTGGTTATCTGACACATCTGTGTTTGACTTTAACTCTCTCACTATCACTCAACCCAGTTGTCTCAAACTATGACTAATACAGTGTAGGACTCCTTCAGTATAATTCATTGGCATTACTACTTTTTGTAGAGCTGACTAATCAAGCACTGGTAGAAAAACACGAGCCACGGTCTCCCAAAAGTGTTGTAATCCCTGAGCCGTTGCTTACTTTAAATTCGTTACCAAAAAACTATTCTGAAAATTCTGACATCTATGGCAGGATAAAGTATTTTGAAATTCTGAAAATACCTTCAGGACAAAACCCCTCTTTCCTGTCCAAGCGCAGTTGACACGGAGATATACTTCACTAAGTCTAACAGTTTCTGCATTTGAAATGCAGAGCTGTGTAAGGTGACAGGAACAGTGTTGGGGGCAGTACAAGCAGGCTGCTCCACGAGGGAAGGCACAGAGGCCGGGAGCTGAGGGTGACAACACAGGCAGAAGTACTGTCTTAGCCACGGGTGTCAGGAAGTTGTGTTGGTGAGTCCAGATCAGGAGCAGATCTGGAGGCAGTGATCAGGGTCAGCCTCAGGCCACTGATCAGCCAGGAGGTCTGTCATGATGAATCAAGAATGAGGCCAAGCCAGGAAGTCAAGTCAAACCAGGGTGGCAAGGTCCAGGTCAGAATGAGAAGGTTTGAGAGGAAATGCAGACTCAGCTGTAGGCAGAAGAGCTTTAACTTAAAAGCAGCTCCCAAGGGAAGGAGGCCAAGCCCCCTCTCTTCCTTTTCTTTGCAACAGCTCTTACTAGTGAAGAAGCTGAGCTGGACTCAGACAGCCAAATTTTTTTGAGCTGGGAGAAGCACTGAATGGACCAAATAGACTGAAGGTCCATCTGTGACAGTGCCAGCTGTAGAACAAGCTTCAGACTCTTGGTTTTACCCTGTAGGCCAGGTACTCTGACTGAACAAGAAGGTCTGCTCCTAGTTGTCTTCTGTATGCTCTTCTCCTCTAACACCCAGATAAAGAGAGGCAGAAAAAAGAAGAACCACTAGGGCTGCAGCACTCGGATTCCACCTCTCTCCCCATCAACAGTGCGAGAACTGACACCACTAACTTCTAAAGTTTCACCTCATTATTTTTGTGAAGAGACAAAGACTGTAACTACTGCGCACCCAACACCTTGGTACAGCAACCCCCACAAATCATCACCTGAAGAAATAGCTCCCACAATTCCCAAATTTTCCTCTCCATTCCCAAGGGTTGTTGGGGTTATGCTTGTTTCATTATGTGTATCACTACCCTTTTCATCTGGTACTTCTCCTGTCTGTCAAGATAATGCCTCATTTTTTAACACAAACAAACTCCATTCATCTTTCATTTCCTCTCTCTCTAATGCCCCTCTTGCATGCAGTTCCTTCTGCTCTCAATCCATTTTCATTTTCTTCTTTGTCCCCTTTTTCATTTTTCTTTCACTTGTCACCAAACCATGTCATCCCTTTCCACCTAGACCCAGAAAAGTTGTGAGTATGAGATTTAACACGGTGAAGAAGCAATTGGATGGTTTCTGTATAAGGAACTAGTGCTTAGACTTCTAGCCTGTGAAAAACAGGCTTATGGGAAAGAAAAATGGGGAATGGTTGTCTGCTGTTTCTTGTAACACAAGATCTAGAAGGCAAAAAATCAAATTCTCAGGTGGCAAATGAGACACTTTTCTATGTAGTGCATAATTGAGCTGTGGAAGTAATTACAAGATGCCATGGGTTTCAAAAGCTTATACGAATTCATAGTTGAAAATAGTTCTATTCTATTCTATTCATAGTTGAAAATAATCTAACAAGCACTATTAAAAGGAATCCTACCACAAGACCAGGCCTTGGCCTGGATGTGCCAGAGAGAAGCTTGGTTGTCTCCCCAGGATTAAACCCAGAGTATAGCCTGGAGATGCCAATCTTCCTGCAGGTACATAAGTGGTGGTTGCTGTGCTGGCGATGATGAAAATAATAATTAACATTACAGGGCTAGATAAAATTATAGTTCTGAAGGATATTGCAACAAGGTGGCCTAGTTTGAGGTTGGAAAGCATGGTGGAGACAGAGGCCCAGAGTTCCCCTCTAGCATGTGAAAACTAAACCCTATAAAGAAACTTGTGATTTTAGGTTACAAACTTTACACTTATTAATTTTAAAAGGAATAGATACTGGTAAAAGGCACCTGTCGACACTTATTCAACCCATAAGCAGGCCTCACTAGAATTAGAAAAGGGAAAAAAAGAAGAAAATTAGATTCTTACCATAACCAGTTTTAACTGGGAATATGTTAATATAAGGTGGTACCTGCTGAACAAAGTAGTTTACCATGAGAAAATAGAAACCTATAAGGCTGAGAAGAATTATCTAACTTGTCCTGTCCTGTAGTAGGTAGTGTTGTCCTTCCTGAGGTGGCAGAGCGGAGAGGAAAGAGAGCAGACAGAAGCCAGGGATTGATGCAGCAAAGTGAGAGTTATTTTATTATTTACCACTCTTTTATAGACTTCTTACTTCATGGTCTAATTGGTTAAAATGCTTAGCCACCCCTCAGAGGGGATAGGCTGAATTAGTTCTCAAAATATTTTTCTACTTGTACCAAAAACAAGAATAATCAAGGTTGCAGGTGTACATGCTTATTGATAGCTTTTCGTGAGAAAGAAAAATCTCTCACGATACAGAAAACAGCAAGAAAAGATTTAAGCAAACAGCACTTTTGTATCCACACTGTCCTAATACAGCAAGTGAAGGATGTAATCACATACTTATTTTAGACATCTGAGTGAGATGCTGAAATGCCCATAGAAAATGCATGAATTTTCAATTAAAGAAAAATGTGGCCTTCTGGTTTTAGATGCTCTGAATTTGTGTTTAAAATACACTAAAATAGATAGTGTGCATGCTCCAGGATTGCATTCTTGGATATTTCCAGGCACTGATGTACATATACTCTTCCATTTTCTAAGCATTAAGTATACTGAGGTGACACAAAAGAATTCTTCTGTATCCACTACAAGCAAGAAAAATATTAAATGCCAGTAATGAGAGAGTCATCACACCTCACCCAAGACAAATGGAGATCAGTATCAATATAAAGCAAAGGGAGAACAAGAGATCTACCACCCTGAAGAGATAGATGTCTGTCACTTCCCTAAAGATTTTTTGAATGTGGGCCAACTATGTGCTGTACAGATGCTCGCTCTGGTTACCTGTGGGAAACACTGGAAAATCCTGGAATCAGGCATCCTGCATGCCAGGACAGGCAGATGTGTTCCAGACCATCCTTCTGTGCACAGTAAACCTCTCGACACTGAGTGTTGCTCTGAAAATAAGGCCACCCTGAGGGAAACTGTGCCTCAGTTAATGCCAAACAGCTGCAATCCAGTTTTGAGTTCAGTGTACCTATTTGTAGATAGCCGTTAGCAGCTGGCTAGCTATCTGCCTGCAAAAATTCCAATAATGTCAAGGTTATTTTATTAACACTGAATAACTTAATGAATGGATTTGGTTATGTGACACATGGCTGTATGAGCACATTCAAGAAAGCCAAGCCATTGAATCCAAACCATAAACAAGCTACCTAGCATAAAACAAACATCAGACAAACAGTAATAACACAACTGACGGAAAAGGATTGGGAATATGCCCTCTTCATCGCACAGAACTATATTCCTTCATGATAGTCTAAAATGTTCTCATCTGAATTCTTATCAGTTGTCACCGCAAGGCTGTGAGCACAAGGCATTCCCTGTCTGTGTTACATCCCTGCCTAGTTCTTATGAGTCATTTACTACCTAGATGCCTGTTCTACATCATTGATGCCTTAATCCCAACTCTGTGCATAGATTTCCTCCTTCTGATAGATACTGTGGAGGTCACTGCAAGCAGCAGCAACAAAGAAGTCATTGGCTTCACTAGTGTTGTAGGCAAAACCCCCCTGCCTTTGGCCCAACTCTATGGTCTCCCATCACTGCTGAATGGCTGAATACAGTAAGACATGTTCCCCTACATGGGACAGCTCACGTGCCCATGCTGTCCTTGTGTCTGGCAGGAACAGACTGAAGGCAGAAGAACACCCTTGCGGAAAGTCTCTGTCTGAACTGTCAGCAAGTTACACCCACTCCAACCAAACCTAGCTAAATGGCAGATGTTTTCTCTTTCTAAAGGGAAACAACCAGCTTCTCTGTTTTCCTCTCTCTTTCTTTTCTCTAGGAGAAAACAAACTTTACAGCAGGCTTTTCTTCATCTTAAGTCTACCAAGTGAGTGCCGAAGAAACACATTTCCCAACAGTTCCTTGCACTGAGGTTCCAAGTGAGTTCCAGCTCTCCCTGATAGAAATAAGTTATTGTGCCCTCACTGGCATTTGGGGTTTCTTCATAACCAATGAAGGGCCAAGAACATCTGCAATTTAGCAAATACAGTGTATGTCCCATGGCCAGTGACCGAGGACGGGAGGCAGGGAGGCCCGTGCAGCTGGGCCACCAGCTTCAAAGGTGAATGGCTCATCCTTCTACCTACCCACACAGATTTTCTGAAAGTCTTTTAATCCAAGGAGGCTTTTTGCGGGAGTTAGTATTATTCTAAATATATTTAAAACTTATTAATAGAGGTCAAACATTTTAAAATTTTATCTTTCAACTTAGAGCTTGATGTTTCTTAAAACATTCAATTTGCTCCAGAAAAGCCTAGTATTGAAGTTAATTAGTATTACTGACTGCATACCATCTAACTGCATACTGCTCATCAGAAACTGTGGTTTCCCCTTTTAAAAATATCATTTCCCATAAGTCAGCATGCAGTTCTTCTGGTATGCTTTTTCATTCTTTTCTTTGAATAAATTATAACTTGTTCCTCTTCTCATGTTACTGGAAAAATATTTACAATGGTTTCATAACCATTTGACTTCTTTTACTGAACTTGATAATATTCGCTATATCCCTTTTGCTAATATCTTGACTAGGATCTTTATATCTGAATTTAATAATTTTTCCTGGACTCTGCTTTCCTGTGACAATAAATTCAGGGATAATTATTATCTTACGAGCTTATAATAGAATAAGAATAGAAGCTAGCTCACCAGTAATCTGCTGGTGCTCTGGAGGTGCTAAGTTTTACCATGCTACATGACTATATTCTGGCAGATAATATTCTGCCATAGATATCCCATTGTGTCTAATAACTGAAATGACAGGAGATTTCATTTAAGATTTTTCGGAGGCTTTTACCTGAGAAGCTGTGAAGAGAAGGTGGCTGCACAAAAGCAGATGGTTTGAAGAAAAAGGCTAGGCTTCCATCTGATGCCCAGCATCACATATGGCTGGCTCAGTACTCCTGGTATCACTCACGCAGACCTTTGTGCCTGTGATGGTTACCTAGTTCACATAGCAGGAGAAATAAAAGTTGTTAAGTTCCTCAAATGTAGCCATCTGAGCTGAGAGAAGGGATAGTGTGGGGCTTATGGAAAGGTTTGACAAAAGCATGGCTAGTGCTCATGCCCCTGGGTGCACGGAAGGGAAACATTTTACAGAAAATGACATCAGGAAGATGAAACAAATGGAAATTAAAATGGAGTCAGGAAGATTCACATTGCTGGAAGATTATAGAAGGGAGGACGTGTGAACCAGCCCCAGCATCAGCAGTCACCCTCTCAAGCAATGCATGTTCCTTAGTGACCATTTCAGACCAACCTTGTGTGTAGGTGTAAGCGTCCTTAAGATGTCAGAAGCCTCACTGGTCCATGTGGCACCCCTGGATAGGTGAGGTTTTCTGGTCACCCCCAGCTGTAACACCTGGCAAAGGCAAGTTGAAAAGTTTTTGGAGACCCCAGCTCCCCATGTGAGTTCCTTAATCTGAGTTGTCTACTTATCTCTGGCAAAGCCTCAGCTCAAAACCTGGTGGGCAGCTGAAAGGTAGCCCTGGCACAGCACCTTGAGCTCTCCCATAAAGCCTGTCCTCAGCAAGAGAAGTCCTCCCTTTCTTGTCTTGCTCCTCTCTGTCAAGAACTGGATGTCCAGAACTGGATTTAGATGCTTACGTGACACAGTTCACCTGGTGAGTTGGTGGGATGTGAAAGCTCTGCTAATGCTTGTTTTGGATGATACATGTAGTTGAGGCACAGATAAGTCAAAACCATTGTCACCAACTCTCTTCCAGAAACACAGATACTTTGCACTTCCATACCCTAATTACTCCTTAATTACTTAGATCTTTAATTACTTAGATATTAACGACTGAAAATATAAAACTAACTATGGGTTAGGTTAACTACGGGTTAACGTGGGTAACACTGGTGGCTGACACTTGGGTGACTCTGGTGAGTAACATTATTCTCCACAGCCCATGAGTGAATCAGGGACGGGTGGAGGCAGAAATCCAGAGCCCTTCCCCGCTGTCACACGGCCGGTTCAAAGCCCCGGTGATGTTCTTGCCGGCCCAGCAGGTGTCACCACAGCACCAGGGTCCTTCTGTCCTGGCGCATGACGCAATGCCGGCGCGGGCCGGGCGGGCGGTGACGTCACACCCGAGGGCAGTGACGCAGCCACGGCGAGCGGGCAAATGCCAGGGGTGGCTCCGGAGACCAAGAGTTTGTAGGCGCCACTTAGCTTTGTGCCCTTTGGCCCGGCCACTGTTGCCGTAATTTGTGTCAGGGCGGCAGGGCAGCAGGACAGGGATGGCTGGGGAGGGTCGGGCACAAGGCACATGCCCAGGAAAGGTCACCCGCTTAATTGCCTTGGCACAAAACTGGGGGCAAGGGGCCTGTCCCTGGGTGGGATGGCAGGTCAGAGACGTTAGGTACCAAAGCTCAGCTACACTGATGTCACAGAGGGTTTGTGGTCAGCTGAAACGTCTGGGTTCATGCCAGCCAGTGTACTCCTCACAGATTAACCTCCAAAGGCTGGTCTAAATCCTCCTCCATGGGCTGAATCTGGATTTGTGTTCAATTTCCTAGGAAGTTACATTGCCAAAAATGGCACATGTATCTCTCCAAGCACATCAAATGCAAGACCTTCCTTTCTCCCTGGCTGCAGGACCTGTGATGGATTTGCTTATCTCAAACTCCACAATGTTTCAACATACATAATTTGGTTAAATGAGATTATCAGACTAACTCAGATTCAAACAGCTGGTTTCTTCCCTAATCACTAGTGAAAAGAATCCTTGCTTTTTGTACTCTTCCTTTCATGGAATTAAGGCTGAAAAACAGGGTAATGCCAAGTTCCTTTGAAATAACTGCCAACACAAACACCCTCTGTGCACAAAACCAGATCCTTTCTGGACCTTCAGCGTTCTTGGCTGCACACTTTTCATCACTTAACTACATGGAATCCTAAAATATATTTTTTCCTGTGGCACCCCTCGATGGACCATGCATCAGCTAAATAATTCTTTTTTTAAGAATGCCTTGTATTGTCATTGGCCTCCATGTATTTTATCTACCATAAGTTTCAGTGAGGTTAGTTCACAGTACTCACCTCACTGGTACCAGAACATCTCAGAAGCTAAATCTGGGATTTCAGATCAATCAGTTTTTGACATGCTTTCACTCTTAGCAGATGGACACTGCTCTGAATATCCTTCTGTTTTTCCAGATGAAACTGAGTTAACTCAGCCAACACTATTCTTTCCTGAGCTTTTAACATGCCCTGTCAATTCACATACTGAACAGTCAAGCCGTGGTCTTCTGGATTGCTCCCCCTCATTAGCAACCTCCTGTATGCAAACACTTAACTCCTAAACTCTCACCAGCACCTTTTCAAATGTCCCTTTCATCTACAACCATTGTGATGCCAATTACTTGAAACAGAGGCAAAAGTAATGAAAAGTATGAATCAAAGTATGATTGCCATCTCCAGTGCTCAGCCTGCCAAGACAAAGGAGTCACTACACTCTTCTAGGCTTCACTTTTTGATAGAAGTCTGAGAAGCTTCACAGGTGTTGGAGTCTGAGGGACCACATACTCCTGTGCCAGCAGGTCACCCTTCCTCAGGGAAGCTCTGTAGCACTGATTCATAAGGACCACCTTCCTGCCACATCTGCAGCCACTCCTCGGGGCGGGCCCTGCAGTGCCTGCTATCGCAATACCAGCAACTTCTGTGCCTAAAACAAGCCCTGCTATGTAGCCTTCTGTAGTCACTCTTCCGGAGGCATTTTCAAAACACTGTCTTCAAAGTCACTCTTTCATTCGGGTTTGTTACACATTCCTAATATCAATAATTCCTCCATGGTGTGGTCTTGTCCTCTTCCTCTGGATATAGCAGGGATTCATCTTCTATGCATTGATTTTATTTTTTTCTCTTTAATGGAACCCAGAAGAGTCCAAAGCAAATCTGGATTATTTTATATGATCTGAGATCAGAGAGGAAACACCATCCTAGGATCCTTTCACGTGTCCCTCATCCTTATACCCTTATTAATGACAACCTACCACACACTTTTAGGGTACTGTTGTACTTTGGAAAGACAGCAGCATCTGTTCTATCCAGGACCAGGTCACTCTCTTCAAGAAGGAAAATCACACCATCTCAGCTAGAACATTTTGTTATTGGAGACACAAGGGAAAAATACTGCGAAAGAACATCAGCTTCCCAGAGAAGAACAATTGCTCCCTGCTGGGATGAAACACAAGGCTCCTGCATGTCTGTCTCATTATATGAATTTAGGAAGACTTCCCATAACTTCTGAAATGCATCAAAGAAACTCTGAATGTTGTTCATGAGATTATTATTGTGGGCTATGTCTGTTCAGTAGCTGATAGACAGCCAGATGAACAACTATAAAGAAATCCAGCTCAACGCCCTGGCTGTTTTCAGCCACACAGGTGCTGTGGGCAAGCTGGCCTAACTTGACCAACATACTTGGGGTCGGTGTTCTACATGCCCTGGAAAACATGATCTGGCCAACTGACATATTTTAACTGCAGAAATAGGAGACATTAAAGGTTTCTAAGTAGTGTAGCAGGTATCTAGCTGATACTTGAGGTGGCATACTCTGAGTCATGGTGCAGAGACTGACATTGCTACATTCTCTTTGAGCTTTGGGGTGCAGAACTGCAACACAAAGCGTAGCTCAAGGAAGAATAAGGCACAGCTTACTTTGTGGAAAGTGTGAAGAGCAGGCTCTGACCAGCACTTTGCAGCAGTATTTTTCCAGAAAGGACTGGGATAGTCCCACCCAAACTGGGTTTAGCTTCCATGTCTTCCCCTGCTGAACAGCTGAGGCTTCAAGCTGTGAAACACTAAAGAGGCTTTGCAAAACTTTGCTGGAGACACCTGGCTTTCCATTGCTAGCAGGAAAGTATGGGGACATGCATTTTACAGATAATGCAATATTTGTGATTGTAACTTAGGGGATACTAAAATACATGGGATGTCTGGCAATACCAGCTGTTTTATCTGGGCTATGTTTCCATGTTTGTCTTTAACCCTGGCTGACACACACAATGGACAGCCTTCTATACAGACCAGACTGACACACGATATTCACAGCATAATGCTGTCCTCATTTTGCGTGTAAGGGTTGACACTTCCCATGTGGAAGTTTGGTTCACAGCTTTTCTCAGCTTTCATTTCTAGGAAGCAAATATACAAAGTTCCAGGTCTGAAAGTGGCTTTTACTCATCATGGTTGTGCTGTCTAGCAAGGCTTTGATTTGTCTGTAAGGACAGAAGCTCTATATTCCAATCTAAGGACAGGTGTTTATTTAGCAAATCTACCACTATGATGAGGTACCACCTCCAGTGTAGGGAGTGTTGTCATAGATGCAAACCCAGCATCCCAATAGGATTCCCAGCTCCCAGACAGGATCCCCGATCTCCTCCTGAAACAGACTGGCCCGCAGGCTTCCTGTACAATGGATTTAGCATTTTGGAATGAAATCCTGTTATTCAGTCCCCAAAACCCCCTCAGATGTGGTGATCTGGACACTCTGCTGAGGCCACCTCTTAAAGTTTAAAGCTATTGGAGAAGACTAAGGGTGTGTTTCCAGAAAAGATCAGGCTGGGAAAGAACTTTCTTTGTAGCAAATTTTTATTCAGCTAGACTCTGGAACAAATAGATCTCCTTAAATGTCTTTTCAGTATTCCTGAGTATTATGACAGCAGATCAATTAGCCTGTGGGGTGCCTGAAACTCTGGTAGGAAACACTTTTCTGTCTAAAGGATATGTTGCTTTAATATACAGAGAGAGGCAATGAGGTAATTTAAAGGGAAAGAATTTTACATTACTCATGTACAAGAACAAAAATACAGAAATCCTCTAATAAAAGTCTAGCCTTACATAACTCCTATGCAAGGCAAATATATTTACCTCCTCACAGACTGAAGGTTGCACCAACAAACGAATATACAGCTGAGCAATTTTTCAAAGATTAAGAGCAATAAATATCAGGACAGGAAGACAGCACTGCAACACAGTTCAGAGATCTTGTCTAGAAAAATCTCATAATATATCAGAAAATTAGACTCATTCTTTTCAGTGTCAGAAACTTTCAGAGACTGAGGAATTCCTGTCCATATCTTATATTAAAGAGCAGTTAATATAATGCTATTAGAATAGAGGCCCTGTTGGAATTGTGAACTCCTTTTCTTTATATTTCTATTTCTGACCTCTTTCATTTCCTCTGTCATGTCCAAACACCACAAGATGATGCAATATTGCATCACCACTTAATACTGAGACCTCTCTCTGTCAGCAGCTATAAAAACTTGAGTTTCTCCACTCAAGAATAACCAGTGATCTTAAAGATCTGTTTACACACACCCTGATACCACAAGGAGTACATCTCTCTCTGACAAATTCATACACGTACGAACATAAGGCATTCAAGCCAGTAAGAGGTATTATGTGAGTTTTACATCTCAGCTGATGTGTGTATGTATGTGGTACAGAGGAAACTGCTTGTACTCCCACCCTGTGCTTTAAATACCTATTCTGAAGTATAACAGCCTAAATCAGTAAAACGGGAGACAAAGTCTTCAGCAGATGTATCTCAGAAAGCTTCTGAACACCTGCTGTTTCCTGTTTGTGAGCTTAAGGTGTTTGAACTGAGGGATTTTATGCAAAATCTCAATCACCAGGAGCACCAACCTATTAGCAGAAAAGGAAAGAGATCTTGGAGCAGATGGGAAAGAGATAGGAAAGACTCCTCTTTTCCTTGTTAGAGATTTCCTAACTCTGCTCTGCCTACAGAGGTTCACAGAGATCATTTCTAGATCAGGCCACAAGGCTTCTTTCATGCCCATCAGACCTTAAAAGGTTCCCCTGGACCGAGCTCCTACCTGGGAACCAAGCTCATGCAGGAGACATCTCACAGGGGATTTCACTGGTTACAGAGGGGTGCAGCAAGAGCCCACCCTTAATTTGTTCTTCTGGATCCCCCTATTCCCCCAAAGTCTCCTCCTGCTTCCCCAAGCAATGACTCAGAACCAGCATCAGTAGAGCTGCCTTTCCCATGACATAAAGCTGTGAATGGAGGACAGATCAGCAGGCAACACTCATCTATCTGTTACATCCCTTTCACAAGCAGCTACCATACCTAGAACATGATGAAAAAGCCAAACTAAAATTCAGCTCACTCCTCCTCTGCTTGTTGGCAAGTTATAGCAAGAAGAAAAGCTTATTTTTCATACCAAAATTACCATATGATTGTGCATATGATCAAATCAATGACAGTAATGTTAATACAACTGATCATGTATTTACATGATCAGTTTTCACAGCAGAGCTGTAAGATAAAGCGATTCTGTCAATTTATTTTAAATCTTCCACTGAATGCATCATAAAGAGTTTACAACCAAATTAGAAAATTCCAGCTTATAAATTCTCCAAGAAATGAGAAGTCTACCAATTGTTCCATCAGGATGCACAATGTATTGTACAATGGGGTTTTTCTATTCTCTTTACATAAAGAAGCAATTACAAAACCGAATGTAGTTATTGCTGGGTTTAGGCAAGCAGGCTTTGACTTTGTTGTTACAAGACCTACAAAGCTTCTGCATTTAATTTTTTTCTCTGCTGGCAATATAGAAAATAAAAACCAACCCAAACTATAAGATACTATTTCCTAAATTGCAACAAACCCAGCTTGTCAATGATAACAGAACATTTATATCCAGCATATGTCAGTATATAAAGTTGTTGCTGAGCATTTAATGTGGCTGTTATTCTTTATCGCAGTTTCTCCACTAAATTACATAAAAACTGATGTTTGACTGTGAAGAGGATACAAAAGATACCATCTTACCTTTTTTCCAACCTCCAAAACTCCCATTTAAGATCATGACAGCAATTCCTTGTCATATTTTTATTACAGGTGGTAGATAAAGGAAATAATTGCATTTTGACTGCACCTCACAAGATTATATTAGCAAAATGATTTCTTCTTTGCAGACTAATTTTGATTAAATCAGCTCCATTTAAATATCAAATTGTGTTCTTCACCTTTCTTCATTAAGCTATGGTATTCCTGACTGTTTCAAAGTTCTGTTTTTGATATGGTAAAAGATGCATTTCAATTTATTGTGCAGGCTGTTCTTGACTGAAAAAAACCCCCAACAAACCAAATGATAATTTATGGGAAAGGGTTTAAGTCACATTTGCAAATGAACAGTGATAAAATAATGTTAAAATGTGTATTTCCAAAGAATATACAACCTATAAGGAGAGCATCCTTGCCTACAGGAAAGTTGGTATTACTTGATTTGCCAGAAAAGGCAATAAAGAAAATTGAGCTGTATATAGACAAGCTGAAGATTAACTACAAAAATGTAGTATTTTATTAACATACTAAATGCTGAAGAGAGTAAGATTTTCAGTTTACCAACCTTTCTCAAATTTAATACATAAAATAATTTATTTTTTCATTGCAAGTAACACTATACTGACTGATAGCTATTTAAAAAATATTATACAATTCTGGCTGAAATCAACATGAAATGTGTCATTTGCTCTGGTTTTAAATTATCCCCTCTATAACTGTCTTTTGACAAATGAGTCTTTTTATTCAGCTGCTCAAATCTCCATATGTTTGTGCATCCCCAAATAAAGTCCACGGATTTTAACAGGATTAGTCGCCAAACTGGCTACACTTGTGTACCCAGAGTGATGCATCTGGGGATCCAGCCAACAACAACAAAAAAAGACTTCCTATTTTGATAAGGCTTTTAAATATCTTTTAAAGCATTCAGTAATGCTGTGCAAAGCTGAACGTCTTCGATAGGTATCATCCATTGTATCAGGCAAAACCAAGAACGAAGTGAGTCTTCACTGTGTTTCCCCTATGCTGCACACACATCACATGAACGTTGTTGAAGGTTTTTGCTTTGCTTTCATGTAAAGGGGAGCTTGAGGCCAGTACAGAATTATTATGATTCCTTACAGACACAGTTCAGCGTAATGTATATTCATTTTGAAACAGAAGTTTCTCTTTTCTGCTTCAGGCTGGTATGATTCTTAATACCATGAAAATGATTTTTTCAGTCAAAAGAATCCATCCATGCTATAACAACAATTATCCGACTTTTTATAATAGCATTTGTACGGGTAACATATTAGTTATTTCCTTCTGATATTTTCTTTCTATGGAAGTTAAGAACAGGTACCTAGGAAAATCATAATAATTTTTATAGTCTTTGTGGCAGCTTATGGTCTTGTAGAGTGTTCCATGAAGATGTAATATTATGTCAGCATAGCTTTCAGGGCAAGTATGTGTACTCTGTGCCCTACAGAGCTCACCTGTGAATCTCATTGCAAGGCCTGGGTCAAAAAAATGTCTCAACATAATCATGGAAAGAGTTTTGCTGTTCACTCTGAACAAGAGCTGTGGAGACAGAAACACTCAGCTCCATTCAGAGCCAAACAGACAGCAGCCTGAATGGGGAAAGAGTGGTGAGGGGGAGTTGTTTATTTGTTTGAATTGGATGTGAATGGTTATGCCTGAGCCGCATTTGGAGTCTGGCACTGTAAGGCTGACAAATTAATCCTCCTGCTGTGGGCAGCCTTGGCAAAGCCTTAGCTGGAATACCACTATGTCCAGTTTTGAGCAGTGCTTTCCAAAAAACAATGTGGCCCAATTGGCAAGAACCTGGAGACAAATTACAGGAATCACAGGACATCTAACGAACATGACCTAAAAAGGGAGATCCAGGAATGCCCTGTCTGGAGGTGGAAAAATAGTAGAAAACCAGAAACACAGCAAATTCAAACAAAAAAGTAGCTCCAGGGGAGGGAGGAAGAAAACCCCCAAACTGCATAAGAGGAGTAAGACAAGCAAGATGTTCGATCTGCAGGAGAAGACATTTAATCAGACAGCACAAAAATCTCTCCTAAGCAGAAGATCACCACGCTGGAGTAGGTTGCCATCTCCAGAGTTTTTAAGGGCAGTTTAGACAAACTAATTTTTCCCTGCCTTGAGGTGTGGGGCTGAACGAGCTGTCAGGGTTAGCCGGGCAGGCCGGGGTCGCTGCTGGAGTGCCATGGGCACGCCGGCTGTAGGGCCCTGGGCAAGGAACACCTCAGGAAGCTGCGCTCAGGGAGGTTTTGCTGCCTGTGCTGACACCGGGACAAGTCCTGAGTGCCACTAAGCCTCACCGCGGCTGTAGTGCTTTCACCCCGCCAGAGGGTCTGTGCGCGCTCCGGCTGATGCGGCCGGGCCGGGGCCGGGGCCGGGTGCCCAGGGCCGCGGCGGG
>WEIT01009312.1:135964-150482 GCA_013389985.1 Dryoscopus gambensis
CGCCGCCATCTCTGGGCCCGGGCGGTGGGCCGGGGATGGGAGGGAAGGAGGGAGGCAGCCTCGTCCCCGGCCCGCTGCTCCCGCCGCCTCCTGTCTCCTGTGCGCGGAGCCGCTTCCCGCAGGGCTGTGCGGCTGGCCGGGGTCTCCCTGCGGTCCCCACCGCAGCCAGCACTGCTGAGCCCCCCCTTGCTGCCCGGTCCCTCGCGGCCTTGGTCCCGCCTCACGTCATGGCCCGAACAGGAGTTAACGAGTTTGATGCCAAACCCGCTGAGGAAGCTGTTGGAACGTTGAATGAAACAATGCGAAGTGAAAGATCACAGTAGACAGTGATAGCAGTTCTCTCGAGTCCTAAGAGCAGCGAGTCAGGTCTGCTACATCACGGCTTTTAAACAATAAGTAACTATTTTCTCATTCAGCAAATTTCTTGTGTCTATCTGATACATGTAGACCATAAAAGCTTTCCACACCGCAAACCCTCTGAAATAATAGCTGAGGGCATTCGGGAGCTGGTTGCTGGTGTAGATTAGATCACGCAGTTAACAATCAGTGTCGGAAAACCGGGCACAAGCTGACAGGACAGGCAGTGTCTAAATAGCGAGTATTTCCCGGCAGGAACAATAGCAGCGATCCCTGGGTTTTAAAACTCTGCGAAGTGTTGGTTCCAAGGTGGATTACTTCGAGATTACTACTAGATCACTTATGCAACCCCAGTTAACTAGAACTTTGCCGAAATTCTTACCTGAATTTTCGGAACTAGCTTGAAGTTACTGTTTGTTCCAGAAGGAGCCCCAGATAGATAACTCATATAGAAACTAAAGGTGGTGAAGGCAGGGGATCCTGAAAATGCTACAGCTGTAGTAGCAGTCTGATTGACTCCTCAGCCTCCCGACCAAGCTGTATCTGCTGATTCATGTACTTTTGATGAGGAGTGTGACTGCATTACCTGTGATGTTTGCTTGCTAATGGGAACCTGCACTGATTTAATTCCCATGAGAGCCAGTAGTTGCTAGAGGATCTGACAAAGAAACTGAGCGAAGTGGTTTTTCGTTGTTGTGTTCATGCTTGAAATGTTAGTACTGTATCTTACCTGTGAAGTTCAGCGCTGGATCACTGGAGGTCTAGGGAAGATGTACTCCTGTCCAGCAAGTGCAAAGTCATCTCCTGCTACACAATAGTGTGGGCAAGTAGATGCAGTATGCTGCTTGGAAAACTTTGAGTCTTGTCATGGTAGTTTTGGTTTTTTAAATTTATCTTTCAAGTGAACTTTGTCTAAAACTGTGAATGTAAACAGTAGCGTTGCATTTACATAATACATGCACGAGGTAATCTTTACTCTGGTAGAGAGTGCTTGTTTCCTTGAAAGTTAGGTTGTCTGGGAAGGAGTTCACACTAAAGTGAAAAGAATAATTTTAAAATAACGTTTTCATGTGATGGATTAAAACAGAAGCAGAAGCTAATATAGGATAAGCATGATAGTAACTGGTAGAATTCTAACATATTCTTGACAGAGCAGTCAAGATTGACAGCTGTCCTAATTTTTTTGTAGCTAAATAAGTAATACATCATAATACCACATTGTCTTTTTAAAGCACCTTTCAGCCAGTTTTTTCAGATCATTTAACAATTTTACTCATTAGTTTATCTCTTAATCCTGCTGTGAGTCATGTTTCAGTCTCAGGCTTAACTGTGCTGGCTCTATTCCCTTTCCTTCTCTTCCCTCACCACCCTACCACTCCTGCAAGTATTGAATCAGATAAAGGAACAGATCCATCTGAAAAATTAAACAAATTTTTTCCTGTTTTTGTTATGATCAGACTGCTGACCTGAGTGATGAGATAGGAACACAACTGGAGACAAAGGCAAGACTGGTTGCTTGTCTTAGGTACTTTTACAGGCCCATCTCTTCCTTCTCCATTGGACCCCATCAGGATTTTTGGACCAGTGTAGGGCAGTTCTTGTAATACAGGGATATTGGGGGTTGGTGAGGCTTATGAGAATTAGAAATTAAAAAGAGGGATTTTTTTTTTCCTCCTTTTTTTTGGGTGTTGTTGCAGTAGACGTATTGAAACGTCAATACTGTCAGTAAAGCTTAGGCATGACAAAGGTTTTAGGAACTTATATATGAAATGATTTTTCATTGTAAACATCAAAGTTTTATGATTCATGTGCATGAGGAACTATGGTTTTGCCAACACATGGATTAGCAGAAAATGGATACCATTTGATGTCACTCTAAGAATGGGTCATTGAAGAGACAGATTAGAGACAATTGTTGCTCCAAGACAATTATTGCCTTCTGAAGCTGAGGAAAAGGGGTCAGAGCAGAACTGGAGATGGAGATTGGATCGGGCTGGTCTGGACATGACAGGTCACAGCCCAGATGAATGCAGGAGAAAAGACAGCCTTGTATGGGCAAGGCAGCTACCGAAGTGCCACACATTTTGTGTTGTGTCAGATGAAATTTGTGGGGGAATATCTGAACCCACAAAAGTGTTGCTCTACCTGCCTTTATAAGTGGATGAGAGTGTGAAACAATTGCATTCACTGAGCAATGTGCAGGGTAGTTCTGTGCTGCATGAGGTAGAGATGCTGCCTTTGCTTGTCTTGATGGTCTTGATCTATGGAGTAGTGGTAGAAGAGCTATTTGTATGTACATGTGTATGTATATGTGTTTGAAGAATTAATTGTTAGGTGCATGACTCATAGGAGCCGGCTGAGGACATTTAAACCAGGAAGCTTTCCTGGATCTGCAAAATCCAGTGAAACTGCAATGACTCCAGGTTTATTTAATGGGGCAGCACAATGACTTTTAGTGGAAGGACTCTGCAAAAAAATCTACATAGCCTGTTGTATGAAAAAACCCTTGATGCTAGTTGCTTATGTTTAAATGAAGAAAAATACGTGACTACATTGCATTTTAGAATTTACACAAGATAAGAGAAGAATGCAGTGTGTAGTGCTGAGATGCCACAGAGGCTGTGGCTGATGAATGCTGACAGGCTCCACGTGGGTGGAGGATGAGTTTTGGAGGTGTCTTGGCCAAGTTGGGTAGATTTCGTGTCAGCAACAAAATGTTCAGGGTAACTTCACCACTACCTTGAGAAAATTCAAATACTGACTTTAAAAGATAAAGGGAGCTGGGACAGAGTGTGTTTTTCCCAAACTGACTTCCTAAGAAAAATAGCCTCTAAAAAGAAAAGATCTTAGCTGACAAGCAGAATGATGCTCAGAGAGAGAAGAACTGTGTCAGTGGCGGAGGGTATTTTCTGCTTTTTAACCTTGGCAGAGTGTTAATCAACCTTGGCATGTTGGAGGCAGGTAAGAGACTGTCAGATTCTTTTGCCAATACAGAGGGAGGGGTTATTTTTCACATTTTTATAAGAAATGTGTCTCAGAAATAGGAAATGTGCATATATTTTTAAAAAGGCACTTCACTGTTGGTAATCAAGCTTTATGTTGTTTCGTATTTCTTTCCTCTTTTTCAAGAGTCATCATTTTTGCATGATATCTGCCACTGTAGGATTTGTACTGCTTGTTGCTCTTCAACTGGTCAGTTTTCACTGGAAAAGTCATAAGGCAAAAGGATTAAATTAGAGGGTTTTCTGTCTTTTATTTCTGTTTTGTACATGTTTTCCCAAATGTTTTTTTCGGTGGGGATCTTTTTTTAGTAAAAGAACAGCTCCTCAGGTTGTAGTTAACCACAAGAATTAGGATTGAAAGTCTGTGGTTTAATTTCCTCCTGAATCTAAAGTTGCCAATCTAAAGTTTGCCAATCTAGTGGATTTGACTGTGTGTTTGTAATCATAAATGAATGAGCTAAAGATATTAGGGGTAAGGCTGCCCAGCAGTTCTGCTGCTGANGATGTCTGTATGGAGACTACCTTAAAAAACTCCTCAAAGGGCTATCACCATGAAAACAAAAATAATGAAACATTGCAGATTTAGTTGTCTTTTGTCTAGTATTTATATTTAATTCTTTTTTCGGGTAATCTCTCAAAAATATATCTGGTTTAAATATTTTATTTGAATTCATTAAATTTATTGCCCAGATTATTCTTTGCTATTTTTAAAAGGCTCTAAGCATGTCTTCTATATGTATATGTTAAACTGATGTACTGTGGGTGTATTTTTAGTGTTGTAACAGGAAAAGCATTCTGACTTCTTTTAAAATGAGCAATCATATGTATAATCAACTTGGTTAAAACTTCCTTCCTGGTAAGTGCAGCACTTCCTTTGCATCTGGTTATGAGGGCGAGCAAGAAAAGCAGAACAGCTTAAACAAAGAAATGTTTTGTGTGAATGATCTTCCTTTAAAAAAATAGGAACTACAAAAATTAAACAAATGAATCATCTTCAGCAATTCAACCTTTGTTTTATAAGCAGGTAATATTTCCTCGTACTTTGTCAGTTACAGAGGTGGTGTGTCCACAGTTGCTGCTTTCCGGAACTCAAAAGAAGAATTTTAGTTAGCATGCTATGTTGTTTGAGCTTAGCCTTTTATTTTTTTTATCTGCTTTTATTATCTGTTAAGGCATCATTGCACTGGCTTTACTTTTCTCCAGCAGTTAAAGGTTTTATGTGTAGAAAGTGTTGCTTGGTAAAGAAGTTCAGTATGTTGCTGTAACTTGGCTTGTGTGAGTGCACTTGATCAGCAGTGCCTTCCGCTTCTAAGCTCTCAGTGAATAATTTCCACTTTGATACTGGTCAATGGAGATTAACTGAGCAACAATATTTTTTGTTTACTGAATGCTGATAAGGTAGGCTACTCGTGTTTAATATTGTTTCACTGGTGTTTTAGGTGTGATTTGATGTATAGGGTAATAAATCTGCATCAGCTTGGGAGATTTTTCTTCTGTAACAAACTAATAGTTCATATTGGCAGTGTGTACTTGGAAAATGGATGGATATTATCAGTCTGGTGAATTAATTTATTTAAAAGAAGCACGTCTAAGGACACTAGCCTTGAATTTAGATGCACATTAATTATACCTTTAGAAACAGTCCCTGACTTTTGCATCCTAAGGGCTTTTTTTAGGTTGAAGTCCTGATTCCTCATCACTAAAAAGACAGGCAGAGGAAACTGGGAATAGGCTCATGTCTGTCCAGACCGCAAAGAAATTGCTTGCTTTGTTACTTTCTGCCATTCATGGAGCTCAGTGGGACTGCATTTTATTCATATACAGAAGCGTGTATTTTGATTTCTGTGAAATGAAAATCCACTTGTGCTAACATCAGCAGCATCAAGACAGATGAGGCAGCAGAAGAATCAGTGCTTGATCAAATTGAAGCACGAACAAATCAATATGGCAGTTGCACATTCGAACTGCTTATCCTCAGTAAAATCTGGTCAGGATGTTTAAAACCTCTATACTAATTTCTTAATCACTGGAGAGTTGGTTGGAGGGGTTTTTATTTATATTTGGTTTTGAATTGAGTAGATTACATCTTAGATGGTTTATGTAAATCAAGTATTTGTGACCAGATATTAAGGGGAAGCAGAAATATAAAAGGTGTATATGAAAATATAAAAAGTAAGAGTAAAGATAAATGTAAATGAAAAAGTAATCAAGTAATTGTATGTTTTGCTAGATTTCTTCTGGCATGGAGTTGGGGGATCATGAACAGCCCGTGGTTATGAGAGAGGAAAACAAACGAAGGAGAAGAAGAATGAAACCTCATTGTACATCGAGTAGTTTTTCATCAATGGAACTGATATCCATTGAGTTCATCTTACCTACAAGCGATAAACATACTAAAGCACCAGAAATTATGTTACTTGAAATAGCTGGCAACTGTACGGTTGAGCAAATGAAGGCACAGATTTGGATGCGTGCAATAGAGATGAGTCAAACCACAGACTTCTACCATGCATTCACCCCGGATCAGTTTATTCTGCAGTATCAGAAGAAAGGACAGTGGTATGAAATTTATGATAAACATCAAGTATTACAGACATTGGACTGCATACTGTACTGGAAGGTGTTACAGAAAAAGGTAGGCAAGATCTATGTTGTCCAGAAACAAAAACCATCAGAAGAAGTTCAGGAGTTTCAGCGGCAGCTTAACGATTTAATTGGTTATGATGTCACTGATGTAAGCAATGTGCATGATGATGAACTAGAATTCACCCGGCGCAGATTAGTCACTCCACGAATGATAGAGGTAGCCTGCAGAGATCCTAAATTATATGCGATGCACCCATGGACTACATCTAAGCCACTCCCAGAATATTTATTTAAAAAGATCACTAATAATAACATTTTCATAATCATACATAGAGGAACAACTAGTCAGAAAATTAAAGTGTCAATAGATGACACTCCAGATATGATTCTCCACAGCTTTTTCACAAAAATGGCAAAGAAAAAGTCTTTGATGGACATTCCTGAAGATCATAGTGAACTGGATTTTGTTCTCAGGATCTGTGGCAGAGATGAGTACATTACTGGAGAGACACCAATCAAAGATTTTCACTGGATAAGACAGTGCCTTAAGAATGGGGAAGAAATCCACCTTGTCCTAGACAATCCCCCTGACCCAAATGAGGACGAAGTTCAGAAGGAAGAGTGGCCTTTGGTGGATGACTGTACAGGCGTTACAGGGTATCATGAACAATTGACGATAGATGGAAAAGATCATGAGAGAGTCTTCACTATCTCTTTGTGGGATTGTAATAGGAAATTTAGAGTGAAAATAATTGGCATTGATATCCCAGTTTTACCAAGAAATACTGATCTTACTGTGTTTGTAGAGGCTAACATTCAACACGGGCAGCAGCTCCTTTCACAGAGAAGAACTTCATCAAAGCCTTTTACTGAGGAGGTTCTGTGGAATATTTGGTTGGAGTTTGACATCAAAATCAAGGATTTGCCTAAAGGAGCACTTCTGAATCTTCAGATTTACTGCGGCAAAGCACAGGGACCATCTGCAAAGACAAATCTTCAGTCACATGAATCCTCCAACTCTGATGCAAAATGCAAAACCCAGCTTCTCTATTATGTAAATCTTTTGTTGATAGATCACCGTTTCTTGCTACGAAGTGGGGAGTATGTGCTCCACATGTGGAAAATTCCAGGTAAGGGGGAAGAACAAGGAAGTATCAATGCAGACAAACTCACATCAGCAACTAACCCAGATAAAGAAAACTCAATGGCTATCTCTATTGTGCTGGACAAATATTGTCACCCAATTGCCTTGCCCAAGCACAGGATATCATCAGACCCCCAGGGGGACAGGACCCGAGCTGAAATGCCCAACCAGCTTCGCAAGCAACTTGAAGAGATCATAGCAACTGACCCACTTAATCCACTTTCTCCTGAGGACAAAGAACTGTTGTGGCACTTTAGATATGAGAGCATAAAGCACCCCAAGGCATATCCTAAGCTGCTTAGCTCTGTGAAATGGGGACAACAAGAAATAGTGGCCAAAACATACCAGTTGCTAGCTAAAAAAGAGGCTTGGGATCAGAGCACTTTAGATGTTGGACTCACAATGCAACTTCTGGACTGTAACTTTTCAGACGAAAATGTCCGAGCAATGGCAGTTCAAAAACTGGAAAGTTTAGAAGATGATGATGTTCTTCATTATCTTTTACAGCTTGTGCAGGTAAGGTGTATTTGCATTCTTGAACTCTGCCTTCCAGGAGTATTTGTGTTACCCCATCTGCGTTTCCCATTTTAGTAGGTCTTGTTAGTATTCTGTAGTTTTGAAGTCTTCAGTGTTTAGTCAAAGCAGTGGTAGTAACCAGATTAATGCAAAATACACTTTTCTACTTTTTTGTCTTTTGCCTTTGTTTTTATGGTACCATTGCTTTGTGTCTTACAATTTGCATCTTGTGTTTACAGTAGTAAGTTTTTCTGGAAATTGTTAATGCCAGCACAGCCATGATGGGAGTAAATCCTAACTGTGCTGTCTGCAATCCTGTTCATATCAGGTTTGAATCACACAGCACTGAAGAGTTATTGACTGACTTTACTGATAGTTTAGAAAGACTGTAGACAGAAAGAGAGCAAAGCTGATGTTGACATCAGCAAGGCCTGAAGAAAAATCTGGGGTTGGGTTTAGGTCAAGAACACCAGTGTAATTACATAGTATGTTGCAATGATTTCAGTCTTGTACTGTGGAGGGGAGAAAATTTATCTAGAAGCTCCCCCCCCAGAATTTTGAAGGTAACTAAAGAGTTGCTAGGACTGCATAATAAGGTTAAGTCCTTCTGTGAACTTGGGTGCAAAGTTGTGGTTCTAATGGCAAGCGATCACTGCTGTATCAATTTGGAAGCACTTTGTGTGCAGATCCTGCCAGATCAAATGTTGGGAAGGTTTACATCAGTTACACAAGAAAATTGGTTTGGTTGCTTTTGTCTCAGCACAGTGCCATCAGTTGGCAGTGGCACAGTCTCTGGTGGCTGATGAAAGCTGTAACCTGTGTTCTTCCTGGTAAGGACAGCCCCTGGAGCCAGGTGGCTCTGCAGGCCTCCTGCACCTGACAGGGCTGTTTTGCATGGAAAGGCTGTCATACCTCAGAGCAGGAAATACTTTTTTCAGAGAATCAGAGGACAACATTCATAATTACCAAAAAAAAAAAAAAGTAACTACTGCAGCTGGGGAAGCTGCTTTTTTTATTTCTGCAGGTTCAAGGAGAGCCCAGATTTCCAGGAAAATGAAGTTAGTATTTCAGATTTTGCGGCACATTGGTAGGGCTTTAAACAAAGCCTTTCTAGCCTTGTCTTTGCTTGTCTGAAGATTAGGCAGAATTTATGCACTTCTGCGTTAACCAAAGGAGTCACTACAGTTACCTCATTGGGCCTCCCACGCAGCTGCTGCTATATATATGCTTGGCTTATGAGCTTTTGCTGTCTACATGTGGCTCAGCAATTTTATTCGCTTTTTTTGTATCCAAATTAGGAGTTTGGGATGATGATTGGTTGCTATCAAAATGCCTGAAGAAATAGGGGAAATACTGGGGTTGTTTCCATTTTTTTAAAAATTGTTTTCAGGAAGTACGAATCTGGTGAGTTTTAAAAAGAATAAACCTTTCTAACAGTTAGATAAAATACTGTATCATAAAATCATAGTGCCTTAACTTCACTGTGTCATTTTTAGTAAGAGGTGTTGTAAAAAATAATGAGCTTACCATCCTCAAAAACGAAAAGCATGCTAGATTCCAACTTTCACCTCTCTGCTGCATTCCTTGTCTTTATTTCTTAGCTAACTATGGAACATAAGCTGTCAGTATTCTGCAGCAAAGTTTTGGTATGACAGTGTATTTAAAATCTACATTTTTCAGAGAATGGATGTCGGCCATTCCTCTGCTCCAGTGGACACATCTCTTTTACAAATGGTCATCACTTTTCAGATGCACACCACTATGAAAGCTCTGTGGCTTATTTCACTCTGCACAGGATATTCCCATTTTATCCTCTATAGCGTTCGAAATCAAGCATTTTATTTCCCCCCAGATTTATTTCAAATAGAAACAGCCACACCATAAATCAACCTATTGAGCTTCCTATAATGGTCTGTTGTTCTCTGTACAGCTGATATACCATGGATAGGATAGTTTAAATGCAACAAAATTATTTGGAAGATAAATGCCAATGGCTGTACTGCATGTATATGGTGGTGAGTAAAGGCCTTCTGCTGAATTGACAAGGCAAAGGTACACACAGGGACCTGATGAAGTGCCAGCACACATTTTTTAATGTCCAGCTTTTATTGTTGCTGTGCAAAAGTTGATATTTGACTTCGTGAAGAAAAAAGAAAAATGGGCTGGACTTTTTAAAATAATTGTTTCTAAAACATCAGCTCAATAAGGATGGTCATAATACATTTTTTAATATTTTATGTTAAAATCTATTTGCAAGTTCAGTGAGGAGGTTTTGTTTTAAAATAATGATTGGTTGCTCTATTTCCGTCTTAAATTGTTCTTCAAGGTTATGTGAACATTAAGTATAGTATATACCAGAATGAGGTTTGTAATAGGCTTTCTTGGAACTGTGAGAAATCCATTCAAATTTATGTGATAATTACTGCTTTTGGGCAAACTTACTGCAGTGAAAATTAATTTTTATTAAAAACCCCTCATGCCTCATAATGTCATACACAAAGTAAAAGGATCTATATATTGTTATATTTGTGAATTCTCATTGTCTTTCCTAAATAAGACAATGTTGTTTGGGGAAATAAAACAGTACTGCACAGACAGTCAAGATAGTTCTTGCAGAATTATGATACAGGAGAAGGGCAAGTCTGGTGCTTGGCTTTCTTGTCTGTCTCTTAGCCTGCAGCTAGAAAGAGCATGTCTTTGTGACATTTTTATAAGTTTGTTCTTTCAGGAAGGCTGACTGAAAAAGCTTGATTTTTTTTTTTTTTTTTTAATAAACCCACAGGACAATTTACATTTCAGAAATCGTATTGATATTTTAATAATAAAAATGCAACTGTGTGCCACAGTACTTGTAAGAGTTTATAAAATTATGATTTGTTTGATGAATTTAGCAGACCTTTGCTGATGGCTTGGTTGCTTCTTTGCAAGCTGCAGACCACAGTGATCTTGAAAGAGCCATTATATTCTGTTGAATAACTATTGCTAGAGGTTTGCATACTTTGCTGCTTCTGAAAGCTGAACATACTACATGCACCCGGCTCTCTGCGCATCCCTTTGTTTTCCCTTAATCTCCCTACAGGCTGCTTCCTGGCACTCTATTTCCAGAACCTGAAGCCATTCACCAACCCCCTCAGTCCATGGCAGGGATTTTGTGACTCTGATTCATAAATTGTATGCTTCTTATGTGTCTTTTGTTGCCATGGGATATAAATGCATACTTTTTTTTCCATCATTAATCTTAATACAAACCTTCTATAAACTTGAGTTCATCAAGCAACATGAAAGAAGCTGCTGGATAAATGAGTTAAAGTGGAGTAGTTCCCTACCATAGCCCAGAACCTGGAAGTGTCATAATTTTCTGGTAGACCAATTCACTTGGTTATTGGGATGGAGGAGAGAATAACAGCAAAAATATTCCAATGCTGACACTTGAAAACAGTTGTTGACTTTCCCCTCCTCCTCTCGCCCCCCTTTTTTGGCAGTAGCTTGGAAATGTCTGTGGGCTTGGATGGAGGGGAGCAGCTTTTGGAAGAGAAAAAAAATACATCTATTTTTGCTGAGTCAGTAAAAAAAAAGGTCTGGTATAGTCTTCCTCTTAATTGTACTCCATTAATATAGGATATATATCAGAGCTTTTATTCCATCAATCATTTACAGAATAAAAGCCAGATAAGTGCTCTGAAAAGCTGCTCCTGTATCCTGTGCTTTCTGGAGAACCCAGGGTGCCCTAGTCCCAAAGCAGCAGATGTTGTCCAAAACCAGTATTTTATTATTGAAACATTTATTAAAGAGGTATTACAAATACATTATTCCATCTGTCAGTAATCATTTCAAGCATTCTCAGTGTCAGTCATACTGCACACTGGTTTCTGATCTTGCTGGTTTTTGCCAAGAATGACATTGCTTTGTGCATATGCTCAGATTGGACTCCCTGCTTAGGTACTCCACACCTTGCATTGTCACATTAATAGTAAAGCTGAAAAGAACCTCTTGCAAACAAAATGTATTTCTTGAATCAGACAGAGAAGCCTCAAAAAGACCCACACTGTTAAACATTTTCTACTCCTGTTCTCTAGATGTCATTGGTTAAGTGTAAGTGCAGCGGGATCTTTAATGTGTTAACAACGTCTTCTGTGTTTGTATTACTCAGGCTGTGAAATTTGAGCCATATCATGACAGCGCATTAGCCAGATTTCTACTAAAACGTGGTTTGAGAGTAAGTACTTCAAAATACAGCCAACTTATGCTAAAGTTGCTGGCATTGTTAAAACTTTCTTTGTCAAGAAATAAATGCTAATTGTAGTATTTTTCTTTACCTGTAGAACAAAAGAATTGGTCACTTCTTGTTTTGGTTCTTAAGAAGCGAAATTGCCCAGTCCATGCACTACCAACAGAGGTTTGCAGTCATCCTCGAAGCCTATCTTAGGGGCTGTGGAAAAGCAATGCTGCACGATTTCATGAAGCAGGTTCAAGTAATTGAATTGCTGCATAAAGTCACAATGGAGATTAAATCGGTTTCTGCAGAAAAGTATGATGTTACTTCTCAAGGTATTTGCTAAAAGGCATTTCTTTGTTGTTAATACTGTTTTTTCTCTTCAGGTGTGAGAAGCTAGGCAGCAAATTGTACTGTTCATTTAGAAAATTTGTGAATAAATTACTGTCAGAGGGCATCATTTTTACTTCCTTTAAAATGTGAGTGTAAATTAATAATGATTAAACCAGTAATAGATTTGTTTGCTCGTTTTACCCCAAAAGGGGAAGAATATCAATGTTCTAGACACCTGGTGTTTCCCAAGCTTTGGCTTATCTCCTTGAACCTCATGCCATGCCAACTGGGAAACAGATAAGTTCTTGTACATAGCCCTTAGCTGAATACCAGCGCTGAAGAAAGACACAAATATTAACTGGAAATTAAAAGTGACACTTGCCAAGAAATACAGCCTTCCCCTAAACTCTCACTAGAAGATTTTTGGCAAGAAGATCAGGGAAAAGTCCAGTGCAGCCTCTGCTATGCCATGGAAGTAGCTGGTGGATCAGGGGTAAATGTACAGGGCATGTCTTTGAGGCGTCCTGTGAGGCACAGATGTGGTATTGTTACTTCCAGTTCTTGTAAGCACTGCTTTGGAAGCCACAGTTGGGCTATGCAATGCCTCTTTACCTCTAGGTTTTGCTTGCCTTTTTTTTCCCCACGCAACGTTCTTAAAAACTTGTTTATCCTCGTTCCTGTTACTTGCTTGGTGTTGGGAGTAAGTGCGAGAAGACGTACGACAATACTAAAATTCTAAGCGCTGTTGAGAGACCACCTCTTCCTGCATGGTCAGCCTGGTATGCTCCAGGCCAGGAAGTCCTTGGATTGGAAAGGCTCTCCACTCTGGCTATGCAGAAGTGGCTGTGGTGGTGTGTCAAAAGAGATTTGAAGGAAATGTGCATTTATTCTTCAATATATAGTGTAATATCTNAGAAGCTATACAATCTTGCAGATGTGCAGGTCTGTAGGAGCAGTGGATTCCATAATGCATTATCTTTGAAGGATATGTGGGCAAAGAAGAAAAGTTTCAAGAGAAAGCAATCACATTAACACCCACCAGGTTTGGAAGTTAAAGAATCTTTGGATGTAATGTACAGCAGAACACTGAAAGATGACTTATATAATTGACATTTTCACTGAATAAGGCTTCCTGAAACTGTGGAGTGTCCTACTAATGCTATATCTAATGTAATTTATTCTCAGATTATTGAGGACATAATTTTTTCTACAGGCACCCTCTACTTTTTCTATTTTTAAAAATATATATCCTAAAATTTATTCTTTAGGTTATTGCTTCTTTTTTGCCCCAACATTTCTAATGTTCATTGTTGTTCATATTTTCGGTCTGAATGTTTTGTCCTGTTTAATTTCATTCTGTCATGCAGTCTCATCTAATTCTTGTATATATGTTTCTCCAGTGTTTGTGGATTTTCTGTCAAGAATAAATTCCTTCCTGCTGGGTCCATACTATTCCAGTAGCAATCATGCTGTCAAACTGTTTCTTCACTTTTCACTGTAATCTTTTTGCTTATATTTTAAGATAGCAAGTAATAATAAATAAATAAATTCTTCAGATCATAATATTACATCTTGCATGGGATTATCTGCTTTCATCACCCTCTGAGCTAGATGATTTGTCTCCCAAGAATGTGTCTACGCAGCTGTTTCATCGCTTAAAATGCATAGCACCTTGTTCTTAAGACAGATAACTTGAAAATTGTTTTAGCAAGTGCCTTTGTGTTTTAAAATCAGTTATTCCTAATCTTTTGTAGCTTCAATTGGTTTGCATGCAGTTTTCAAGTTACATTACATTACGGTGAAGATAGTTACTGAACTAACAGTAAACTGTAAACAGTAACTTTCCTAGAGATTTGTCTGGAAAATCTATAGTTATATTACAGAAAGCTGTTTCATTATCCAAGTTACTACAACTTAGGTGCTTCTGGGGGAAGGCAGGGGAGTTGTTAGGGGTTTTTTTTAGGTAGGTTGCTTTGGTTTTGTGTTATTGTTGGTTTGGGCTTGGGATTTTTGAGGTGGTTTTTTGAAAAGTGTCTAATTTTAAAGTCCACTTACTAGCTCCTGTATATTGCTGTCAGATTTATTTTTTACCAGGCACTGCTAGGTAGTTCTTTTCTAAAACCCTCTAGGGCAGGTGTAACATTTGTGTTCTGTGAGTTGTCAGCCAATTCTTTTGGCTTGACTTTCTTAATTTGATAGCAGCGTTTGAACTGTCCTGATTTAGTCTAATGTGCACTAACAGCCCAAAAAGTCAAAGTGTCCTGGGCTGCATCAAAAGTAGCATAGGCAGCAGGTCGAGGGAGATAGTTCTGCCCCTCTACTCTGCTCCTGTGACATTCCACCTGGAATACTGCATCCAGCTCTGCG
>WEIT01009312.1:150674-193281 GCA_013389985.1 Dryoscopus gambensis
CCACGCCTGGAAATATTCTAGGTCAGGTTGGACAGGGCTCTGAGCAAGCTGAGTTGAAGATGTCCCTGCTCATTGCAGGGGGATTGGACTAGATGGCTGTTAAAGGTCCTGTCCAACCCAAACGAATCCATGATTCTGTGATTGTGATTCTATTTTAAGTATCCAGGTCCATGTGTAGCTTTCTCAGTACGATTTTTTTGCTCTTTAATTTTTATCTCCAAAATTACTTGAGCATATATATATATACACACATCCTCTGCTGTGTAGCTACAGTTTCTTTTAGAAGTGTTCAGGTCTTTGTCCTAATACAGGGTAATGCCAGTGTATTGCTTATGTTGCTGACACTCACTAGCTGAGATGAACAAAATACATAATGCGTTGTATAATCTGTACTCTTCTGAGTTGAAGATTCAGAATCTTGAGGTTTTATTAATTAAAAGATTACGTTTAGATCTGAACATTAAAATTCTTGTTCATATAAATATACAGCAAATTTTCTTCTTACTGGAATGTGAGATTAAGAAGTCTGCACTGTGAAACCAGTTTTAGGAGGATAGGAAATTCAGTGTCTCTGTAGTTTGTCTCCTTATGGTTACAGAGTAATTGAGTCCAGGAATTCAAAAGCCATGAGTCTGTCTGCATTTCTTGTCAGTTATGAGGGAAAATATTTTTTGGTGTGTTCTACTGTGTTTTGTTTTTTAAACAAAAGCTGACATTTTAATGTAAACTCTTTCTGTGCAGTGTTTCTAACACTGCAGGGAAGGCACATGACTTCTGAGGTGTTTGAAGACTTTACCCTTAGGTATCTGAAACAGCCCTGACCATTAATAGTGCACGTTCAAGAGTTTTCCTCCATTCCTTGAATCAGGAGATCCAGAAGGAAAACTATTTCAAAAATAGCTAAACACAGCTTTTTAGCCAAATTATAATGCTCAACAAGTTTGATTACCTATAACCTTTTTGCCTTCCAGCTTTTGATTTCATTGTGTTTTCTTATTTATAATTGCAGTTATTGCACAGCTGAGACAAAAGCTTGAAAAATTACAGGGCAGTAAACTTCCAGAAAGTTTTAGAGTTCCATATGATCCTGGGCTAAGAGCAGGAGCGCTAGTGGTAAGTATATTCTGATTTTCTACAAATCCTTTTTAAAAAACAAATCTATTTGCAAGTATGTGTCACTTGGTAAAAAATTTTTTCTATATGTCTGATGGTCTTATTTCAGTCTGAATACGATGACATTCCATGGACTCATGAGGTTTTTGTTCCCAGAGCTATTACTATTTTTCTAAATGTAACGTCATGCCACCATTTGCTAAAAAAATTGAAATAGTCCATTAAATTCTAATAATTAAATGGCAGTTATAATTTTTCCATTCATTTAATCCAGGATTTAACCAGGTAGCTGACTTTTTTTGAAGATAAATACCTGTGTAAAACTGTTTTAGCTGATTCAGAGGCTTTGGGATATTCAGTTTCTATTCTTCCAGTTACTTTCTCTGTATTACTCTGATTCGTATCTGTCACTAAGGTTTGGGTGTAGACCTTCATCATACCGACGAAAATGTCTACCTCAGCTATTTCTGATTTTTTAGTATCTCTTTGTTGTTTTTGTTAGAAAATACATTATGATTTGGTTAGAAATACATGAAGAGACACTTGGTTTTTCGATATTGCTGCCTTCAGTTTTGTGGTGAGATTGCAATTGTCTATGTTTGACTCAGAGTTAAAAAAAAAAGATTCATAAATCAGCAGATACGTGGTGAAAGAAAATTGGATCATGCATCTAAAATGCAATGTGAGGTCTGCGTAAAGAAGCACAGTCAAGATTCTTGGAGTTGCTTGATGTGCAGTAAGGACCCTACAAGAAAAGAATCCCTTAATTTTTCTCCTAGCTGAGGACAGACAAACTATCCAACTTAAGGAATTGCTGAATAGTCAGGCATTGTCTAGATATGGCCATGTTTCTGTTCAGTAAACCTGTGCTTTGGGAGACAGGCTATAGGCTAGTCTGTCTTCAAGCTGAGAGAATTAAACACCTCCCAGCTGAGCATGGCTGAAGCACTGCCAGCACAGAAGTCAGTTCTGATATTTCTTACTCAGAAATAATTTGTGACTTCTTAAATACTATTTTCTTGTTTGTATTTGTCTCTCTTTAGTCTTCTTTTGTTGTACAGAAGTAATCAACTGCTTGACAGAAAGTAGATTATAAAATAAAAGCTTTCTCTGGATTTTCTAGTTTTCCTTCACGTAGGAAGTATTCAGTCCTACCAGGACCTTCCTAGATGAATGAAGCAATAGATTTACAAGGAAGATAGCTATGTCTAAAAATTAATGGGTTAGCTTTTCTTTTTCCAAATTATATGAATACAAATGTTTGGTAAAACAAACTAAGCTTTCATTTCATGTTCATTTTAACAAGAGCTATTTGTCCATAGTCTTTATGAAGTGTGAACATACTAAAATACATGATGGATTCCATCAGCTCTCAAACACTGATATGCACTTGCATTTTTTAAAATTTTAGACGGCTTTATTGTACACAGTAATGTTCAACAATGAATCAGGAATTCCAGAATAGAAAGTAAGGCATACTACAGTTGTATTAGCCATATTACTGGAGAAAACATTTGAAATGCTGCAGTTTCAGTGCTGAATTTATCAATAATAAAAACGTAATAAAACTAAATAGGGAATTTATTTTTTTATTTTATGGATGATTACATTAAATTAGTTTCAAAAATGCCATTTCCCCATGAATGTGAACAATTTACTAAGGGAATTGAATCAAGCAATCTGGAATGTAGTTGCTAGAAGTCACAAGGGTGGATGATGTGGTAAATGGCATTGGACAATGATTACGTTTTGGTTTTGCAAAGCAACTGTCAAAATGCTGTTGTGAGGGCCCATAATTTCCTGTTTTGTCAAAGTGTCTCTTCCTGTTTTAAATCTGTTTGAAGCAGATTTACAAGCTAAATCCAGTTTTGGAGAGTCAAGATACATTTCTTCCTTTATCATGGATAGTAGTTAAAAGTTGTGCAGGTTCAGGGAGGCTTTGTGTGGCAACCAAACAGCATTCTTTACATGTGCTTTCAGTGTGTTGCTTGTGGTATAACTGAGTGAAAGTTGGTAAACTGTTCTGTAGCTGCTGTTAAAAAGGTTTCTTGGGTTGATGTTGGCATACAATGGCTAGGAAGCAATAAATATGTCTTTCACAGATAGAAAAATGTAAAGTAATGGCATCTAAGAAGAAGCCTCTCTGGCTTGAATTTAAGTGTGCAGATCCAACAGCTCTGTCAAATGAAACCATAGGCATCATCTTCAAACATGGAGATGACCTCCGTCAGGACATGCTTATTTTACAGGTATGAGAGCTAAAACTTACAAAAAGATTAACACGAATATTTTAAAATATTTTAAAATAATTTTACTTTTCCAAAGTGTGTGTATCTTTGTCTTCACTGTCTGTATGAAATACGAGGCTATCTTTTGTATTTTAAACTCTCTATGGCAAGGCTGACATCAACACTGGATCATCTTTGTTGTACTATAGTTTGTTATGTTAGTGTGTTATGGATTAACCCTGGTGGGATGGGAAAAGAGGAAAGGAAGAGTAAAAGCAAGAAAACTTGTGGGTTGAGCTGAAAATTGTTTAATAAGCAAAGGAGAAGCGGAAGAAAACAAAACAAGTGGTGCTAAGGCAGTCACTCACTGCATCCCGTGGGTAGAGCGGTTCCCAGCTGGTTCCTGCACAGAAGATGGTTAACCTGCATAACCCCTTCCTCCCTGTTTTGTTGCTGGGTATGACATTGTTCAGCATGGAGTATTTTTTTGGTTGGTTCAGGTCATCTGCCTGGTTGTGTCCCTTCCCAATCTCTTGTGCACCCCAATCTAGTCACAGTGAGGCACGGTGAGAAACAGGCAGCCTTGGCACTCCGCAGACACTGTTCAGCTGGGACACTGGGACATCTGTGTTTCCAGCGCTGCTTTGGTCACCCTCTAAACCACAGCACAAGCTGCTCTGAAGAAAAGGAGCTTCATCCCAACCAGACACAGTACATACTGTTACCCTTGCTTTTCCTGCTATATGCCATACATACTTCACATTTTGGTGTTCTAGAGACAGAATCTTACTTAGTGCAAGATGGCCTGTTTCTCTGATGAAGTGTTTTTATTATTTATTTATGCAATGGGTTGAATGAAAAATCAGTAGCTAGCATTACTCTAGTTTCTGACAACTTGTTTTTTAGTGCTTTTGGGGATATTTATGGGAAAAAATGGACATGCTTGCTAATGCATTCAATCTCACCTTATGTAGGATCATACAATGTACTTATTAATACTTTATAGAAGAGTACAGATTGCCTGGTCACAGGACAGATGAAGAAATATAAACCCTGGTTCTGTAACTGATTATCTTGAATGGCTGCACACTTACTCTATTTATCTCTTAATCAAATAGCAAAGTAAGTTTAGCCCCATCTCAGAAGTCTGGGTAGTGTTATTTGTATGAGTTTAATATCTGTAATATTCAAATAATTTGAAATATCTTAGCATATACATTTGTTTTTACTAGATTCTTCGAATTATGGAATCCATTTGGGAAGCAGAATCCTTGGACCTCTGTTTGTTGCCATATGGTTGCATTTCTACAGGGAACAAAATAGGTATGTGATTGCACTTACTGTGATTAGAAATTCAAAATACCGTATTTACAGAAGATGAGTATGGGAGAACTATTCTAATATGTGCTGTAGTCCTGAGGTAAATAGCATTTTACTACACTTTCTGTGAGCAGCCTTCAATTGCATTTTGGCAGTGGTTTCTGCCCTTCTTTGAGCTGCAGCACCAGCTTTACTGGCTGTGATTCCTATGCAAGTCCAGCTACTTGGGTTGTGCTGCAAGTTTCTCTTTAATAACAATATTTAGTATGAAACAGCAGTGAAAGTGAGTGACTTCTTCAAGATGTGTTTTAATGTGTTGATAGAAATAAAATAGAGAAAAGAGCAAAATTTTCTTTTCCTGACCTAAAGCTTTATACCACATGGAAGCAACTTTACTTAACAGGATACTCAGGCAATGATTCTCACAGGGCATTAGTTCCTGCAGCACAGATGATCAATTTTTCAGAACTTGTGGTGAAAGAAATCAAGTAAGAAATCTCAGTAAAACTAAGAACTCTTTAATATACTTTTGTAATGTACTTCCTCTCTAAAATCCATTGCCGCATAAAAATTTTTAACATTCTCTTGATTCCAGGATATCTCAGCAATGCAGGAAATCCAAACTCACTGATAAAATACCTGGTAGCGTGACATAAGAGTTTCTTTTCTCCTAATATAAATGTTTTAAAAGTGAATAATATGTATTGATAGAATTTTAATAATAAAGGAAATGGAACACTGTGTATCAAAATACTAACCAACTATAAATATAAGGAAAGTTGGGGGGGTTTCATCTCCTTTAGATGTGTTAAACCTAATTTTTTAGAGAGCTTTTTAGGTTCTGATTTAATTTTGTTTAAAATTATCTCAAGACAATGTAATGTATTGAAAAAATGGAGGAAGAAGGAGGAATTCTGCCAGTGATTCCAGCATTTTCATACTTGGATCACAGATTTCTGTTATTCTTTCATGGATTCTTAATTGATTCCCCATTCTTCTGTCTCAAGGAAATAATATTTGATCTTCCTACATGCATGGGAGAGATGTAAGAATTTAGCATCCTTTTAGCACCACAGTAGGGGCATGGTTAATCATATTGACACTCCTGCTTGGTTTGCTGAGAATACCTGCAGCCTAAATTAGTAAAACCCATTGTGGCACACTTTGATGTAGAGCTTACGCTTGTTTGGAACAGAACCAAAGAGTAGTAGCATGCAAATGTTGTTTCACAATAGTCACACGTGGTCTTCTTCCAGGCTGCTTCTTCCCTCCCTCTTAATACTTCCATGGAAGTTGGGCAGTTTCTGTGTATTGACACAAGGACAGTACCCCACTCTACACTGAGCATGGGGAAACAGGTGTCTTAGACCTGGGGCTGGCGTCTCCTCCTGTGTAGAGCTTTCTCATTCTGTAAAAGATGTTGCATTCAGTGCAGTTTGTAATTCTGGAAGCATCTGTCCTTTCCACTGCTTTTGCCAAGCAGACCTCTGTAGTAGAGGAACTTTCTCTTCTCTGTATCAGTGGTAAAAAATCATACCCTGCCCTCTCTCCCTTTGACATGTCCGTATGTTCCTGGTTCTGTGAGGCAGTTATCACTACTTACTGTGCTGCATCACTGCTTAAAGTAAGAAGTTCAAGCTGGCTCTTAGAAGAGTCGCCTGCCTTAGTACCACAAGGCCCCAGAAACAGATCGCTTGGTGCATTTCCTGCTGCACACCCTCGCAGCTGAATGCAACCCCACTGAGAGCTGCTATCCCCGTCACACCTCCTGAGCCAGCTCTGCTCCCCCGCAATCGAGGAGCTGTTGGCCAGTAGAGGGAGATTAGTGAGCACAGGCAGGCAAAGCTTTTTCAACAGCTGGAATGAGAGCTGGAGCTCACACCCGGGAGAAAAACAGCAGCTTGAGAAGCACAGACCAAAATGCAAAGCTTTTTAATTTGGTGGTCTTGGTGATGGATTTTGGAGGTCATATTTCCGCAATAGTTTTATGGCAAATGCATCCAGGCCACTGTAAAGACAGAAGAAAATACCTCCAGGGGATATTCAGCCATGAATTAAGCCATGCATGGAAGGCAGGAAGAGATTGCTGTGTTGTTACTCTGTTACTGAAAAATTCCACATAATTCAGTAATTACAAAAGGGTGGGATTTTGAATACAAAGAAATTTATCTCTTTCGGAGAGAGTCAAACTGAAACCAAATCAGAAACTGCTTTGAATCGCTTTGGAGAGAAAGGGGTATTTTTTGTTTGCTTGCTTATCTCTGAGCTGGAGCTGAAGCTAGAAGACGCTGTTGAATTTGAACCAGGGAAAGAAGATAAAATATTTCCAGTTGCCAAATAAATTCATCTAAAATCTGGCGTTCCCTCGTACAGGCATGCCCAGTCTGGACTGCATTTGCTGGTCTTGGCTACAGTGCAGAGTTGCGTTGCAGCCTCTGTTTCTGCATTTCCCTCTAGCTTCCCCTCCATCACATGCCATGCTGGCACGAACAGGACAAGGCCTTGTTTCTGTACCATATTGCTGTGATGTGCCAGTTTGCCTTGGTGAGCGTCTGTTCAGTTTAGGGACAGACCCCATGGCCCTGGCAACCACAGCTTTTCACCAGCAATCCCACTGCTGTACCTCGCTGTGTACTGGTATTTCTGAGCTTTCTGTGTATATACATACTTAAGCCTAAATTGGATTCACTGCAGGAGGGCCAGCTCTGTTCCTCTGTCACAGCCCTGGCAACGCTTGCATCCCTAGACTGCGGCAAAACTGAAGCTTTTCTTCATCTCCTCATTTTTGTGAAGTTGGAGAGAAGATGGGGAAAATGTGAATTGGGATCAGGACAGGAATAGTTCCTCTCCTTGGGAAAAGCCTTATGCAGAGGGTCCCCACTCATGTTGTAATACATCCATTTTGAAAGAAGAGGTGTTTGGATGCCCGGCTCTTTTATGAGCTCTGGCTGGTTTCAGCTGGGAATGAACAAGAACCATTTCTTCTTGTCAAATAAATTTCTTCTCACAACCTATGAAGATGAAGATCTGCAGCTGATTTTTAAACACAGTTTAAAATTTAATTTTGCTTATTTTAATATGCTCTGATAACAATTTAATAACTTCTTCTAACCTTTTCCTTATTTTATTTAGGAATGATCGAAATTGTGAAAGATGCTACAACAATTGCCAAAATTCAACAGAGTACAGTTGGGAACACTGGTGCATTTAAGGATGAAATACTAAACCAGTGGCTCAAGGAGAGATGTATGATTGAAGAGAAGGTGAGTTCTTTAAATTTTTAGGTAGGATTTTCAATTGCACCCTACTAATTTAGGAGCACGGAGCCCATATGTTTGTGTTTGTTCCTAGTGAGAGTTTGAAAAATCCATTCATTTTCCCTGCACTCAGCTGTGGGTGTCTGTGAACAAGCCTTTAGCATCCAGCTGGCAGCCAAATTCCTGAGCCACAGGATGCTTCTGAAATTACTCCCTCATCAGTGGAAGTTAGAAGGGGTACATAAGGAGCAGGTTGAGAGGACATCTAAGAACACTGAAAGGCGATGTGGTTTTAGGGGATTTAGATACAGGTTTGGGTGCTCACAACTCCGTTTCTTGTGTACATCCACCGACCTACTACAGCTATCTGCCATGTTTTTTTTCCTCAGAACGTGTGAGCAGCTCTGTGCTGCTTTTCTCAGTGCTAAGGGATAGAGCCAGCACAGGGAGTGCAGTGCAGGGCTGTGATCTTGATCTCTGCTGTGCAGTGGTGTGTTTTATAAGACAGTTTGCCTAACTGTTGATAGATATATGTCAACAGAAAGGTACATAACTTTGAGAATGATTGCATTTAGTGTCTAGCATTGAAGCATTTAACATCTATAAGATTTATTTTTAGTTTCAGGCAGCTGTGGAAAGATTTGTTTATTCTTGTGCTGGATACTGTGTGGCAACCTTTGTACTTGGAATAGGAGACAGGCACAATGACAACATCATGATTACAGAAACAGGTGGGTTATTTTTTGAGAATTTCATAGATGTGCAGTCTGTCTATACTTCACTAGATTTATCTATACTTAACTAGATTTATCTTTCCTTTTAATAAATAATGCATTTAACCATGAAAAAAGAGAGACAAACCAGTTCTGTCAGTGATGCTTGCAAGGTCAGGTCCTTCCGTGACATTGAAATGTATTGTCACTCCTGTTGGCCTTCATACAGGCTGTAGATATTTATCATTATTAATGCCATTTTTTTTCCAGGGAGCAGTTTGATACAAACTAAGTCATAAGAAATGTAAACCACATTTTTTTTTACTGTCTACATCTAAGGTCTGAACACCAAAAAAACTTAAAAGCAGATAGTTGTTCACCTATCTGTTGTGTGGATGTGGTTCTGACAATGTTTAGTGGAACTGAATTCTGTCAGAATTCATGTGCTGCTAGACTGTTTTCACTTCTGAGGAGTGTAATTGTTTTGTGTACTGTTGTAAAAAATCTTAGGAAATAAGTGTACATGGAGCGTATTTGTTTTGCTACTAAAATCTGTAGGATGGTTATATCCCTCTAAAGAAACTCACAGGTTTTTTGTACTATAAATTTTGGGAGTTACTTCCATAGCTGCGCATTGTTTCATCCTAATTTTACTTACCTATAGAAAGAACTCCAGAACAATCAGTACATATAGCGGAGTTTTATTTAGTCTAAGGAATTCACTTTTAGTTTCATGATCCTCTCACTTCCTAATTAGTCTCTGGTAAGAGACGGAAAATAGTTACAAGGATATATAATATTGATCATATTAAAGTTTTATCAGTTGAGGGCTAGAGAGAAGAAGTACCCTGAAGGCAGAAATTAGTTAATTGAAGACTACAGTAAAAAAGTTCAGCAGAAGCCCTTGAGGAAAAAAAAACAAATAAATGCTTTAATGTCAACATTATATATAATATAATGTGGTGTTAGTTCCCATTGGCAGAAAATGAGGCACAGGTCAGTAGACAGAGAAACAGAGAAAAGTGTTATTCTCTTGTGGTCATGAGCAAGTTTGCCTGAGCTGTCTTGAGGCTCAGGCGCCAGAAGGATGTCAGTCTGAGAGGTGTGCAGAGAGTCAGCTTTGGTAGGCTGGGGGAACTTGAAAGCTGGCGTAAAATCAGGAACATCTAAGGATGTTCCACCTACAGATCACTGTTAAGTATCATCTTACATAATTCGATGTTTTGTATTTTTGTACGTGTACCACTACTAAAAATCTGTGTTTTTAACTAACCATACTCTTGTATCCATATCCTGGCTGCCAGTTACAGTAATAAAGTAATGTGAAGAGGAGCAGCACACTCCAATCCTGTAGGTGTAGTGACCCTTAAAAGGAGAGCTTTTAATCACTTCTGTGGGAACTGATGACCTACTACTCTCTCAAAGTTATCCAAAGGGTGACAGTGTAGCCTTTGAATATAGAGAGTGGTTTAGAAATCGCTAATAAAGGTCTGTGAGGAGAAAGCACGTTCTAGTCAAAGATGTTGGCCAAGGAGATGGGTAATGCCAGAATCCCATGGGTATTAGAAACATAACCCTGAAGCCTTTTCCGTGTAGTGGTGCTCTGACTGTTACGGGTATGATGCACAAGCTTTCCTTGGTTTTTGAAAAGCTGTGAGTGTATGTTTAGATATTAGAGCAGTTCTGCCAGACATTTAACAACTGCCAAAGATAAATAAAAAGTAATTTTGCCAAGAAGACAGAATTACGTATTTCCCCAAAAAAAGAAAGAAAACAGTTTTTTCTGCTGAACTTAAGAGTGCTCATAAATACCGGAAAAAAAGGGTTGGAACTACAGTGAATACACATAAGTGTTCTTAGCAGTTTATTGTATTTGTCTAACTGTGATTTCTTCTTCCCTTTATAAAGGTAACCTTTTCCATATTGATTTTGGCCATATTCTTGGGAATTATAAAAGCTTCCTTGGAATTAATAAGGAGAGAGTTCCTTTTGTGCTGACTCCAGACTTTCTGTATGTCATGGGAACTTCCGGAAAGAAGACAAGTCTCCATTTCCATAAATTTCAGGTAAAAGAATGGGTATCTAGCTGCAAATCAATTAAGCAATGTTTTTTTTACCTTCTGAAATGAACATTAGTGCCTTGGTTTTCAAAGGTCTAGGCTCCTGGGTATTATCTTAATAAAATATACTGAATCATAATACAATTCTAGGATATTTTAGGCCCAACTAAGAGAAAAAAATTATCTGTACAATTATGGAAACTAGAATTCAAACATTCACAAAGGCACACTGAAAAGCTTGTTAGCAGCAGACCAGATAAGCAGTTCTTTCTTTGTTTCTTGTCTTGATTGAAAATACTTTGCAGAGGGCTTCAGTGTTTGTGCAATTAGGGGAAACTCATGGCACTAAGCAGAGCCTCTGTGCAGTATGGGCAGGTGTGAGGCATTTGTCAGCTGGCTTTGCCAGTGTTATTCCCTCCTGATTCTGCCCTTGAGTTCTGCGGCTTGAACTACTGCATCTGAGTAAAAATCAGTGACTCTAAGATACCTCCGATGCTGTTTTGTGAAATGGATGGGTAGATTTAACTCTGAAAGAAACAAATGGTGTTACAAATCTGTTCTATTGCTTCTATTTGAAATTGAGCGCTTCCAAATCAGTTGTGATTATTTGAGCTAGTGTAGGACCTGGTCAAAGAGGGAGTTCAGTATGCAGTTCCTATTTTTAAGGAAATGATTGAGAATGTGGCTGATCAGAAGTACATATTTGTCTGAGGTGATATTTTGGTGGTTATCTTTAGACACTTTGAGTAAAATGTCTGATTTAGAAAGCAGGTTCCTTGTAATATCAAAAGAAAAATTTTTCTGTAGAGTGAGTCAAAGCCGAAGCCTAACTTTCAGGTTGTGGATTCCTTGTGGGTGAACCAGTCCCAGTAAGGAGTCTGGTTTTCTAACCTGAGTACCTAATTAAGGTTCTTACTGGTGGATGGTGACTATGTCCCTTTGAACATATACATGGTTGTATAGCAAATTTGTGTCCTACACACCCCCATCTCCCTTGTGATTGTCTGTGATGGGCAATGGGAATTATCCTAAGATGATAACACCAAGTGGGTTCCCTATGCATTTAGTTCAGCATTTTGTCTCCGTTTGTGGCCGCACCTCAGTGCTTTTACTCACTCATCCAAAAATGAGTGTTCCCCATCTTCGGGTTGGCCCTGCAGGCCTCCCTGCCAGGGATGGGGATCCACTTGGATCCTCTTGCAATTCCCACCTTATGGTATTCTTGTGTTAGGACAAATCATGTTGTCCACCAGAGACAGTCAGAAGTGAGAGGGTGTGTGTGGAGAGGACCCAGGCGAAGAAGAACCAATTATCTTTGGTTGAAGTTGCTGCCCAAACTTCTGAAATTACCTAAAGAACCAGGTGCAATCTTTAAGTCTTCATTTTGCCAGGACTGCCTTTATCACAGTGGAGGTGTCTTGAAGGGGACTTGTAGCTCAAAAGGTGTTAGGATGGGGTTTGCCTTGGGAAGGGAATGCTGAGCCCATGGTCTCAGGGAAGCCTGTGAGCTGCGCTGTGTACAGCAATGATACTGTCGCTGCAGGTGTAAGTCATGTGCAGGTGTGGGACTGAAACACCAGTCTGGGGCATGTCATTTCAAAGAAGACCTCTGTTCTGGAAGCAGAAAATAGTTAAAAGGGTTAAAATGTGCTAATGGAGGACTGTAAGACCTGTTGGTGTCTGCAGTGAGGTAAAGTTGTTTTCATATATATGGTTCATCCAGCTCTTTAGAGAGTATCTGACCTTTAATTCAGCAGCCCAAATACCAAAATCAATCAGAGGTGATTTTGGTCATAGCCTCTCTTCAGTACATCATGCCTTCATCATGGAGTCCTGGGTTTGACTAAATACACATTTTGTTACTCTGGTACTAATTTTTAAGTACTGCCACCATCCCATTAATGCAGACAGTTTAGGAATGCTGTGATAGCAGCAGTGTCATTTCCACTAGTGTCCTTAGCCAAATAAAAGGTGATTAATGTGCTTTACTGTTGGGAACTGTGATGGTGATATGTGACCTGAGCATTTAAAGTGAACTGATTTAGACACAGACAACAATAAACTGACCAGAAAATGTAAGTTCATGTGTAGTTCTGCTGCAATAGCTACTGTTTATATACCACTATTGCCGTAGTACATTAAGAGTCTTTTCTGTCTCAAAGACCAGTAAAAAGAAAGTTAAAATACTTCTATACAATTAAAAGAGGAACACAGAGCAAGATTTGAATCACATATTTTTCTATGAAAAATGTATGTTTTAGTTACATGGCCAGAGGAAAAAAATAAACGAAATTGTAGTTTCATTTTTCAGTTGACTTGCTTCATCATATTTCCTAATATTGAGGGATTCATTCAGTATGCCTCCTGACTCATGTATTAATGGAAAAGTCTCAGCATTTATCCTTCATTAATTTTTAAGAGCATCTCTCATTATTTTGTACTTGACTACATTAAAACAGTTTGTACTTCAGAAGACTCCTTTGTTTTTTACAGTCTTTGGTGTTTTTAATAACTTAATAACCTACTTTTATAAAATTTTATTTCTTTTTTATCCACTGGACATAGTTCAGTGTGTTAACCAGAGCTCATATTGCAGATGGTGGAGAAGGTTAAAAGGACAAATAACTTTGACCAAAGTTCACTGCAGAAGAGTATAGTTCATTATTAGTGAACTACTGAGGCTGTCTGTGGCCTGGCAACTTTTCTGAACTAGCAGTGAAGTTTCTTTCTATTAGGTCTTAATCTAAATTTTGGTTCCCTTTTTGTTTGCATTTGTTACGATGGTTTAATGAAAATTAGAGGCTGGAGGTTATTAATGACATCACATAAATGCTTAGAAAGAAGCAGTATTTGATGGGCTTTTTCCTCATCACAAACATGTGTTTAAGCATAACTTAACCTGAGGAAACAAGTATTTCTCTGTTCCACCTATGAATTTTTCAGGTTCCCTAGTACTGCCCAGATTCCTCTTGCTGTGTCATATGTGGTGGCATTTCCTTTACAGCCTTTGGCTGAAACCAATCAACTTTCTTACTCCTATGCAGACACAACTTTTTCATTTCTTACTTGCAGAAACCTTTGAGAAAGCCTCATCTAAGATCTTCATAGTCCTTTTTGAGCTTGGTCCACCTACCTATTATTAATTTGCCTAAAATTGTCTTTGATAGTTTGTGCATTAAATTATGCATTCATTTTTATTCATTATATTTAATTTACTTAATTCATTATTCTTTCATTACTCTGCTGACTTGATAATACAGAGATCTGTATTTTCAGTGCTAATCAAATTCTTCTAAACTATTTCTTTACAAAATCTCGTGTTTGATTGTCAAACAGGTGACAGAAGGGTACACAATTCATCATTGAGAAATTCTTACTAGCAGTATACTGTACAGGGAAGGGATGGCCTATGTAATAGAACTTGGAAGCGTCATATTATAAAAAAAGCCTGGATTTTAGGATAATAATTTTTAGGACAGTTTCAAGCTTTCAAAATGATTATTCTTTTTTTTCCTACTGGGCAATGGGATTTTGGTTTCTCCTCAGCTCCTCTCATTTTGCCTATGGCTTTAGATGAGTTAGCAGCTTTCTTCTTAATCCCACAGTAAGCATGTACATATCCTTGACACATACCTGTCATCTGGGTTATTTTTGGTTCTCGCTGCCTCTTTCAGAAGTGTAAAAATTCATTTTCTTGGAAGATACTAATGCAAAACCAGATTCAGTTCCTGTCTGAATAAATAATTGTAACAGGCAGATACAGATTTTTAAAATCTTTTGAATTCCTGGAAGGGCTGCCTTTGAGATGCAGTGATACCAGGTTTTTCTGAACTGCATAATTGTTTTGCTGTCTCAGACACCCGAAGCAGTGAGATTCATCATCCATACAGAAATGTAAAACCTTCTTTGATATACTGTAAAGATCTTTCATCTCTTTCAAGGGGAACAAAACACAGACTAACTCTTGTGACAAGATTTCTCTGTTTGAAGTTGATAATACATAAGTAAAATTTTTTTTAAATTTTTTTTTCTCCTGATATAATGGAGAGAAACTATTCCCTGTGATGGTGTTTTCTATTGTAAACTGTGCTTTGACCATTTCATTTTATCTTTTGCTATGCTAGAACTAAACTAACATTGGAGTTCATAAGTATGATCTTATTTCAGGACAGAATTTATTTGGGAACAGGGTAAAAGATTTAAGTTCCCAGGCAATACTAAAAAAAGAAATTGTACAGACAGATCTTCAGTATATCATCTTCCTTCAGTACTATTTTCCTAACCTGTCAGGTTGGGTGTCCTGGTGTTGCTGATGGTGTTGTAGATGTTAAGAATATTTGTGCACTTCTTCCTGTTTCAGAGGAAGAAAGAAAACATGTATCTTGTTAAAAAAAAAAAAAAAAAAAAAAAAAAAACNAAAAAAAAAAAAGCCTTGGGTTCTAGAGGGCTGATGTGGTTTGTTAGAAGTTTATATTAAAATATTTGGATTTCCCAAGTATTATTCAAAAAGTTAATATACAGTTGTGGAAAGATTAAATTGAATATTTAATTGGGTAAAAATTAGCATTGCTTCAGCTTTGGTTTGAATAATAACAACCTTCTTGGAAATATTTTTCATATTTTTGCGTTACTGCGTTGCAGGCCTAATTTCTAGTTGATTGATGATTGATGTCTTCATTGCATTGTTCTTATTTTTACTAGTAAATGAGTTATAAATTTAATGTAAGAAATAATAATTTCAGTTTGTATATTAGTTGCTTAGCAGGAAATATTATTTTTAAAAACATCGCATGTTTTTCCAAGCTGCAGAAATGTCCTTCTTCTAAAGGTTCTGTTGTTCAGCAGAGATTATTTATACATGGAAGTGAAAAGACTATAAAAAAGTCTATGGAATCCAGAATGACAGTACATAGTGATAGAAATCCTACAGCAAGGCAGAGTGCCTGAAGACTAGAGCTGTCAGCTAGCAAAATTCCTTAGAACACCAAGCCTGAAAAATCTTCCCTGTTAAATAATCCATCACCACTGTGAAGTTAATAGGCATCTATAGAAAATGAAGAGCAATCCCCTGGAGGTGCTGCTTTGTTCAGTATCACTTGCCAGCCACAGTCTTTAAACAGGAACATCCCACCAGGAAAGGAAGACAGTGAATTATTGCTGTCTCTTTTAACAGCCACAGAAAGAGGTTATATGGTAGGGAAATTAATTTGAAATTCTGGTGAGGCTAAGGTTTTATGCATCGTAATTAATGTAGGGTTAAGAGCCATTAGTTGTACACCCAAACAGTTCTTGTTGCCCCAACCTGTGGTGGATGAAGTTACACCGAGCAGCAGGTGCAGAAATTTGTGTCACGTTTCTACCCGGTTGAAAGGCTCTGTTGGGTCTCCTGTCTATGACATACTCGAGTGATTGAATGGCATTGGTTAATGAGAGTCCTATGAAATTCCTACACCATCCCTCTCAATTCATCTCCTCAATTAACAAAAAACTCTTCTCTCTCACAGGATGTATGCGTGAAGGCTTATTTAGCTCTCCGACACCACACAAACCTGCTGATCATCCTGTTCTCCATGATGCTAATGACTGGAATGCCCCAATTAACCAGCAAAGAAGATATTGAATATATCAGGGATGCGCTGACAGTAGGGAAAAGTGAAGAAGATGCCAAAAAGCATTTTCTTGATCAGATAGAGGTTTGCAGAGATAAGGGCTGGACTGTGCAGTTTAACTGGTTTTTACATCTTGTGCTTGGAATCAAACAAGGAGTAGAAAAGCATTCTGCTTAATATTTTATGTAAATTAACTGTGGGTGTGAATAGGAAGTTACTGAATCTACATGTTATTTATGAATTCTGAATAAATGAACAGTCAAAATTGCCTTTACTCTTCTGGCAGCTTAAATGGATCTTGTAAAAAGGCAAGGACTTTTGCTCTGCCCCTCCAGAAGATCTTCCTGCAGATAAGATTTTTTTTAAATTTCTAATGACACTTCAAGTTGCAGGATTCTTTTAACTAGATGCTTTGCTAATGTGGCTTGGATTTTTTTTTGTTTTCTTTAGCAGTAATTTCAGATAAATATAAAAAGGAGGTTGAGTAAGATGATAACCTACAAACTCCCTATGACCTTACCTTAATTGTTAATGAGGGTCAAGTCCTTCAAAACCAGCAGAATTTATATAAAATCTATGGTTATAGTGAAATCTCTGTAGGCAATCCACATCTGTCTCAGGATGGGTTACACATAAGTGTTCTTCACCCACATCTCTTTTGTCCCTTCCTCAACATTTTGTCCTTTCTGGATTTTTAATATGTTGTCAGTAGAAAAGAGCTTTGGCTCTGCCATTGGAGGAAATTGCCTTACTGTTACTGTAACCTCCTGACACAAACGACCAATCTTGACTGTCCTGCCAGGAGAACTTCATAGTTACCTGGAAGTTCCTCAGATATGAACATGAAATTCTGAAGGTTTAATTTTGAAAGATTTTTTACTGTACTTTTTAGTGGGGAAGGGCTGTATTATATTACAGCTTATATTCTTACTGTAAAGTTATTGAAATTCTACCTGTATAGGAGAAGCTTTGTAGAAAAGGCAATGGTACTTCCTTATCCCTCAGAGAAAACTCCTTATGTAAGAGTAATTGACATTTTACCAAATATCTGAGAAACCCAAAGTTATTTATTCCTTGGTGATGTATTTTCAGGATATACTTAGAAGAAATTAAATGTAATCTTTGAAGTTGTGTATATTTTGCTATTTATTTTTAAATTCCTGAAGAAACAATACTACTGAAAAGCTATTTATGAAAGAAAAAAATCCTTATCTTTAATTTCAATATTTAAACTTAAAAGAGGAAAAAATGGGCAATGTTAAGTAGAATTTTAACTTCTCTACTGTAGATTGCTTGCAAATCAAGTCTGCCTATGGTAGGAAAGGAAAAAAAATAGCCTGAATTAGTCTTTGACTTGAATTATTATGGTATACTTCCTGCTAATTGATTTTTACCAAAGAGATGGCTTACAATATTGCTTTTTTGCACTTGTGCCCGTGTAATTTCTTCCTTCATTGTAGTGTTACATGGGCTTTACATTACGTATAAATGATTAACTGAATTTTAAAATTCTGTTATCATTTGCTTTGATCATTTCACAGAACTGTCATGATTTTAACTACTGTTATTACTGAGTGCATTCTTAAAGGATTTTTAATAAATGTACTGTAATTGGTGTCTCAGTTATGAGATGTAGCCAATCTGTTCTTGAAATGTAGGTGTTTAATTGGTTACTGTGCACAAGTATTTTTGATGTATATGGTAGACTCCAGTTTAGGAAATCTCTAAGGTTAAAATGTAGACTATTTTGTTATTATGTTACATTATTATTCTGTGCAAGATAGGCTTTAGATCATACTAAAATATAAACTAAATGGTGAATATTCTCTGTAAAATGATATTTTTAGATTTGTATTTTATAGATCTGAAATAAATTGACATGTTCTATTCATTGGATTATAATTCATGAATAAGCGGCTTAGCCCAAAATACATGTAAATATTTTTTTATCCAGTTTCTTAAAAACTACCTTATCTCAGTAACAAATCATATTCAAAATCCCACTCAGAGGAATTGTTTTAGTTCCATATTTATAGTTCTGTACAATGTCAGATATCTTAAAGTTTAATAGTTATAGTATTAGAATTGGAATTATTGTAATTGTAAAAAGTGAATAGAATATTGCCACTTTCTAAGAGCACTTTATTCATTCCTGGTTTGTTCTATGAAGAAAAATCTTAAGATTTTAGTAAGTTCCTAGTTTTAAAAAATAAGATCTACTGCTAAATTTAACTCTAGCATGGGGAAATAAATGCTAATCACAACTTCAAGGGAAATGGCACTCTTGAAGCAGCCTCCATTTGCAGGAAAAGGTTTACAAGAGATCTGCACCCAGAGGAAAATAGTTTAGTCCTACACTAAACTTAGGCTGATGATTTTTATCAGCAGTTTACAATGTGCTATATTGAATTGTGTTTGTTGCAGAAACACCTCAGTGCTGAGCAAATTCCCAGACTTGTCAGTGCTTTCCTTGCCCATGCAGCCTATGGTTGGGCTGCCTGGGCAGTGCTAGGCTGCCGTGTGTCTTCTGGGTGTGGGTGTTTGCCAGCCCAACTCCTGGGAGATCAAAAGTAGCTGCCAAATCTCCTCTTTACCTACAGAGCAAGCTGTGGGCACCAGCATCTCCTTATAAATGGCTGTGTGATCATGTGGCTGATTATCGGCTGGATTTTGTGTCCCTCTGGAAACTTCCACCCACCACTGGCCTTGTTTTCTGGCAAGCCGTGGCACAATGAGAAACAAGGCAGAGATGTGGTTCGAGGCAGCCCAACCTCAGGGCAGATGAACTACTTTTCATGTGAGGAGGTGGGCACAAGGACACGTCTGCACGTCCCAGACAGAGCATGGCTGTCCCGTTCTTCAGTGGCAGCTGCGTTCCCAAGGCCTGGAGAGCTGGAGCTTTAGCACAGATGCCACTACTGGAGCAGGAGCCTGAACCACAATTTCCTGAGTCTCACAGTGCATAAACTCACTGACCCTTTAAAATAACTGTTTTTTAAGGGTTATAAACCAGGAAATGTAAAGTATTCACTAACCACTAACCTTTTTCAGAAGCTCTAACACAGCATGCAGAAAAAGAAAATTACTGTATTTTCTATGTAGGTCTCAATTATCATCATTGTCTCCTGTTAGCCCTAAGATTATTTTTTGAAAATTATGCTACTTTGTCTTTGAGATCTATCATATTTTCTTGGTAGTCTCATTCACATCACGACTGCACCTAACAGTGGAACTTTGAATCTATTCTTAGAGTCAGTGCCTCAGTTGTGACTTGACATCTGGTTTTGCCCCAGCAAGGTCACTGAGATGTTGGTTAGCAGTGAATGTGTCCCCAAGGCTCCATCCTAATTATATTCCAGGACAGGAAGAGGAGTTGAAATGGAACTGAGGTGTACAATGTGATTATATTTAGATCTTCATTGAATACACTGGTTGCACTTGTTAGAAGTGTTTCATTAACAGAGTATTGAGACTTAACATGTCTAGCAGATTTTTTTCTACAATGTGATCAATGATACGGAAATACAGATATGAACAAATGACTTCAGAAAAAATCAATGAAAATTATGACTGTTGTATTTCTATTATAACCCTTTTTCCTGACTACCAGCAGCATTCTGCAAATCCATGTCCCACGGTTTATATAGATTTCAGACTCTGTGCTAATGCGTTTTTAATGTAGTTTGTGTAAAGTAGTCTTGAAAATAAAAAATTACTAAAATTTAAATCTGGGATACCATCTGCAGTGTCCGGTGGGCTCTTTGAGCATCCAGCAACTCTGAAGTTTCTGAGAAACACTGATGTGCTTTCATGAATCTTTTCATTGCAACTTACTCAATATATATTAGAAACAACACTCCAGAAATCATGAATTCTCCTAGAGAGAGGTCAACAGGGAGAGTTTCCTGCTGTGCTTACCGCACTCTGCATTTGGAAGCCAGAATTTGCCCAAAAAGTACTAATATATTTGAAATCTTGTGGCATACTGACAGAAAGTAAGATTTGTGCTGAAGAAGAGAAAACAGAGAGAAGGAGGAGCTGTTTGGTTGCAGTTACACAGCTAATAACAAGGACCGACCAAAGATACAAATGGCACGGTTATACCCATGCAAGATGTGCACATCATTATGTCTTTAGAGAAGAGGGGCACTGGTGACCTGTTTTAGTCTGCTGATACAAGGAGACAGTCAGAAGGCTATGGCTCCTCCTGGCTTTTTGTGCATCAGTGGGTCTCATACCCAGTGAGAGAGAGGCTGATGACCTGCCTGTTGATAATAAGCAAGTGGACACTGGACAGGGTAAATTCCTTCCTACCCCTGGAAATAGGGGTTTGTTGTTTCAGGGGGTGCCCAGAAGTACTTGACATGGCAAGAGCACTCTGCAGGCTGGGGAAGGCAGGTAGGCAGTGTTTAGAAGATGTGCCATTTCTCAGGTATTCTCCTGGGGATGCAAAAGGAGAGGCTGTCACTTTGGAAACAGCAGCAGCACTGCCAGAAACACGTGCCAGTTAATTTTAGCTAACAAAAGATTCCTGTGCACAGCAGAAGTGCTGTATCTCCTAAGTGTGAGCACATCCCATACCTGAGGGCAGTCACTCACTAATGTTCAGCATTAGGAGTCACCATGTGCCAGTGCTGGTCATGCTCTCAACGCTGTCTTTGGTCTAGTGCCTATGGTCTGAGGTTACCACTGATCCATTTATTAGTGCATGAAGGGGAAAAAAGGGAAGATAATACACTGTAGATAGCAGCATTTCTTTATAAGGTAAACAATGAGTAGGTACACAAGAAAAGTCAAATCTAATGTAATGAAGAATACCCAGAAATGATCCCTGAAAGGAGAAATCGAAAGAAAATAGGAATGTCAATGACCCATAGTACAAAACAGTTTTAAGACTACAGAATTTGTACCAGATTCTCCTTTGCCTTTGAATATATCTTTCTTTATCAAAACTAATTATCCTGCAAAAGACTAAGAGAGCTATGACTGTTCAATAACCCAAGAAATATGCTGCCACAATGCAGTTCATTATAAAGAGTTCATTAGCAATTCAAGATATGGCCAGAACTGTATTTTGCTTAGTGTATTTACTGTTAAACAACCTGAGATGAACAAACAAACAACCCAACCAACCAAAAAAAAAACCAAAAACCCCAACAAAACAACAACAACCAAAACAAACCACCCCACCAAAACACCAAAAAAGATTGTCTAGTGCTTCTTCCCCAAATCAACCAGCAAGTGTCTGGGACTGGCATTAAACTCCTCACATGAGGAAGTTATCTAACATCATGATGGAAATGCATTCTTCTCTGAAGTATTAGGAGCTGGTCCCTGTCAGGGACAGGATACTGGCCTGGACAGACTCTGTCTCTGATGCAGGATGGCAAATCCTCTGCTCAGCTGTCAAATGTCAACAAAAGCATCTTGGTGAAATAAACAGATCTCCTCAGGAAATGCTTTCCCTCTGGCCAGTTATCCTTCATTTTGATGACGTTCATGACAGCATCTCTGTTTTACAAACCTGTTTCCTTCCCACAGAATATGATGATTTTCCAAACCTTGTAAAACAGTAATTCTGCCTGCCTGGAGAGAAAAATACCCAGAGATCTCAGTAACTTTAAAGTAGTCTGAAACCAAAACACTCCAGGCAAGGACCTTTTGATTCAAGGTGGTAGTTCACGAAAAAGCAGGCAATTATAGGGAGATGCTAATTAGCTACATATTAATATTTCAGGGAACAGTCTTTGGGATTCTATCATTGCAACAACACACCAAAGTGAGGGTGAAGAGTGGCCTCTAACAAGACCAGGTACTTGAAAGTCCTGTGGAGATTGATACTAGCTTGGTGGGGAAGAGGTGGCCACTGGGTACAGCTGCAGCCCTCCCAGGGGAATGGGGACCCAGTGGCAGCAGCTCTGGCAAAAATGAGTGTAGAGTCAGGGTTTAAGTGCCAGCATGAACTGTGTACTCTGCAAGGTTTAGACCTCAGCAGACAGAGTATGTCACTGAAAGGCCCTTTCACGGGATTCATGCCACAAAAGTAGCGGTGTTATTAGGACTATTCAATGAGAATAAATACAGTTTATAAAACATAAACTTTACTCTTTTTTTTTTTTAATCAGTAGGTAAACCCATAATATGAATGGCTATTTGCTGCTGCTGCTGCTCCTGCTGCTGCTGCTCAGGATCTTCACCCTAATTCCTTGTTTCTATTCTCTTGTTGCTGTTTCTTAGACCTCAAAATCTAAAACCAGGATAAACTGTCTGCATCTTACAGCCAGGAAATGCACAGCTGACTGTCAGCAAAAGAACCATGTGTCAAAATACTGGTAGCTGGAGATGCTGTCAACACCTGCACCGGGAGAAACTTGCTAAAAGGTCTTGTGACTCTGAAAAGGAAACAAACAGCAAAAGAAATTAGGAAATGCTGTGTGTATATGCTTCAAGGTATATGCAAAGCACTGAAAGACCAAGCTTTCCCATGTTTAATGCTTTATATTCACCCTCCCAACTACTGTTATCAATGGGCTCAAGGTAGAAAAGTGAAAATACACATTGGACTGGAAAAGTGGATAAAACTTAATGCCGTTAAGTGCAGTAAGAGAAATACAGCCCTTTTTCAGAATGTCCAAGACTCAAAAAAAAAGCAATAATACGGGGCCACCACAGTCTAGTTGTCCCACCTGGTACCACGTGTGCATGCTGTCCAACGCTGTGGTCAATCTAGCTAGTGGCATCAGCAGTTGCACTTCCTTTCAGTACTCCCTGTAAAGCAGCGCTTCAGAGAACACCCTTCAGAATACCATCTTTGCAAGGGGCAGACCAGTAAAAAATATACATGGAAAAGTTTTTATCATACTTGCAATATCCTAATTTAAAACAGCATCACATATAAACTACAATAAATATTTATTAGTGTTAGTTGCAAGATCAAGAGATCTGAAACTGAATCAGGAAAACAATGAAATGCACCATTTTGTCAAAAAGGCTTAGACGCCACAGTATAGCTGGTAACAGCTTGCCAGAATTTGTTATAATACAGCAGATGTCACATAGTTCACAGCAAGACCTCCAAAAAAGGATGCCACAACCACTGAAACACAATTTAAACACCATTAGAAGTGGACAACTTGCTGGCACTGTTAGAGGGAGAAGCTCCATGAGTGTAGATGAGGGAACAAACACCCATGTGTCAACATTTCCATTCAAACAGGGAAAAGAAATATTTCTGGATGTCAGAAGTTTCACAAATCCACAAGGCAATGATTTAAAAGACATAAAAGTATGGAAAAACATGGAAGCCCATAGGAAAAAAATATCATGATAAAAGGCTGAAAAAACCCCCCAAATTTGGAGAAACCGGTAATTTCCCCAGACTGCTCAGTGCCTACTAGAAGACAAAATGAGACCAGTAAGACATTGAATCTTTTAGGCAAATCAGTCCTTGAGGAGGATTTAGTAATTCTGGTTAACTTGTGGAACAAAAAAGTATTCTTGGCTACCAAAGAATAGTAGAAGGCAGAAACAGAGTTAGCTCTGGAGTATGGACTGCAGAATCTGTGCCTGGTCATTAGAACTAACACACCTCAATTGCTTGGAGAAAGATACTCAGGAGACCTCTCAAAAGGTACACGCAGGGGGAGTGGGCTGTGCGCTATTCCCCTGCAAGAATGATCAGAAATAGCTAGAGACTGCTTCCTTTGTTCAAAACCCCAGAACTAGAACCCAAGGAGCTTGGCAGCAATTCCTGGTGCACCCAACAGAGCACAGCAGGAGCTGGCGGCTGCTCTTTCTAAACTCAGAGGAAACCATTACCTGTGACAGCTGATTACTATGGGAATTTTTCAAACTCAATTGAACAACCTGGGAGCTGACAATACAGCAAATCAGGTTGTGACAGAGCCCCACAAAGCTCGCGGGCTGTGAGGGGAGTGGTGTACTGTGAAGAAACATCAATCTTCAGTGCATTTTCACATCTATGTATGCCATTTGGACTCTACAAATTGCCAGGAGTAATATGTTTCTTGTTAATTCACCATGTACTTTTCCCTAAAATCCATGGTTTATGAAGCCTCATGCCAAGCTAAAAGTAGGAGTGTGTATTGCCCTCCAACAACTGGTTTGTGTCTTGCACTTGTCTTAATGCTACTTTATTCACGGAGAAAGGGCTCCATTGGAAGATGCCGTCAAATACCTTCCTGGCAGATAAATCGACTAGAGGGAGTTCATGACCTGCAGAATGTTCATAGCTCTGAGTTACCATGTGGCAGTGTTTGCTACGTAAGGGACCTGAAGTGAATTTATTAAAGGAATAGTCAGCAACAAATATCTGAGGGATTTAACAGGCCTGTACAGGGTGGATGTCCCAGACATGCACAACCTGATTGTGCTACAATCCTACAATGCTCTTCAGATTTTTCTTGGCCCAGTGGACAGAAAGCTGAGAAATATACAAAAATAGTCAATCGTCTACTAAGCACAGCAAATTAGGGTTGTCAAGACCTTCCCCTAGTTTACTGAACTACTGAAAATAAGCAAAAGCTGTGATTTGTTTCTAATGCTTAGAACTATTAATCAACATTCGTTCACTGGAAGACAAGCTAGAAATTGTACTATGATAAGAAGTGTCAAATCACTTAAAACTTCCACAAGAAATGTCAGTATTGTGACAAGATGCCGAAGAAGATGATCTGTCCTCACAGTAATTAAATCAGCAGAACAACCTACTTTTTATGCTCACAGAAGGGGCATACAGGGAAAAAGGACAACACCATGCTCTTCATTGTGCAATATCCTGCAAGCAATACTGACACTGCAAATGAAGAGAAAACATGTGCAGTATTAGCCAGCCCTGAGAACCTCCTGCCTAGCACATAGAAGAGAAAATTCCAGTATAGCCAACCCAAGCATAGATGATATTTCATGTTTTGGCTGTAGCTATAACAGCCAAAAGCAACACTTGTTTCAGATGGAAAAGAAGATTTAAATGCCCAAGCAAAGGATTAAGGTACATATTGGGAATATTTTTAAGAATAACTTCACAATTCCTTTGCTTATGAGAATGTGTGTCAAGACACAAGTAAATAGTCATATGGATTTTTTTAGGAAGGGATATGAAATTAGAGAATTAGAGTCCTCCTTAATCTTTTTTCATGTATCTTGGGCTGAGTTGTGAGCAGAGCATGTGTTTGAAAAGTTTTGTTAATAAAAAGCCTATTTAGTTTAGCTTTTCCCCTATGAATCTCCATTTCCTCACACAGCTTAAATAAAAGCAATAAAACCATCTTTACATTGGGATATTTGTCTTTTTTTTCCTCAGGAGGTAAATTCTTTCACCCTCTTGCTAGCACTGCTACATATGCAAAGCTTAAGTATAGAGTAAATTACCAGTTGAAAATGTAACATCAACTTAATACAAACAGTAGATAACTGAGACCTTCCCACAGGCATGGCCTGTCAGGAGAAGGACCTGTAGATGCTCTTGTTGAACAGTGAATGTGCCTGTGGCCAGCTTGGGGTGGAATTAAGATAAATAAAATGAATAAGAAATAAAATAACCCCATGGTGTTGCTCCAGTTCTTTGGGAGGTTCCTGACGTTGTTGTTTCACAAGGGAAAGGAACAGAGGAGGTGAAATTCTTGCAGTGAGTGTCAGGGCTCACATTGCCTTCAGTCTCATGAGCTTTTTAAATTGTAGGCAAGCCACATGCCCAGTGTAGATGAGAGGCAAAGAGGGTTCTGATGGGAGCAGTTGCTGCTGCTCTCTGGATCTCTGCTCTCAGCACATCTGGAGCATGTGTGCTTTAGGCAGCCAGGACAGCTCGTGTCACCGGGGGAGCAGGAACAGTCACAGCTACAGCCAGGATTCAACAGAACAAGGAGAGCAGAATTTTGGGTTCCAAGCCTTATATCAAAATAGCCAGCTTTGTAGGAATCCCACCAATGCCAAAGCAGAGTAAATGAGCTCAGTTCAAGCTGCAACACCACAGGCCTGGGCTTGGGAGCAGGATGTACCCTACCTAGAGAAAATAGGAGCAGCAAGATTCAAAGCTCACTTCAACTATGACTTCTTCAGCCCTTGGAAAACAGCCTTGGTAAATCTCTAGTCGCATCATCATGACAATTTTCCCAGCTTGTTGGCTAAACAGTACCAGTACTAAATATAGGCCTCTTTGGCATGCCAGCAGGAGCTTGCCAAACATGAAGGAGAGCAATTTGTCCTTCCTGAGAAGACACATGCCACCCTCAGGCATATGGTACCGAGCCAGAAACAATTCACCCCAGAATGGCAAACAGCCCACTACCGTCTTTGGCCTGATGTGTTCCCACACTGCCATAGAACCATACTGTAGCATGGAGCATAACTGGGACATTCCAGGCCAGTATTTTTCCCAGGTAAGAGTCACTGTTGTAAGACAATTCACTGAAGCGCTAAGTTAAAAAGTAATGTCATCATTTAAAAAAGCCCTAAAACCCTATGAATCTTCACACAATGTTTTAAGGTTCTAAACCCACCTATGAGACTGCTCCACCTCCGGCTACTTTTAATATATAAATTGGCATGTACCAATATCTCTGTGACAAACAGACTGTCACAGCTGTCAGAATGAGTCAGAGAAATCAACTGCATTTGAGAGGAAATTGGCTAATCCTTTAAAGAACAGGCCTGCAAATAAACAATGGTGGGAGACATATTTAATGTAATATATGGGTTTACTTTGCTCAGAAAATGAGCTAATCTAAAGAAAAAAGAAAAAGCCCCAACAGCCTTTAAACTAACACAAAAACATGACATTTCCATTTCTTTGGGACCTCTGGCCTTTCCCCCCAGAAAGAAACTAATCTGTTGCAGTCTTACACTGGAAATGCATTATTTACGAAAATGCTTCTGAGCAATAAAATGTTAGACCTTCATCCAGCAGTGAAAGCTGGCCAAGCATAAAGGTCCATAGGCTTACACAGCTGCTTACAAAAACATGACCAAGAACAACAGAGGAAACCACTGAGATCTGGAGAAGGTAAATGCTCTGTTACTCCAAATACAACCATTATGCTCAGAGACAACCAAAAGTAAGGAGGAAAATCAGCATTGATTAAAAGTAGACCTACCCATACAGAGTGGAAGACTCTCTACAGAGCTTCTCATGTAAGAAGTTATATTAGATCTGTTCAAAGAACCATTTTTTTTCCAGTTGAAAAGGTGGAAAAGAAGGAGAATCAAGTGCACTGAAACAACAGAAAGGATTTCTATATTGTCCATTACTTTCTCCATGAGAGAACCACCAAGATGTACTAAGCTGTACCAGTTTGAAAGCAAATTAGTGAGAGACTCCAAATCAGAAATACAATTTAATAGGAAAAATAAAATAAATGCAATAGTACAAAAAACCAACCCACTGACAGAGTCAGAGTACAATCTGACCCCCTGATGGTCAGGGGGTTGGTAGCAGTCCAATTAAATGGTGGCTGCAGCCCTCCTGGAGTGATGGTTCTGTTGAAGCAGTGGTTCTGTAGAAGGATCTGGTCTTCCTCTGAAGGTCCAGTGGGGGTGTAGAAGGGTCTGGTCTTCCTCTGAGGATCCAGTGGAAAAAGGCTGCTTGTGCTGTTCCAAGCCCTAGATTATATCCAGGTGGGAATGCCTGGCTCCTTCCCCCTGGGCAGAGCATCTCACAATGGGATGGTGAGTCATGAGGCAAGGCATTGATGGGCCCATTAACAGGAGATAGTCCAGAGGGAGGAGGTCTATGAGTCAGGGACAAGGCATTGTTGGGCCCATTACCAGGAGATAGTCCAGAGGGAGGAGGCAAGGAACATTGCCACACCTGGTTTCAACAGCTTATGAAGATGGTAATAGAATACATTGTAACCCAGGACATAAGCAAACAGCTTTGCACTGAAGTTTTTTCATTTCCAACATACAGCTGGGAAGTGTCTGCCACAAACAACTGAGAAGAAGCAAGTTAGGAGGTGGTTAATTACTTGTGGGATCATCATCTCTCAGAGGGAAAATCAGAAAGGTCTTAAAAGGAGAAAAGGCCGATGGGAGCAGCAATCGAAAAGTTTGGGTACCTGTTTGCAGGCTGAGAACTCCTATCTTAAATTACATTAGCTGAGATGTTCTGAAGAATCAAGAATTATGGACCTTCCGCTGTGGTAAATGCCTTTTGCTGCAAATGACTTTGAAACTGTCCAAGTGTGGCAGAGACCTCGTGCAGGGTCTGGTCACACCAACTGGACTGTCGCAGAATCCTGGAAGTGGGCTGCTGCCATTTGTGGCAAATTTCAGTTGAAGATCAGCATAGAGGTGCTCAGAATCAGAGGAGGTGGTGGTCCAGGTAGAAAAGGGCAGAGAATAGAAGATTTATAGATTTGAGGATTTTTTTCCCCTTTACTTGTTGTAGTGAAAGAAGAGATAGGGTTCTGTGGCCTATTTAATATTCTTTAACCACTCCTAAGCTGTGAGTTATGCTCCCCTTTAAAGCCTCCTTGACATGTACCCTGGTTCTTAACTGAGTGTTCTTTGTTTGGAAAACAGCCATTAGGCATTCACCCTTATCTCAAGAGTCAGACAATCCATATTGTATTGTCATGATGTGTTCATTCTCTTTAGGTTTCATATGAACAAGCTGGATTCCTTGGAATAAAAGTGGCTTTTCTATCCTGCTGTGTCAGGAAATAAAGACATTTCTGACATATAATAATATTTTTCTAAGGATAAGGTCATCTTACTGTGCCAAGGAGACTCTTTTTAAGGCCATAGAATGAAGTAACTCCAAAAATGCACTGGTTTTTATTTATGTAAACAAATAGTTTTCAAGCTTTTTGTCTAGCCCAACGCATTATTAATAATGACATGAATACATAGCTGGCTTCTAAATAGGCTTGAAATCCCTGTAGCTCATCTATGTTCAATACAAAACTCCTAAAAAATCCCAATTTTTGAAACATCGTTGCAGTCTAACACCTTAGCAGGAGGTTCTCATCTGTTTTCAAAACAGATTTCCAATGAGTTTCAGGCCTGGCTGGTTCTTTAAGACTCACAGATTTGTACAGTCAGGCTCCTTCTGTTTCATTGGAGAATGAATAATCTTTTCCATGTTTGAATTATTACCATTTTAGTAGCAGAGCTCAGCCTAATTTTGTAATTTCTGCTGGGTGAGTAATTCCTCCTCACCCAAGTAGTGCTGTTGAGTTTCCATGTGAGCAAGAACTTGCAAGATCAGGACCTTTCACCCTCAGCACGGCCTCTTTTTTAGAGTGTAACTATTTTTATTCTCCAGATTCCAGGCACAGAAATGTTGACATCTAAACTGAGGAATGCCAATGGTTGAGACACAGAAAGAAAATAAAAGCCATCAATTAAATTATTTAGAATATTTTCAAGAGATTGCATTATTAAGCAAGGATTTGTTTACACAATGGAGTTATTTTAAAATATCTACATGTTCTAACAGTCCAAATCTTAAATGCTGCACAAGTTTAAAATGAAATAATGTTTCATGCTCTACTAAGTAGTAGATATTTTAAAATAATAGACATTTCAAAATAAATTCTAACACTTATTAGTCTGTCTTCAATAAAGTATGTTCTTCCATAAACGTTTAAAGGAACTCTTCTTATATCTCCATATATTGACCTGCAGAAATTAAATCCTTCCAGGCACAAAATCCTTACCTGTTCCTTTAACTTGGGTACTGTCACGAGTGACATACCCCAGGGGTCACCTTGTGTTAGGGTGCAGCTGTGTTAATGGCCTGGGTGGTGGGACAGAGAGAAGCCTCAGCAGGTTTGCAGAAGATACAAAACTGGGAGGAGTGGTTGACACAGCAGATGGCGGTGCTGCCCTTTGGTGGGACCTTGGTGGGATGTAGGCTCTCCTGTTGTACTGGACATGCACCTACCACAGTGGGTCCAGTCAAGGGCCATTGGTTAAGGGCTTGTAACGTCTGGCACACAAGGAGAGGCTTAGAGAGCTGGGACTGCTCATCCTGGAGCCAGGGCCAGACTGTTTAGTGGTGCCCAGTGACAGGTCAAGAGGCAACAGGCAGGACTTGAAATACACAGTTGTCAGAGGTCTCTGCCAGCCTCAGCTGCTCCATGATTCTGTGTTTTTTCTGTATTTTAAAGACTGTGAGACATTGTTCTTATCTCTTTCTCACCTCTCATTAATTTACCACTTCACAGGAGAAAATAATTTTAATCCGGTAGGACCTGACCCCAACCTCATCTGTAGCGGGCAGCAGCTTTCTAGCATCTTCAGCGAGCTCTAGACTGGTTCTGTACATGATGCACTGAAACACTGGCAGGACATGAAAGGTTTTCACTGCTTGTAAAATGTAGGCATAATCAAAGCCTACTGTTTTCTGTGAATGCAACTCAGTTTTACTCTGATACAGTCAGTATTGGGTCCACACTGTCCTCCATAATTTAGGAGTTTAGGAATAGTTTAGGAATTTCCATGGCAGGAAGGAGTGTGCCCATCTTTGTACCAAAGCTTCCCCTCACAAAGGGAGGGATGTGGTGGCTAAAGGTTTCCTTGCCAGCTTTCACTGAGACTATCTCCGTGGCAGAAAGTTCACTGCTCTCTGGCTATCAAATAGGAAAAAATTCAGTTACTAAGAACCCCAAATTTCCTTTGCATCTGGGCACATTAGAGCCCAGGACATGATTAGTTACAGTTCTCACGGATGGCCCCTGCTGAGATACGATGTCTTTTTGACTCAGGAGAGCCAGTACACTGCTGTCTGCTTGCCCTCCTCTGCCCTCCCTTCCCATTCCTATTCTCCTGACCTGCCATCCAGCTGGCCTGATGTCAAGCAGGGAACAGTGCTGTGCACACCAGATATGTAACAACACACAGAGATGCAGGAAAAGAAAAGGTCTGCAAGGAGTCAGCCCTTCCTTCTAGCGTGTCATGGTGCTCCCTTCTCTCTCCATTTGTGTTGAAAGAGCAAGAAATGGTGGAGATTCACAAAGAGCTGTCTCATTTCTGTAAGCACATGCCATATTTGCAGATGAGCCTGATCTGGACATTCCCAGGGCAGGCAAGGAAACCAGTGCAGCCCCAGCCCAGGTTCCTTCCCTACCACTCCAGCTGCAGTGATGACTGGGCTTCTCCATGTATCTTAATCCATGTGAAATTATTCCATGGAGAGGACCATAAAACTAGGCTAGCACTTTATGGATTAAGTAAAAGGTCTCAACCTGGTATCACTCTGGAAACTGGCCAGGACAGTGGTGTGGTGCTGGTCACACACCAAGAATCTCTCTGTGTTCCCCATAATCATTATCCTATTTTACAATAAGGATAAAATCAGCTGGACCTCGCTGCCAGCTCCCACACGACAACCTCGTGGATACAAAATGCTGCTTGCAAGAATCTTTTCTTGCTATATTCTGTCTCATGAAAGAATTTTATTTCTCACAAGAAGCTATCAGTAATATTTTCTAAGCATGTACACCTGCAACCTTGATGAATTTTGTTTTTAGTACAAGTAAAACAATATTTTGAGAATGAATTCAGCCTATCTCCCTGAGGGGTGAATGAGGCATTGACCAATTAGACCATGAAGTAATAAGACTATAAAAAGAGCTGTAAATAATAAAATAAATCTATCTGCTGGACAAACTCCTGGCTGCTGCCTGATCTCTCCTCTCCTCTGCCATGGAACGGAACCTAGTAGAGACAAATCTGACTGTGTAATGTTAGCAAAAGAGGCTATCTGCTGTCTGCATCTTCCTCTTCTATTTCTGTTCAGGGAATCTCTGAAGTATCCATATTGCAGTCTTTGCAGACCCATCTTGGCATTTTTGACAAGGATAAAAAGTTGAGGACTTACTTTGAAAGATGACTGGTCCTGTCAGGAAAATGACTGGTGAAGGGGAATTTTCTTGCCCAAAGATCCCCATACTTCTGTGTCTGTATTCCTGTTGCATTACTTCATCATCACCTTTAGAAAAAGAACATTAAAACAAGGACCTAGTTATCACAGACAGCCAGAAGGATGCTTCATGAGTGACTCTTACCTTTCAGAGTGACTGTTCTGGGGCACTTCCCAGAACTTCCCTTTCTTCCCTTTCTTCCCTTACACTTCCCTTTCTTTCTTATGGAAAGGGAAGATCTGCTGTTTTGAAGTTCTGCTACTGTTTCTACCCTAGTGACCTGTCACAGGAACCTTTAGAACTTTTACTGTGGGGCTACCAGAGAAATCTGGATTTTAAACGCACATGATCATGAGAAGGGAACTCAGGAAAATGAGAGGATATGGTTTTGAGAAGCATGCCGATCTATATGGACTTTGTAAGCTGTGCTGTCTGCACAGACCCATTTCACACCAGGGGTCCTAGGATGCCTTAGCCGATTGCTCCTAACAGCCTTCACAAATTGGGAGAAAGAAAGACTTGTCTTATCCTGAGAATCCAAAATTTCGAAGTATCCGGCAGCCCAGAGGTGCTACCAGGGGCAAGCCTACAGCCCTTGCAGCTCTTGATTATACAGATTTTTTTTGTTGTTGTTGTTTTGGGAGGAAGAAAGCATTCTGCAGTTTATGCCTAATGGAGATTTATTTTCATATCAATTGACTTGGTAGACGACCTTGGAAAACAGTTATTTTGAAGACTGATTGGAAGTGCAGCAGTGTCCATTTCCATGGGGGAGTCCTTGGCCTTTCAAAGAATGACAGTTTTGTCACAATGAAGTCTGTGGAAGGACCTGGACTGAGAGGCTTCTTTTGACACTGCCAGTTTGAGAGACTCCACTTCCATGCCTCTTCATGGAAATTTGGCTCCCCACAAGTGCCCAGTTTCAAAATATTTCTCTCTCCCTCATGAGTTATAGGGCTTTGGCAGGCTATGAGGTTGTCAGACCTTGGGAGGGCTACTTTTTGCCTGTTGCCTTGCCAATAACAGGCCTAGGCCATGGGAACATTTGAGGAGACTTGCTAGGGAACACGTGTAACATCTGTACCCTTGCAGCCTTTCTCACTGTCAGCAATGGACCACAGTTGCAAGGTTTAGTCATGAGCTCAGACCGATGGAGAACCTTCTCACGTTCCTCCATCTCGGTAGTCCATGTGCCTTGCCAGCTGCTACCAAACTCATCTACTTCTTGTCCAAGTCCCAGCAGGATAAAGATGTGCCATCATCTAGATAGCAGGACGATGGAGAAATCCACAGGGCAAGGGAAGCACCCTGACTCTGGATCCTTGCTCTGCGTGTTACGAGGGGTTACCAACCCCCTCTGCAAGCAGTCAGGCCAAACCACCAGGAACAAACTCACATTTGAGCTACCAGGTATAAATTGGGGCAGATATAGGAGAAGTAGGAAGGACTACTGACTTCAGTGTCTGGCCTCAAGAACACATTTCTTCCTTTCCCTATTTGTCTGAAGGCTTTATTGGAGAATGTTGTGAGATAAGAGTAGGGCATTTATGCAGATGTTATGGTGCAGGGTCTGTGCTGTTGTACTGTAGATAAGTCAAGGCTGGGGCAAGTATTAAAATGTCCTTTAAGCAGCACTGCAATGGAGTTTTGGAGAGGTCTTCTTCAGTGGTGCCCTATTTATAGCAGAAGTGTGTGTGGCACTTCATAAAGGACTGCCCTACAACTGCAACTGTGTCTGAACATGAGAGCCCTTGACTAGGCCTTATGGCAATGATCTAATAGGATGGTTTGTAGAAATGTAAGGGCATTGTCAAGTTGATTTCGACACAAGAATGAACCCTTTAAAGTCTATCAAGTGAAAGTGACCTTAAGACAGAAAATTATGCTGACCTACATAGCACCATGCAAATTTTAGTGGACATGTTGACTAAGGACCATGTCCTCACAGAGGTAAGGTGTCCTTTTGGGGCAGGTTCTACAGCCAAATCTGTTCTCTTGTACATCTTTAGCTCAAACATCTCTGTTGTTCCTTAGGCAACAGTTGTGTTGTAAATCAGTCTGAAACTTGATGCATTCTGGCTAGCCCCAGCTCCTAGACGGTCCCTAAGGATTAACCTGCTGTGGACCTGGGCAGCCTCCAAATTGTCCTGCAAGGCAGACCCAAAGAGAGGGATTTCAGCAGGCCATCACCATCTCCCCAGTAACTGCTGGGCTCTGATACACCCAGCAGAACCTAAACAAAGCGAGAATTCTGCCCCCAGCTCCCTGAATGCAGCCCTTGGGTGGAGTAAACATGAATAATGAGAGACCGTGAAAAAGGAAGGAGACCCAACTGTTCTGGCCAGTGTGGGAGGTTTCTGCTCGTTTATGTGGCTGCCCTTTCAGCTCCACGTATGTAACCATTGTCCTCGCCAAATGGGTTCAGTATGAGCAAGGAGTACTTACACGATAAAATGTGAAAAAGTGCTGTTGCAAAAGCACTTGAATCCAAAAAAAAAGCACACTTTGAAACAAATAAGGGGCATTGGGAAATTACATTCTGGCAACTGCACAAAGTGTGTGCATTTCCCATAGAACTGAATAAAAATAGATTGTGTCGAAAACAACGATAAAAAACTCATGGGAATGCATGTCTGGCACAGTTTATACTCCACTCCTGGGGCTAAAGTTGGAATATTGAAAGGGTGGTGCAATTATGAATTGTACTTTTAAAATGTAAATATTTCAGTTCCTTATAAAAGTATAAAAAATAATCACATACTTTCTTTGATGATCCATACGTCTACATTTAATAGCCAGTCTTAATTCACTGCAAGTCAGCTGAGTTAAGATACTTACACTGCATCCATAGAGAGATTAATATGATGGGGTCTTTATGTTCTGCCAAAATAGAAACAGTAATGTCATATACAGACAAATGTATGTGTGTTTATTTATACTTGCATACACATACACTTATAGAGAGATAAAAAACAGTCTTTCTGTTCCAGAATCTGTAAAGGTCATTACATTTTGATTATTTTTTAATCAAATGCACATCCACAAGATCGTATAAAGAAACCATCCTAAGACAAAGTGGAGACTTGACACTCCAGTGCACAGCTCTGGCACATCCACATTTGTCCTTTAAGGTCTGCTAGTTTGAATTAAGGTTCTGCTCTCAAAAGTAGCCCTTCCAACTATAGGCACATGCCTTCCCTCACAGACCAGGCAATATCTGAACCCACCTTGCCTGATGACTTTGGGACAGTAAAGTGTCTGTCATACAGTCCAGTGTGTCTACCTACCAACCCCAGGTGTGTGTAGGTGTGCAGAGACACTCAAACTGAGAAACACATTAGGGTCAGAGTGGTGCTTTTACTCACTAATGCTATTGTCAGTTTTCACCGGGACAAAAGTCTGCAGGAACATTACCACTACATTAGGGTTCAAACCAAAGAAAATATTTCGGCTGGTGGTTATGTGCCCTCTTTAACCAATATTTGTGCAGATGCTTTATTCTTCTTGCCAAGAAAAACTAATAATTCCCTGAGGAATATAATGAGTAAAAATTAAATCTATCAGGGAAAAAACCAAAACAAAACAACAAAACAGAAAAACCAAAACAACCCCACACAATAAAACCCAAAACCACAAAACTAAAAAATAACCCATACCAAAATGCCAACAGTTAACGTTCTCCGAAAAAGTTGCCTCTTCCCTAGAAGATATCACTTAGAACTACAGTACATCACTTACTCCACAGCTCTGACTCCCTACTTCTGGAAATTAGCTCCCAAGAAACTGAAGTTAATTCTGATAATGACATTTTTTTTTAGTAACATTGACAGTTAATGAGAAATGCAAGGCATGGAATTGTAGGGTTGTTCTCCATCCAACAGCTATTTCTACTCCTTTGCTCCCTGTTTTTGCCACAAAGTAGATGATCTGAATATTTCATATCTATGCTCAGGACTAATAGAAGAAGATTTTCAGAGACAAAGTTCACTTTTGAAAAATTATCATATTCCCCGGCTCCCTCAAGGAAAATGAAGCAAAACTATCCATTCATTATCACTCTTTTTAATTTAAATAAAACCCAAGCATCCATGGCAGTGACCATAGGTTTTTAAAAGCATATATGTATTAAGATTTTTTCACTACTGCTTCGTATTTCAAAAGATCTAAGAACTACTGCACCTTTTGGGATATTTGTGTGGTCCTCTAGGGACATGAAAGAGTTTGACTTTCCAAGAGAAGATGTTGAGCCATCTCTGATAAGCAAGACTGATGTTATTCTTTTCCATAAAGGTGCTACTAGACTATATAGACTGATATCCTTCATCACTTCATCACTTAGCTCATATAAGCCTCTTCTACTGAGCATAGTAAGAAGTGCTTAGATAAAGGCTGAGAACTCTCCCAGTCTTTTCACCTCAAGACATTTCCTTCAGCTTATGAAAAATTTCTATGTCTCTTTTCTGCACATCTCCTGCTTCTCTATATTCTTTTGAACATATGAACACTGAATCTGTATTAGTGGAGGGGCTCACACCAAACCCCAGCTCCAGAGAGGAGAGAGCCACACCACAAAGGACTTCAAATTTTACCAGGTTCTCTCCACGGTGAGAGGTTTTATTATTTGACATTATTCTTTTTCCCATGCCTGTGTGCACTTTTGCTTGCTAAAAAAAGTTTTCTTCTCTTTCCTCCGAGGAAAATTCTTTCTGAACCTGGTGGGGGAGGGGTGGCTGTAACCTGCCTTCTATCAGAGGACGTTCATTTCAGACATTCCTCCCAGTTTGTCTCAAACAAAGACACTGTACCTTTTTGGTACCGGTCTCAGGAGGGCTTGACAGAAGGAAGATCTCCCATTACTGTTTTCTATCTCCCTCTTGAAACAAGCAAGAATCTCCTTAGCCCCTTTCTCTACAGAATTATAGTAGAAATCCGAGTCAAGCTGTTTCTCCATTCGGAACCCAAGCTCTTTTAGAAGCGCTGCCTTCCATGATAAAGTCCTTCCAATCTGTAGAAACATCTTGCACTCTTTCTTCTGAAGTCAATGACTTAATAAGAAGCTTGTAGAGTAAGATTTTCTTTAAATGGACAAGTCATCCAGATCACTCCATGCTTCCCTGAGCTCAGTGACATCACTGTTCAACTGGGTTTTGTGTCATCAGCAACATTTATTCTTGCTCCCATCTGATTGCAGGTGTCGAGCAGAAGCAGCCTACTGTCAGTTCCTGGGGAACTTTTCCATCTGATGATGATTTTCTGTTGTCAGCTATTTGGAGAGATGTCTCTGTTAGCCATTTAACAAATTGTCTTGACAGTGTATAATGCCATTTTTATAAAAAGAGTAGGGCATCAAATGAAATAAGATCCTCAAAATAGATGAAGTCTACTACATCTGCACTGTCATTTATTTCATTGCTTTTAAAATGAGAAGGTTTACTTTTAATGACAAATTCAGCACTCACTATATTGACTTCAGAAACTCTAGTCACATTTTTCTGAAATTACAGGTGATTATGAGAGCCCAAATTGATGCACATAAAAAGGAGCACTTTTCTAAGAGGCAGTATCCTGTAGTTTCTGAATACCAAGGAATACAAACAACAGATTTCAAGGAAATCAACAGCTGTTCATTTACTGAATAGTGACACTTGCAAACAGAACTTGCAATAAGTCACAAAGCTCATACTCCCTGGAAAATACAGTTTGGAGTTAAAAAGGACTGGGGTGAGTTGAAAAGCAAGGGACTTGAGGTTAAAGTATGTGATACTCTGCAATTCTTTTGAGCATATTATCTCAGTAGATGAGGTGGATGGAAGACCTGGATTCAGGACCAATGTAAGCCAACTTGAATTTGAATTGTGGATAAACTGATACTCCTCCTCCTGAGCCACGACTTCTGCTCTTTTCTCCCTGACAGCATGATGATTCATCTCAGCTCTAATCAGGCATTTAATTTCACTGACTACATAGCACTACAAGTTCCAAAAAGGTGATACAAGGGAGAGGAAATGAGCACTTGTTCCATGGTTAGCAGGTGCCATTTTGTGGGAGGAAACTCCTCAAACTGTATATCTAGTTAAACTGATTGTGAATTGGTACTGAAAATGGCAGGGGGTATTTCATTTATACTGCTTTGCTGCTATTCTGTTTTTTCAGGTGGATTCCTTCCATCCAAGTTTTGAACGTGGCCTTTCTGTTTGCTCAGGGAAAACCCTCATTGGCACAAATAACAATTTTACTTGAGTATGTAAACGGCTGCTTGGTTCTTGCCATTTTAGATTTACAGTATGCAGGGGATGAGTCAAGTGGTTTGAATCCACACAACAATAAGCACAGGTAGAGTAAAGAGTACGAGATGGAGAACAGGAGATTCAGTTGAAGGAAGAACCATGAGGAATCTATTCAAACTTGATTAAGGCATCACAGGCACTAATTTGTTATAATGTTTATAGAATTGAACATTTTTCTGATAAATAGATTTGGGTTTGGTAATGGATTTTGTAATACAATAATGGTGACATACCATTCTAATGAGAACAGAAAAGTGTGAAAACTAGGGATCTGCACAACTGCAAGTTTTGTTATTGCTGGAAAATTCATGGCTGAATGATTGCCACTAAAAACAGTTAGTAAAAAAATTCTGTGAGCCAGATTTGTCTAGTAAGCAAGAAGGACCTGAGAAGGATGAAAAGAAGATCAATATATGTAACATTTTAAAGGTATTTTGGGAGATCAGAAATTGGTACATGATTATTCTTATGAACTGTGGTTGTTCTAAACTTGCAAACCAGCTATTGCTTGATCAAGAGCCAGCAAGAAAAACCAATACCATATAACTGAAGAGATTTTGAAGTAAATATAAAACATGTAGGGATTTGAAGGTGCCTTTTGAGCAGCAGCTTTTTAGCCATGCAGCATGCAAAGTGCATCTGCATTTAAAATTTCGAAAGTCTGGACAAAAGATTTAAGATAACACAAACCAATGATCTTTTAAACACAGGAACTACAGGAAGCAGCATCTCCCAATCACAAACGTGAGTCTTTTCCTACTATGCTGCATTAGGTAGAGGGCCAGGCTTTGCCCTGTGTTTCTCCAGTACAATATGAACTCCTTCCATGGAGAACCACTGTTGGGAATTACTAGACTGCCAAATTGAGAGAGACTACTACAGATGATGAGATCAGGATCTCTTTCTCAGCTAGCTGTGCCGCCGCTCCAAGGACACAGTGATAATAGTCTCTCGTGCCTGCAACGACATAACAAAGGGTAGGATTTAAAAGCCTGTACTCCACTAGTGTGCTTGCTAAAGTTACCTTCCACAGGGGAGAAAGGGCTTTACCGTGGCTCACCCCCCCGATGTTAAGTGCACACTTCTGCCCCTCCGTACGGCACCTACGGCATTGCAGGCTCAGCCCGGGCTCATCGGGAGGCAGTGGCTTGAGAGCGTGTGTTCGGAAGGACCGGAGAAGAATGTGCCTATCAGGCAAAACATTGAAAGCTGGCAGAAAAAAAAAAAGCTTGTAGTTGGATGTTGGATGGACTTTGGTAGGTAAGTTTACTAAATTTACTAAATTTGCGTTTACCCTGGTAAAGACAAGGTTTCAAAGTCTGACTCTTCCCTTCTGCACTCTGTTCATTGTCCTCCACGTGATCAGAAAAGGTCTCATTCTCTGAGCTCTGACAAAGTATTCCCAATCACTGTCTGAAGCACGCTGTCTGGAACTGTCCTGTGGGAGGCACAGTGCTTGTTATTTCTCTCCTGTTAGCTCCAATCTCCCCATTTTTCACTGCTGCAAACCAGGTGAAGGGACGAGAACGACATGCAAAGCAGGTAAGCAGTGTGTTATGAAAAGTGCATCTGTTGGCTAGGAGGAGAGGAGACAACAAAGTCTTTAGATTATTTCCTTGGGAATTGTGAGGGGAATGTTCTGCCCAATGCTTTTTCAGTACAGACGGATTTCTGTAGGTTGTATATTCTCTTTCATTTCAAGAAGATATTTACAGCTGAACTAGAATGGCAGACAAAAATTAGTAGCAACTAATAAAACTCATCGGAGAGGTGTGAACCAATACTCTACCTAACTGTTCACTCTGCTAGACTTAACAGATATTTTTGACAGCTGTCCTCCTTACGAGGATTTAAAAGAAATTTAAATATCAATACAAGGTCTTCAGAACAGAAAGCATCTAAGGAAACCAGATGACACCAACTTGAACTACAAAGTTCGCTGCCATCCTTTGAGATACACAAAATTCAAGGTAAGTTTCACTGGACACAAATGTTTTGGGCTGTTTTGAAATTTCTTTTAAAAAGAAGCATTCTTTAGATTTCTGCCACTTAGGATTCTCTTATTCAAATTATCCCAGTCTTGCATACAAACATCAAAGGCTGGCTCTTGAGGATGTCCTCAGAGAAGTGATTTCGTTTTATGTCTGGGAGGATGGGAGTCTCTGAAAAACTAGGGGAGTCCTTGATTTGATGGCAAAAGACACTATGCTGCTAGTAAATTCCTAGAAAAAAAAGACTGCCTTGTCTGGCTAAGAGAAAACCTCAGGGATGACAACCCTTCTAATCCTGGAAGACTCCATTAAATGGAGTCTTGTATGCTCACATATAAATATTGTATGCTCACAGAACGCCTAGTGCCTGGGAGGCACTAATTACTAACAATTCCCTTACTGGGGGCTTCCTCAAAGCTTAGGTATCTCTCAGTCTGGTCACACACATATTAACCCTGTCAGCGGTGTGAGAAGGTTTTAAGGTCCTAAATTTGTGAATGAGCCAATCTGGCATTTCTAGCTAACCCACCCTCCAGAGAGACTAAATTATGCAGCTGTCCATGATGTACAGGTGTCAGCTCTCCTGCTGCCCTTGATTCTCAGCCATTTTAATGTATGTGGCTCCATGCTGCACCAACCGTGCTTCCAACTGGCAGCTGTGGTCAGGGCATGCCAAAATTGGGGCATGACATGAAGTAGGGGTGTGCTGGCAAGGCTGGGAGCCCCCTGGACACTGCAGCAGTTCTTAGAGCCTGATGACAGAGGAATCTTCTGCAGCCCAGAGAACTCGTGGTCTGCCCTCAGATGAAGGCAGAAGAGGTTTCTCCAGCAGGACAGTGCTGAACAACAGTGAATTTAACTTCAATTAAGTACTAATGGCTAGCTGTAGGCTTTTCCTGCACAGTGAAATGAAGCCACAAGATGTTGCTTGAAGGTATTCCACAGCTCCACTAGCAGAGGTGTCTCCTGCCTGCTACAGGGCAGCATATCACCCACGCAGGCATGGTTTACTTGCTTCACTAATTTACCTGGTCTATAACACTTTGAAGATCCAACTTGTGAAGCTCCAAGCTCCATTTGAAAATACACACACAAGGAGAATTGGGTTCCACTTGGAAATTAATCAAATTTAAAACTGGCTTTGAGATCCCTATCTGTATGAAAAGTGTCATAGAGATTGCTGTATTTTGCTGTCACATTATTTTTTTGAGGTCAGGTCTTTTAGTATCTTGCTACTACAAACTCAGATTTTTGACTGCTTATCTTACCCTAAGCCCTAATGAAGCTCATTGCAAGGCCATTTGAATAATGCTGAATGTTTAATGAAATCAATTATCAAACAGGCATGTTGTCCCAGCCTTAGACGTTTTAGCAGTTTAATTTGCTTGAAGCATAAAAATAAGACTCCAATAGATCTTTCTGGAACCCCAAAATGCTAGCCATCGTTCAGGGGTGATTACAAACCGGGGGGGATGCAGTTTTCATGCATTCAACAGACTTCACTTTCAAGAAGTGTTTAGTGAAGCACTGAAAAACATGGCACCCGTAATTGCTACTTACTCTACTTAAAACATTTAAGCTTCCTGGTGATGACAAGCAGCACCCACTTACCACTGTGCTAAGTAGTCTCCGCAGCATGGCTTGGAAGAGTGTCTATGCTGAGCGTTGGCACTCGGCAGTGTTTAAATTGGACTTCTTCCCCCATTTTAAAATAATTGTTTCTTTCTCCAGCTAAATTTTTCGTGGACCTTAAACAACCAGCTGACAAACGGGATGTTCTTGCTAGCACCACATCACCCCTCCCATCCTAAATAATTTAGATGAATATAAATAGACAGTACATCTATGCGTATGAATGATGGGGAGAAGGGCTTTAAGGTGGTGCATGGCAGTGAAAAAGCACAGCAGTAATCAGCTATAAAATGCTACATGCACTGCGGTCCTTCCCGACATGTCCGCTCATCAGGAATCCCCGCTGGTCGCCAGCAGGGATGCCTGGACACCCCGCAGGGAGACGGCGCTCAAGGGTTGGGTCCCCGGGGGCCCCAGGGTAGCGGGGGGCCGCGGTGCCCGGCGAGGCGGTGCCTCGTCAGGGTAGCCCGTGCGGGGGCAGAGATGCCCTGCCCTGCCCCGCCGTCCCCTCCG
>WEIT01009313.1:8083-40434 GCA_013389985.1 Dryoscopus gambensis
CCCCCCGGCCCGGGCACCGGCCACGGGGCCCCCGCGAGCACCGCCCCCCGCATCGCCCCCGCGGGGGTGTCAGACTCGGGGAGGGAGGGACACACGGACACTTTTCTCCTCTTAATAAAGAAAACCTGCTAAACCTGACGTTGGTCAGGTCTGCTCTTCTTCCCGTTAGAAATGACTGTTTTGCTATCAGCCTGGTGTGTACGCCAGCTCAAAGACAGAGCTTAGGACAGAGGGACTTCTCAGAGTTGCTCAGGCCACATAGTTTGTCATTGATCAAAAACTAGGAAGGGAAGAAGATGCAGGATCAAGTATAAAGTGTAAAACAATAAACTTTGATAGGGTAAGATGGGAAAATGAAACACAAAGTTTGTTCTTAAACAAAATGTCAGATGTGTTTGAGGAAAACCCCATTACAGTGTATCGTGTGGGGCTGACTTGTAAGAAGCGTTTCTTCATGAAACAATATTTTGGGTGAATCTAGTAGCAGAATGGTGGCACAGTTGAACTGTGCATGTAACTTTTAGAAATCTGTCTTTACCGTTTTTGAGTTGTTAGATCAAGGTGAGATGACAAAAAGAAAGGGTCTGTAAAGCTACCAACTCCTTTCACATCATCTTTCCTCTTTCATGGAAAAAATCACTACCTAGAAAAGATTATACCAAATCCTGCAGTCATCCAGAGTTAAAACTCCTGCTGCTGTTTGTGGGAGATTTGCATGCAACAATATTTATATTGCCTCTATAAACTAAGTAAGTACTTTAACTATTATCTTGACACTTTCTGCATGTTGTAAATAATTATGGTGCTGACAGTTAACTTTTTTGGCAAAATAGGCCAGACACTTAAGACATATGTCTGCTTTTTTCACTGTTATGCTGGGCATTGTAGGTTAAAGCCTTATGGGGCTCAGGGGGGTTAGGGCCTACAATTTCTTGTGCTGCCATCACTTTCGATGCCTATAATTCAAATGCAGTCTCAAGCCCCTTCCCTCACACCAGCTTCATTCTGTAATCACAAAGTATCCTGTCTCTGGGCACACGTGAAGCAAATAGCTGCTGTAGACACCAGCTGCTCATCTCAAGTTCAGGTGTACTGAGCTTCACAAGCTGCTCCCTTCTTTGGTGACTGTTCCTTGAGAGGGAGGCACCTATTCCCAGGTGTCTGGTAGGTTCCTGGGAGCTCAGTGATGGGATTAACTACATAGCCAGGCCCTTTAATGTAAGAAACATAGCTACTGAGTGCAAGCTGTCACTTTAGTGTGGCCTTTAATACTTCGTGATAACCTGTGATATCAGTGTGCCTGGGTATTGACTTCAGAGCCTACTGAAGCATTTTACATAAGCACAAAAGGTCATAAGACTTAACAGCAAGAAACAAAAGCAAAAAATAAACCAACCAGTCGGACAACCAAAAAAAACTAACCAGAGACAGCAAGAGTAATAACTGAAGCCTTCACTTACTGAATTGATATAGTCTCTGCAAGTTCTGGAGTCATTTGAGATCACAAATACAGATACCTCAAGATGAGCAGTATTTGCAGTGTCTAGGCAGCTTCTCTTTACAGGCAACGTGCTTTTGAGAAGCCAGGCCAGACAATCTATTTTAACAGAAGCACTCCACTCATTTGGAAACATTTTAAATTTGTAATTAAGTTCACAAAACACTCATATAAATAGGCTGGATTAGGCTTAAGGTACTGTGCTTCAGCTTTCTATAAAATGTTTAAAGCTTATTCAGCTGAGCCTGTTTGGTATTTGTCCTTGGTCTGTGTTAGCCAACAAGGGCTCCTTGAAACAATTGTATTCCCAGGATGCTCTTGTTCTACTTAATGTTTTGTTTGGCTCCCAATTCTTTGCCAATCATAGTACATTGTCTCCATCCATTTTCACCCAGCCTGCTATTACTGACAGCTGATTTGGCTGATACTTGGGTTGTAGTGGACTTTACTTTTGAGGTCTTCTCATGGAAGTACTATACTGTAAATCACCCAGCTGTAGCTTTGTCAGCATGGTTATGCTTTCACCAGTGCCACAGAGGATAAAAAAACCAACAAGCCTTAGTAAATTTTTGTCTCTTTGTACATTTAGGGATTAAGAGGTATATGCTGTTCCCTGCTACAGCTTCTGTGTCTCTGCCACTGCTGTTTTCAATCGAGCATGCATTATCCAGGTTTAATTTAAATTTTATATCCAAATAGTCTCGCCCCAAGTAACACGCTTGGAATGTCTGCTTTCGAAGGAAGTCTGCAATTCAGGATCTGCAGTCTTAGTGACTCAGTGGGCATAGCTTTTTTGGAATGCATCCAAGAAACAGATCTTCCTTGTGGCGTGCTCCCATGAAGGTCCTCATTTAAATCCTGGCATTCTCAAAAGACCCGTTGATTTCAGTATTTTATCCTCCATGCCTGCTTAAGTGTTTAAAAGTTCCTTCTGTATAAATGAGGAAAAACTAAAAGAAGCAAAAATAAAGCAGCATACTGGTACTGTTGTCTTACAAATACTTGACATGATATACTCTGATGTGGTAAAACCATTGTTTTTCCACTGAACAACACTAGTTTAAAGTAATATAAAGAACTGTAGAATTTACTCTGCATAACCTCTTATGCAACAGCACCAAAATCAGCCCTCAGCCCAGAAATGGCCTGTAAACCGATGGCAATGCACAGCTTAGCACTGGATTTCAGGTGACAGTTGTATACATCTTCCTCTGTAAACTATGCTTCATCTTTGGTTTTTGGCTCACATGTAGTTGCTATTTCTGTTGTAGATCATGACAAACTTTGCAGCATCAGAATATTTCAGATGTAAATGGCCATTAATTTGGAGAATGGACATATGTTACACAGTCTTAAAGGCCCCACAGGCTTTGGAGTATAAATGTTTTCTGACTACTGGCTTCCGTTTTCCTGCTATGAACTATACTATTGCTTTACATAAAGATACCTTGTTTAAACACGAGACTAACAAGTATGTGTATGTAATTTCTAATTGTAGGGTGCAGTGCTAAATGCTCAAATGGCATCAAGTGAGGGGGGCATGAAATAGTCCATGAAAGAGTTTTTGTAGGAAAATTGCCATAAGAACATACCAGAAATTCTGTAGAGTGAAAAAAAAAAAGGTTGGGGAATGAGGCTTTTATAACACATTTAGTATTCATTCAGTATAACTTTGCAGTACAGCAGAAATTCAGAATCAGTATGCTGAAGCACAAACCATACTGAATGTTCCAGGGCCAGAAGCATGTCTGGGGTTTCACCGAAATTTTGAATTTCTCAGAAAGGCATATTTAATTCTGAATTGGAACAGCTGACCAACAGATATCTTAATAAAAAATTTGTAGAGAAAACAACTTTATTGTTAGCTTGTTTAAGCTAACTGATTCTGATAACCCTTTTCTCCTTCACAAACTTCAGGCTGAAGCCACATCTGTGTCTGGGCACAGAATCCTCTGAGGCCGTTAGCACTGACCTATCTTGGATAAGCAGTACAGGAAACCAAATTCAGAAAACACAAGTAGCTATAGAAAGATTGGGTATGAGGATGAATGTGAATACAGCTAATGGAAAAGGTCTGTCAGGCTGTTGTCTCAGAAGAATTTGCAATTAATACTGAACCTACTTCAGCTTTAGCCAACACCAAATGGAGCTTGGCCTTGGGAAAAAAATACGGAAAAACGTTTACCACAGCCCATCTCTGTAGTGGGTGCTGGTTTACTTTATGGAAATGTAATTTCCTTAAAGCAGAAAACTGGGGCTATGCTCAGTTTATTTTTATAAAGCGAAATGATGCATCTGGATGCTTCCTAAGAAGGGAAAAGGTTAAAAGAGAGTTGAAGCAGGGTAAATATGTACTGATATTTTAGTAGTGCAGTTTCTGTCTGTTGATGAAAAACCTTGAACCCCAAAAGGAATATTGCTAGCATCTCTTCAGCCAGGGTCCTGAAGTGGAAATAATAACACTTCCTCAATGGAAATGAAAACACTTAAAAAACATTATCACTGGCCAGCACATGAAGAAGTTTTCCAGTTACTGTAAATGTGATTTGTTACAGAGACAGCATATCATGCTTTTAACATGTTGATTTGATTTTCAATCCTTTCTGTGTTATTTTTAATGTTCTTTGTAAGCATGAAAAAGCTGCATGTGGAAACACATACTTTGCAGTTGTTACAGAAACATGGTTCACTACTTACTCATAAAAAATGTTTTCTCCTTTCACCTAACCTGTTAGGAGTAAAATAAGATTTTAAAACCCCCAAATTTTCTTTTTCCTTCTCTCACTGTCTCACAAAATAGAGAAAGCTTACAATCTGACATGTCCTTCTCAGGCAGGGGTAGCAAAGAATTTAAATAAAAGCCTTGGAAGAAATCTAGAAGAGTCTGGTGGGAAAATGTTGATGTCATCTCCAGTGGGATTACTCCATTTATATAGTTTTTAGGATTTGTGGACCTGTAGTCTAATGTATTCATTTGAGGCAGGGTCTTGAGAACATAAATTTTCTGAAAGCTGGATTTCACCAGGTCTGTTCTTTAAGTTAGCTCCCTAACAATTTAAACACACTGAAGAATTTCCACTTTTACCACCTTTATAAGGATGGAATTTTCTGATTTATACACATAATCTTATATATTAAAATCAGGCATGAATTCCTGAACAAAAGATAGATCCTGACACGTTTGTACTGGTTAGTCATCAAATTTCTTCTTCTCACTAATCTTTTAAGGTCTTTGCTCATGAATTTAAGGGGGAAGCCTACCTGTTTAGGCTAACCACCTGCATGTAGTTTTATTAAACATGTCTCCACAAAGAATTAGCCTTCCTGCCTCAGGTAAAACTGAAATATATGTAATAGTATCCTCTGTGCAGATAAAAGTAAGAAAAGATGGAAAATGTCAAAAATTTCATGGGATTTAACTAGTTTAATCTCCTCTCAGCTGTACCTTTCCAGTTGTAGTGTAAAAACAATAAAGGCCCCCATGCTTCTATAGTAAAATTCACTTGTATTCACAGATCTATTTTTTATGAGTTGAAAAATGTCCTTTTTGTATCCTAACACATTCACTCAGATTTTTATTTAGGTGTTTTTAACAGTGTATTAAATTTAAAACTAGGCAGACTTTGTATTTGAGCAGTGTAAACCCTCATATGGTTTCAATTCAAACATACCAAAATCTCTGTTAAAAAAACCCCAAACCAAACAAACAAAAAAACCCCAACCCAGCATTCCCTTTAACAAACATTTTTATAAAATTCTACTTGAAAAATCAGGTGAAAGAATTACTTACAGTCAGCTGTATATTTATTTTTGTGCAGTTGTGGTTGACTGTTTCACAGGTTTTTAATGACTCAGTGCACACAGAGCACTCATTCAGCAGCCTGAACAGTGTGTTATTCTCCCATGCTTGAGGCTGGTGCAGAATGTCAATATGGAATTTATACCTCCTACTACAATTTATAACTTTTATTTGGAATGGCATGGCTTAGGAATTGGCATTCAAGGTTATTTCCTTGTGGCTCTGCAGATCCTTCTGCAGAGGATGCAATGGATGCTGGTGAAATTTGCCTCTGCAGCTTGACCTGGAGCCCCAGCGTGGCTGTTTGCCCTGACTCTGAACCACAGTGCATGGGGTGCTCCTCAGATCTGCAGGAACGTCACCTGCCTGCTTCCACAGTTATGGTCAAGAAGCAAAGACCTGTGATTGGTTTTAAGGTTTGGGGGCTAATTTAGGCTTAGGAAATATTACAGCTCTTCCAGCTTGGTTGCCTTGGATGAGAAAGCCCCATTCGGGGTCACTCACAGCCTCTGAACACCATGTTTCATCTCACATATCAGTTTGTTCAGGTTCTTTCATCCCACTGTGGTTTATGCTCCCAGAGATTGTGCAAGCTGGACAACCTGTGCAAGCTTTCCCTAGGCAGTGTCTTTTCTGGGTGCTGGAAAGTCTGAGGCAGCAGTGCTGTAGTACCTTGGCAAATTTGGAAGTTTCCTACAAGATTAGATAGATGATGCCTCAGTGTCAATAAGCTAAAGGATCTCAGTCCCCAAACCCACAGAAGCACACAGAAGAGCAGATTCCCTCTAATAACAGGAAAACACTTCTGTTTCACAGTAAGCAGCTTTGCAGGCATTTAAACTATTTCCTATTCAGAACCCTAAGAAGGTTCAGCAAAACCAAAGCAATGCTGTGACAACTGTTTGAAATTAAAATTGAGAGAGTATATTCAAAACGAAGAAGTATCTGGAAGGCAGGACAGGACAGCCCATCCTCTTCACAAGAGTAGCCTGGAGTACACCTGTGTGGGTTAAATGGCTGCAACATGTGCTGTCTATCATACAGTAGTTTGGGTTGGAGGGGACCTTTAAAGGTCATTTAGTCCAACCTCCCTGCAATGAGCAGGAACATCTTCAACTAGATGGAGCTCCATCCAACCTGAGTTTGAATATTTCCAGAGATGGGGCATCCACCACCTCTCTGGGCAACTTGTGCCAGTCTTTCACCACTCATTGCAAAAAATTTCTTCCTTATATCTATTCTAAACATACCCTCTTTTAGTTTAAAACCATTGTCTCGTGTCCTATTACAGCAGACCTTGCTAAAAAGTTGGTCCCCATCTTTGTCCTCATCTTTCTTATAGCCCCCTTTAGGCAGTGGAAGGGGCTCTAAAGTCCCAGAGCCTTCTTTTTTCCAGCAGCCTTGAGAGCTAAGGGAGCCTGTCTACAACTACGGGTTGCCTCACCTTCCCCTCCTGCTCTTCTCCCAAGGAACACCCTGTGTAACTAAATTTCCAATATTAAATCTGCAGGTTGCATCAGCAGTGGCCAAACAGAGGGAATAGCAGCAGCAGATCCTTTTTTACTCTTAATTCACTGCCAAGAATGTGAGTAGGGCTCTGAGAATGGCATCTGGACATTTGCTGCCATTGCTTCTGCCGTAGTGACAAAAAAGCATTAGGAGTCTGATGATGCTTTAGCATTAATGGAGAAACTAACTTCTTTAATAACTAAGACTCTCAGAAATAGATACCAAGGACTGCATTTTCTAAATTAGCTCTAGCTCTTGTTCAAAGCGATGGGTACATTGCTCATGCTCTTGATGGGGCACTGTCAAACATGGATCTTGGAAATATTTTGCTCTATGTCGCGGCCACGCGCCAATCCTGGCTCTCGTCCCCGGCTAGCTCCGCGCGTGGGACGCGATAGGGTAAGGGTGCACCAGGACGAAGCTCCAAGGCGAAGAGGCAAGGGAGGGGCCAGCCAGACCAATCAGTCCAAAGAGTTCTTTATTCCTGGGGGTTTGGTCAGACTGAACCACAAATCATAGCTTACATCAACTTATACAGGGGGGTGGATACATAAGGCGGGGAAGGGGTACAACCAATCAGGAGTAACATAAGGTGGAGTCGAGGGAGGGTACATACATACATACAACCAATGAGAGTAACTGATAATAACTGACATTAGGGAGAACCAATGAGATAACAGGGAATAGAGAATTCTCTGGAAATAGGGGAAGGGATCTGGGGAGACGGACATGGGCTGAGAAGGGGTTTGGGTGATGGATAGGGAAGGTGCTGGAATAAAGGGAGGGACCCCGGGTGATGGATAGGGAGGTAAGGGAGGGGAATAACCTTGAGAGGGAATCAGGGGAAGGATTAGGGCTTGGGACCCACCACCCGAGGGGGAGGGGGGAGGGTTAGACCATTTTTATAACATTAAGGGAAAAACAACAAAACGCACCACAACAGCTCTATATTGCAAAGCTTGCTTGCACTTGGCTTACTTGCAAATTACTTGCAAACAGTAGCCTTTTCTCTTTTCTTTTTGGTGGGGGCCCTGCGAGTAATCTGTGAATTAGCACAGTGAATAATACAGGAAACATTCTTTTCTTTTCTGTTAACATAACTTTCCAGAAATGTTAGGCATTTCCAGATATGAGTTGTAATTCCTGGATTGTTCATTGTGTTAATTCCAGATGATTTAGAAAATAGAAGTGTTAATCAAATTACAACCTGCGTAGTGCTTTCTAACAGTTTTCTTTGACCACCAGCTAATTATGGATATTTGATGGGTAGCCCTGGGACAAAGTTGTTGCATGAGAAAAATCATCATGGCAAAGAATCTTTCTGATACAAATTTTCAACAGAGGTTTGTTTCTGATGAGGTGTGCAAAAATGTTTGCATTTACTAATGGTGTTGGTTATCAAACATTTTCAAAGAATTAGCAGTATGATTTGATTAGGAACAACTCAGGATCTTGAAGATCACTCTTTGGAGAAAGCTGGTACATGCCAGAGCTGGTGGAGGATTTGAAAGTAGGCAGCCTTAACCACCAAAACTTTTGAGAGTAGCTGGCACACATTGCTGTGACACTGTAACAAACCCAAAACAGGAGTTCTTCAGCACTTATCGCCTGTACATGAGCCAAGGCAATGAAAACCATCAAGATATCTGCATCTTTAAAAAACAGAGCAGCAGAGAAAATATCAACAGGCAACATAGTGCCATTGACATGGCTTTTCAATACCCCCAGGGATGGTGGGTGACTCCATCATTTCCCTGGGAAGCCTGTTCCAGTGCTTGACAAACCTTTTGGTGGAAATTTTTTCTGTATCCAATCTAACCCTGCCCTAGTGCAACTTGAGTCCATTTCCATCTGTGCTTTTAGACAAATTAGGGCTGAAGAAAACATTCGTGTCTGTATTTAACTGTGTTTGTGTCCTACCAAACTCGGCAGGGCCAGTTACATTCACAAGGCAAAGCACATGTTGTCCTCACAAGACAAGGCAGGAAGCAGATGTTTTCTGTACATACATCCCCACTAGTGGGTCACCCAGGTGAGCCAGCAAGTTTCAAACATCATGGATGATCTTCTGAGGGGAGGGCTGGAAAATGGGTTGACCACATGTCCTTTTTGAGGCATCTCAAGCCCTTTCATCCTTTCTGACTAATTGTTGTATACTTCCAAAACTGTACCAGTCACTTGAAGGGTAACCCACAAAATAATTATAGAAATTCTTTCTTCCCTATTTAAAACACATGTAATACTAGAATCTGACCATATCAGAACAAAATAGAAACAGGTACAAGCCAGAAAGAAGTAAAAAAAGTGTTTTCTCATGATGACTGTGAAGGTGAGAAAGAAAAGTATGAACAGATATGCTTAAAGATCAAAGAGAAGGTGTCAGGAAGGTGCATTTTTAAAATTTATGTAATGGTGACTATTAATATTTTTCTTAAGGAAAAAAAAATCCATGTAAAAGATCAACAGTTCAAATTCTTGGACATCTGAGGCTGGCAGGTATTTAACATAATCAAAACACTGCCTTTCAGCAACCTCATCTACTAAAAAAACAGTATCCACTGTTGCTGCTACTTGCACCACTCAGACATGAAAAAGAAAGTATCAAATCTTGCCTGAAAGCTTTGCTGGATCCCAAGGCACACTCGGACTCTCATGCTTGCATAGATCAGTAGATATATTTTACCTTACTGAATTTTGCAAACATTATTTAGGAGGTTCTTTTAGGTGTACGCTTTGGCTTTCGTGGGTCATATTTAGGAATGGGATCATGGCAACATAATTTCTCGTAGCCATGGAGAACTGTGACTTCTGTACCACAGCTACATGGGGATGTACACTGGATATATAGCTCATGCAGGGACACAGCTGCTCTGTGCAGCACATCACTTAGAGGCATAGTAATAGCTATACAGATGAAATATTTTTTACCTTTTCCATTAAGTTTAAACCAGAACAAAAATAGGACTTAGCTTCCTACCATGACATCTCTATGAAATATTTAAACCATTTACTTATGCTCATTTTATAGTCAACATTCTTGTGCTATTTGAAAGGTAAAATATCAGAGAACATGCAAACATTTAGACAATGCTTCCTGCTGATCCATTCCTTGCACTAATTCTTAGCCATGCACACAGCTAGAAACACTTTGTAGCAGATATTCTGTATATATATCTCCAAGAACCATACAATGGTTTGGGTTGACCTTCAAAGGTCATCTAGTCCAAGCCCCATGCAGTAAGCAGGGACATCTTCAACTAGAACAGGTTGCCCTAGAGCCCTGTCCAACCTGACTTTGAATGTTTACAGGGCATCTATCACCTCTCTGGGCAACCTGTGCCAATGTTTCACCACCCTCATTAGATATACATATATATCTATATATATATATATGTACATCTACATACATGTATGTGGATATATATATATATGTATGTCTGTGTGTGTGTGTATGTATATGTATATAGTTCCAGGCTTACAATGCCAGTTAGGAGGCCAACAACTTGAGTGCCTTGTAGCTCAGCAGGTAGCTGACCCAGCTCTGTATTTCACTACAGCTTCATGTTCTAACCACAACCTTTTTTCCCCTGCCAACTGACTCTTGTGATTTTGTGCCAACCTGACAGCCCAGCTACTTGCCACTTGGGGCTGGCAGTAATGCCCAGGCACTCCCATGCCAGTCTGAAGCCATTGCTTTCATGGTACGATGGCTGGAGTGGAACAGGAGGAAGCCTTCAGCAGCCCTGTTTGCATTTGCAGCTCAGGCAGCTGTTCCTTGTCTCCTCTGGGAGAAGAGCTGTGGGTCAGATCTGTCTGTGGTCAAGGCAACAGGTTGGACCATTATACTAGTTTGAAAACAAACCAGAGGGAGATCGCAAGTCAGAATTATAATTTAATAGGAAAATTAAAAATAAATGCAACAGTACAAGAACACTGACAGAGTCAGGATACAACCTGACACCCTGTTAGTCAGGGTGGTGGTAGCAGTCCAGATGAAGTGGTCCTGTTAAAGCAGTGATCCTGTAGAAAGGTCTGGTTTTTTACCTGAAGGTCCAACGGTAGCTCTTGTCCTCTGGGAATCCAGTAGGTAGGGGCTGTTTGTGCTCTTCCAAACCCCAGATTATATCCAGGTGAGAATGCTTGTCTCCTCCCCCCTGGACAGAGCATCTCACAATAGGGTGATGTAATTCTATGAGTCATGCGGTGGGTCCTTGATAGCCCATTAAACAGAGATAGCCCCCCCGGAGGGAGTTATCAAGGATGAGTCATGGTAGAAGATAACAAACACTGCCCCACCTGCTCTAACAGCTTGTGAAGATGATAATACAGACTTTTGGTTACATCTTACATTATAACCTAGCACAACCATGCTGACTGAGTCCTCAGTTTTTTTCACAGGTCAGCTAAACCCTTCACAGCCATGTTCTGCTCTTATACAGGACAAGGAACATGGAAATGGTTGCAAACTATTCTGAGTTACTCTGCAGGAGATGTGTTTCAGCAGAGTGGGAGCTAAAGAGCCTTTAAAGGTATACAGCATGAAGAGGAGCAGTTTTGCTCCTGGTGATGAAAATTTTAACACTTGCTTCATTGAATACGAATGATCTTAGTCATTTCCAGAAGTACTGTGGGAAAAGTCCATTTTTTAAAAATGCAAACAAAACTAAACTACTTGACACTCCATGGAAGGCTTGTGGCAAGGTCTGTGAAATTTAAATCAGTATTATAATATTAATTCTTATACTACTGACATGGCTTAACCCCAATCAGTAGCTAAGCCCTACACAGCTGTTTTTCAGTCTCTCCCCTCCAGTGAGATAGGGGTGAGAATCAGAAAAGTAAGTGAGAAAACTATTAGGTTGAGATAAAGACAGTTTAGTAGCTAAAGCAAAAGCCATGTGCACAATGAAGGCAAAATAAGGAATTCAATTCTTAATTCCCATGGGCAAGCAGGTGTTCAGCCTTCTCCAGGAATGCAAGACTTTGTCTCCCATAACAGTGTCTTGGGAAGAAAAACACTGTCACTCCAATTATGTCCTCCTTGACCCCCTTTCTTCTTTTTCCTCCAGCTTTATATGCTGAGCATGACACCAAACAGTCTGAAATATCTGTCAGGTCAGTTTGGGCCAGCTGTCCCCACTGCGTCCCCTCCCAACTTCTTGTGCTCCCCAGCTTCCTTGCTGGTAAGGTGGGAGGCAGAAAAAGCCTTGGCTGTGTATGCATTGCTCAGCAATAACAAAAACAACAGTATTATTGACAGTGTTCTCAGGACAAATCCAAAACATAGCCCATGTCAGCTACTGCAAAGAGAATTAATTCCACCCTGGACAAAACCAGCACAACTATAAGGATAGAATTCAGGTTTCTCCCATAGCTACTACCAAGGTGTAGCTGGCTGTTGAGGTAGTGCTTGTGTACATGTCTAGCACACTTTAACCATCAGTGCTGGGAGTGGTCCAGGATCTCCCCAGATCTCCATCAGTCTGCATAGAACAGCCATTGGCCTGACCTGGGGCAGGGAGTGACTCCATAACACAGCACTCACTTACTGCTGTAAGACCTCTCCAGGGGGAAGCCTAAGGAAACCCAGAGATCCCCCCAAGCAGTGCCAGCTCATAGGCACAAGTTGCATCCTCCAGTGTGCAGAATAACAGCCCAGATGGAGAAGCAGGCAGTCCTAAAAGCTGCCCTGAGCCCTTCTGCCTGCAGAACTGAACAAATCATGCACAGAGGACAACCATCCAGCAGAAACTGCCCTGAGAAATGCTCACCCCTTATTCCATACCATCTGTCATGCCCAGATCCTACATCCTCCACCTATATATGTACATACTTATATGTATATACGTGTATGTGTGTAGGTATATATATATATGTACTAGCATGGGTATCATTTCCATAGTCAATAGCCATCCCTCCAAAATGTCAGTTGAGTTGATTTAATCCATCAATGTAGGTTCTATCCATCCTAGATGTCTTCCAGGGCAGGAGGGTTGGTGTACTGTCAGCTGATTGCAAGCTGCATTAGAAGCTCACGATTGGTATCCATACTCATTGTCCATGGTAGGTATGGCATACAGTGGCAGTGTCATGCAGCAAACAGTATCATACAGCTCAACGTTACGGATTGTTCTCACCCAAAAATCAAATCCCCTTGGAGTACACATCTCATTTCCCTGTTCCTCTGCATTACCCACTGTATTGAGTTTGCATGGCCAAGTTTTGGTAGTGGGGGGGGAGGTGCTACAGGGGTGGTTTCTGTGAGAAGCTGCTGAAAGTTTCCTCTGTGTTCAATGGAGTCAATGCTGGCCAGCTCCAAGACAGACATGCTACTGGCCAAGGCTGGGCCAATCAGAAATGGTGGTAACACCTCTGTAATAACACATTTAAGAAGAAGTAAAAAACCCCCATGTTATTTTGCGAATATAACTGCAGCCAGAGAAGAATGGAGAGAGAACATGTGACAGCAACAACTATGCAAACATCAAGGGGAAGGAGGGGGAAGAGGTGCTCCAGGAGCCAGAGCTGAGGTTTCCCTGCAGACCATGGTGAAGCAGCTGTCCCCCTGCAGCCTATACAGGGCATGGGGATGCAGAGATCCACCTGCAACCCATGGTGGAGCCCATGCTGAAGCAGGTGGATGCCTGAGAGAGGGCTGTGAACCTGTGGAAAACCTGTGCTGGAGCAGGCTTCTGGCAGGCGTGGAGAGAGGACACCACAATGGAGCAGGTTTCCTTGTGACCCCTTGGGGTACCTGCACTGGAGCAGGCTGTTCTTGAAGGACTGCATCCTGTGGAAGAATGACCCACATTGCAGCAGTTTGTGGAGAACTATTGCCCATGGGATGGACTCACAGTGGAGAAGTTTTTGGATGACTGCTTCCTGTGGGAAACACAGGAGCCATCCATGAGTCAGTGCAGAGGTAAAGTGCTGGCCATTTCTCTTGTTCAGCAATATCCAAAACCAGGTGCACAGCTTTCAGCTCTGCAACCTGACTTGATCCACCTTGTCCCTCAAAAGCTTTTGTCATTCGCCGCATAGGGTTCCATATAGAAGCTTTCTCTTTTTTATGTATTCCTGCAATATGTCAGGAACCAGCAGTGAAGAGTGTGCATCACTTTTCATTTTCAGGTAGCTGATTATATGCTGGGGCCTCAGCACGTGTCACCTTTTCTTCCTTCCTCTGATGACGACAGTCCAAACTTGTCACTTTCAGGCCAGTTTGTGATGAATTCCAAGATCCCTGGGCATTTGAGGTTTCCAGTTCAAGCTTGCTGTGTGATCAGCACAACTCACTTACTCCACATAGCATCGGTGGCATGATGTGTGGAAGGGACTTTCTTGGATTTTTTCCAGTACATTTGAGTTTGATTGTTTTGTTTTGTTTGCTTGCTTTGGGTTTTTTTTCTTACTACTTTTCTTACTACTACTTACTTTATCTTGTTTAAAACTTTAGTTCAGACTATTATATTTCCTCAAACGATTCTTTCTAACATTTCTTACATCAAATCGATGTTTTGAATTACTGTATCACAGCTTCAGGCGCATGTGAGCAGATGTGGAGGATAAGCATGTAAGAACATCTTTTCTCAAACATTTTGACTGACAATTGCAACTGGAAAGTTGTGATTGGACAAGAGGTCCCCCAGAAGGAGGGGCAGCACTGTGCTGATCCAACTTTCTTTTCTGCCTTGAGACTTATGCTCATTGCACCTGCATCAACTCCCCCCACCCCAACTCAGTTCCTGGAGGGCTTTAAATAGCCAGTGTGGACCAAATGGCATGAAAAATCTAGTTTGCAGGAGAGGCATACACTAGTTTAACTATAAAAGGAAGTAGATCAGTGCCCCTCTCTTTTTCCTCCCTTTCTCTTTGTCTCCCTACCCCAGATCTGGACCACCCAGGCAGCAGGACTAACACAGGCTCTAAGACCTGGTGATCTTCTCTTTCTCTCTATTCTGCATTTATTTTTCTCCTGTCTTGCTTTGTCTTGGAAAAGTGTGGCTATCATATTATACCCATTATTCTATGCAGAAGTTTGTTGTGGGAGTTGGGATCTTGTTGAAGTGTGTTGTAAAAATTAGGGGTTGTGAGCCAAGACTTTTGAGACAAAGCAGTGGGCTAGTTGCTAGAGTTAAAACAATTCTACAGTAAAGCAGAAAATTCCCTGACACATGGACTGGTGTGTTTGTTCAACCTGACAAGAATTTATAATGAACACCATGCCCCCTATCAAGTGGGTCATGACTCCAGGAAATAAAGCTGTAGATCTCTAGCTGCATAATAAAATTCCCTATAGACACACAAGGTTATGGTAACACTAGCATTTCCTTTCTTTTGTTTCTTGCAGTTACTGTCATACCTGTATTTGACCAACTCTATGTAGATGCTGGCAGTTTCACAGTTCCAGTGCTGCTGAGATGGGAAGCAGGGATAAACTGAAGGAGTAAAGACTAGACTATTTGCCATAATTTTCATATCAGGGAAAAAAAAGACCTCTGGGCAACAACTACATCATGATGTTTAAATCATCAACTACAAAGGACAGACCTTCAGTAAACATTCAGCACTAAACAAATGAACAAAAAGTATCAGGCTGAAGTCCTCTCATTCATCTCTTAGCACTGAGGAATGCTCATGTTTGGTTTTTCCAGCCTGTCTCTGACTTGGTGGTGGCAGCTTGTACTAGTCAGGGATTGCAAAGCATTTTTGCTTCAAAGGTCAGCTGTTTCAGGGGCATAAACTCAGTTTTGCCCCGAGATTTGTTATTGTTTGGTATGCTGAGGATAGTGTGAGTCTGCCCAATATCAGAAGGCTCAGAGAGCTTTCAAATATATAAATCCCCAAACTCTTATTTTTTTCCTAAGCTTAACAAATTCTAGCAATTTTGATGTGTGAGGGTTCATTGATCTTGTTCAGGCCACCAGAGAGCATGCCCATCTCCTGCAGGGCTTTGGCTCTCTAGGCAGGGGAGGTCAGGTCAGCATGACAGCAAGTCATACTCACAAAAGGGGTTTGTAGCTGTGAGTCTGAGGGCAAAAAAATGGCATTATGTGGTGTAGCTGGGAAGATGGGAATCAAGAAAACCTTCTACTTCATCAGTTTGCACCTGAATACCTTTCATCTTTATGCAGCACAGCTTAAAATTGGCTTCAGACAAACACCCTGACTCAAAACTTCTCATCTCGGTGAAATTTTTCTGCTTTGACAGTGCAGACATACAATAAAATATGTCTTTTGATCAGCAAGATAAGCCTGCTAGTGCTACTTTGTACACACTGCCTTATTTTGCAGGAAATGTTTAGTCTGTTTGCATCTGTTTATGGAAAGAGATCAGGAATTTCCAGAGAAAGAGAATAAAAGAACAGTAAACTGGGAAAAGGCTTTTTTTGTCAGCACTACGATATTAATAGTGCTTGCCATTTCGCTCAGCAATAAATAACAACCCATTTCTTTCTTAAAAACAAAAGGCAGCAAGAACACACCCTTAGCCAAAACCATCCCAGGCAGAAAGGCCTAGTTTCCGTAAGTGCAAGACCATATTAATTATATGTCTAAACAGTCCCCAGCATTTTCAGAAAGCAACTGATCTTTTTCAGAGTGTTACTTTTAAAATTGTGTTCTCAGTGGTGGGCAGAGTTGATCCACAAAATAAGCACTGTTCCCAAGCAGGGGTCTTTTCGCTAGGGCTAGGAATGCTGAGATATTGGGAGCAGGACAAGTCCCATGTGCCTGGACAAGGGGCAACTGGGGTACCTGGCTCACATTCAGTTTCCTCTTAAATAAAACAGTTTTGCCTTGAATTTCTGGTTGTGTCATTTCATAGAAAGCAGTTCAATTAATTCTCACTAATTCCTAGCTGTGAAATGTTACTATTCAAGCTTTATATCGCTTAAGTTTCTTTCCAAATCCATATATAGTTACAGAATGCCTGTACAGCAAACTTGCTTATCCAGCCTAGCTCCTTCCGTTTGAAAGTCTGACACGAAAAGCAGCTCTTTAAAATGTAAAGAGGCAGTACTGAATGGACCTGGGAAATTATTTTATTTAATATTTAATTTATATAATAATTTAAATATATTTTTATATCTTATTTTATATTTGTGTTTACCAACAGTAATGGAATAGAATTTCAGCCTGTAAAAGATCTCTTTCTCTATGGATCTGGCCCACCCTTCAGAAAGTTGGTTATCTGAGGGTTTAACTCCAAGCAAGTGCTTTAAATTAAGCACAAACTTCTTTATATTATGAAATAAAGAGCAACCATATTGCTCTTTTTTGTTTTGTTCACTGCAGACATTCCAATTTCTTTTGCAAAATAAGAAAATCTTTTTTAATTTCTGAATTTTCTACAACAGTGTATTACAAAGTTAGCAGATGTGTGTAATACATGCTTGTGCAATCTCATCCAAGGTGTGAGGAAGTTCGTAATCTTTTTTTCCCAGACAGAGTATGAGATTTTCTCATTTGCCACAGGCAGAAGGAATTAATCCTCTTTTCAAATTGGAGCACTTAACCAGACTAAGCAGGTTCTTCTGAAGTTAATTAAGTTTAAGTACAAGGTCTAAGCTAAACTGAATGCTGTATTTCTAACATGCCATGGTTAAGCTTTTTGCTTGATGAAAAATCAGACAGAAAGAAAATTTTATCTCAAAGATGGAAATGAATTTTAGATGGGAATGGCTATTAGATGGGTATGGCTTTTAATATAGATGAGTGATTTTGTGGCAGCCCTTCAGGTTGTGAAAGCACTGCCAGTGTCACACAAGACTTAGCTCTGATATAGAGCAGTTTTCACATTACAACTACAACCGACAAAAGTTTATTGAATGTTTATACTTATCACCATATACAATTAATGAATGAAGTTGCAATAGCATTTTCATCTTTGCATTCACTGCTGCAGTGAGCTGATAATGAAGAAGATAAAAGCAGAGGTGGTGAGATGAAATAAAGCAGAGGTGGTGAGATGAAATCAAGATCTCAGTGCTGAGGAAGGTATGCGGCCTAATTCCTGACCTTTCCGTGTGTGCTTAGAGTGTAGGTCTGCCCAAATACCTATTGCTCAAGGAGACACTTAGGATTCTCCAAGTGAAAAAGAATTGGAAAATTATGGTATTATCTCTTCTACCCGTATCACCTTTGCTGCTGGATTCCACTGAACACCACATGCACAAAGACTGTGCTGCTGAGCCTCATCCTTCTTTGAAATAAAACCATGATTAATCACCTACAGTGTCTTTGAGTGATTTAGCAGAGAGCCTACAGGAAAGGGAGTATTTGCTGCTGCGCTCCTGTGATGACCCACCAACAAACTTTTTTCTTGGTGGTGACGGTTTTTTTGGTGGTGTTGTTTTTAAATTAGTTCTAGATTAGATTACTGTGAAATATTTCCCCAGATTACATCCATGTGCATCAATCTCCCCCCCTATTTTCAAACAGTTGTCTTCTCTATCTCAGGAATAAAAAACCTGCATTTCCATAACTCTGCATGTTTGCACGCTGCCACCAATACTTACTGGTTTTGGTGCTGAAAGACTATTCTTTTTCCCAGACTACCAAAACAGGAGAAATGATTGTTCTTACCTCCTTTGATATTGATACAAACTCGTAATTTACTGAAGGGTTATGTCCCTCACTAGACCTTGCAGAGGTTTGTGGATAGAAAAATTTGAAAGCCTGTTCTGCCTTCTCAGGGCAAGGAGTGGAGACAGCACAAGTTAAGAATCCCTCTCTTTTTCCTAATTTGACATTTTCCTGGCTCTACCCTTGACTTTCTCTGTACCTGTGTACAAGTCACTTTATTTTGTGTGGCATGTAATATTTTGTGCTATTTTGAGAGCTGATGGGTACTTCTTAACACGATCTAGAACAAGTCTTTGTAGGAATGCAGCTTGTGTTATGTTCTTAAAACTTTCATCCTCATGTAAACATTTAGGTTATAAGTATCAAGGTATAAGAGGATGATATGGGATGAAATACATCTTTTTCAGGTACTACAATTATCTTACCTTATGGAGTTTATTTTCTGGGACAGCAGGTACTACAAGAATCTCACCTTATGGAGTTTATTTTCTGGGACAGACACTGTCCCTAGTGCTGTCTTAGCTTATGGACATAGTTGATTCTTCTGGATGTCAAGGCCAGGTTGGATGAGCTTTTGATCTAGTTGAAAATGTCCCTGCTAATGGCTAGATAAGCCTATAAAAGTTCTTTCGAACCCAAGTCAATCTATGATTCTATGATGTAACTGGAATTCAAATAAAGAATAACGTTGTTGTCTTGGTTTAGAAGACAGGTGACTGCCAGGGGAAACCAGAGCCTCCCTTGGAATNAGAATACGACCTGACACCCTGTTGGTTAGGGTGTTGGGAGCAGTCCAAAATAAGTCCTCCTGGAGTGGCAGATGTGGCTCCCTTGCAGTAGAGATGAACCTGTAGAAGGGTCCGGTGGTGACAGGATGGGTCCAGTTTTCCTCTGGGAATCCAGTGGAGAAACCAGCTGCTTTGGTGTTCTGAGTTGCAGGTTTTATGTAGGTAGAGAGGCTTTGGCTCCTCCCACTGAGTGCAGCATCTCACAGTGGGATGATGTAATGTTACTGGTCACAAGCAGAGCCTTAAATGGCTCATTCACAGGTGATATCCCCTTGGAGGAGGATGGGTGGAGGACGAGATAAGGAAAGCACTGCCCCATCTGGTTTTAACAATTGACCCATTAACAGAAGGCACCTGCCCTCTTTCCCCCTGGAGTTACAAGAGATAAAAATAACTTCCAACCGGTTTCAACAGATGAAAATAGAATAAACATTTTTGGTTACATATTGCAACCCAAGACAATTGTGCTATACTAGATTCAGAATTCAAACACAAATGTGAACACAGGAACAGAATCAGACAAAAATATCTGAAAAAAAATGGACCTGAAATGCTTCATTGGAGTGCCTCATCTTCATCATGTTTTCACTGAACCCAAGAGAGGGATTTGTGGCTCCCCAGAAGAGCAGTTCCCCAATGCCAATTATTCCCAGGTGAGGTCCAGACACTACAAACAAACATTACTCATTAGCAACAAGTTTAAGAATGACTACTCCACTGAGCATCTCGAAGAGCCACTTTGCTAAAAAGAGAGTTGAATCAGTTTGATTTCACTAAAGCTAGACTTTGAGAAAAATATAATTTCCTGGAGGCTTGAAACCTGGCTTCTCAGGGACATTCAGAAGGGAATTTTGGATCCCTGAGGCTAGACCTTGGCTGCTGTGGTGGCTGATGTGTGTAATCCTTTCCATTACCTGGCTGCACACCTTCTTTTGCAGGATACAGCTGTCAAAGAATGACACCTCAAAATGTCTTATGAAGAATTTCACAGGAGATAAGATTTTATTAAATCCTAAATCATAGTAAGAAACTGTCTAAGTTTACTAATAGATCACCCTTCAAAGGTAAACTGGTTTTTAGTCAGTTCCCAGAATTAATGGAACATTCTTATCCCTTGTTTAGATCTACTGTGATATTCCACAGAATGCCTGGAAAATTTTCTTATGAATTTCTGATATTTCCAACTTCTGATTGGGCCATTTTTTCTTTGTTAATTTTCTTCGTACTGTGGAGGTTAAAAAAAAAAAAAAAAGAGGCCAGTATCTTAAAACATGTAAAAATGAAAGTGTCCCCTTAAACTAATGAGTACAGCAGCCAGATCAATTCACTCAACTATCAAGTATTTTTACCTATTTACAATAAGACTGCTACACTGTATTTCATTCTTTGATTGTTGCTGTTCTAATTGTTGCAGTGACCCAGCCCATTGGGCACTGTGGCAGGGATTCCTCCCCCAGGCTTGAGAGACAGGCTTCTCCTAAGACATAGTGCTCCTTTGATTGATCTGTATGTTCTCCCTTCCCTGCTCTCCCATTTGCCCTTGTAACCTAGTCCCTCCCTATTGGTTCCCTTGCCCTGCAGCCTGATACCCTCGATCTCGATGCTCTGCCCGCCCCAGAAACCCCTTATATAAACTCCAAACCCTTCCTCCATCTTGTTCTTGGCTCCTAACCTCCCCCTGCGATGAGGTTGAAATAAATCCTCTTGTGTAAGAACACCCCAGAACCCTTCCTGACTCTCTCATCATCTGTGTGCATGCGTGTGAATGCCTAGCTGCTTCTCTGGCTGAGATGGATGCTGCCTGCTTTCACCCCTATGAAAGTCTGACCCCTTCTGAGCTGCTCCCTCTGAGGAGCCACCCAACTATGGAGGCTCAACCAGTGGGGCAGGACGGGGACTACTGGTGCATTCTGAGCTCACCAGCTCGAAGTGCAGCGGCCCCACGGGAGTGGCTCCAGTCCCTGTGGAGACGCTTTTGGGAAGGTCGTGGCACCCTCATCAGCGCACACTGTGACATCTAATAACCATTTAGAACACTACAAATCTTAGAATCACAGAATGGTTTGGTTTGGAAGGGAACATAAAGATCATCTAGTTCCAACTGCCGTGCCATGGGCAGGGACACCTTCCACTAGACCAGAGCCCCATCCAACCTAGCCTTGAACACTTCAAGGATGTGGCAGCCACAGCTTCTCTGGGCAACTTGTTCCAGTGGATCACCATCCTCACAGTAAAAAATTTCTTCCTAAAATCTAAGGTTAGAGAAAATGTAATACAAAAATGTTGTGGTTTACAAATATATCTTTTGGTGCCAGTAATGACTATTTGACAATCTGAAATACGTTACAGTAAGGGTTGTTAGTTGCCATCAAAGCAATGTACAGACCAGGGGTAAAATTAAAGAAAAAAAAAAGTTACAAAGATTGCGGTCAGCATATCTGCTAAGCAGGGATGAAAATGAAGGATGGAGCAGGGTGGAAAGTTACAGACACAGTTATAACAATATTTAAAATTCTAGGGAGAAATTGCTGTTGCTACTCCCAGGATGGAATGTGGTTAGCATGCCCAACTTCCCCCACACAATACATGCTAAGGGGGCCTAAATGGAGGGTGGAGTGAAGTGGAAACACCACAGTCAGGCTCTGTTTAAGTCCTTCCAAAGGGGATACTAGGTGATGCCTCATACTCGGTAAGCCACATAGCACCTGTCAACTCAGGGAGGAAAAAGATTTCTTGCTATTGAACCAGCAACCATGGTGAGATCACAGACGACCACCTCCATTTTCAAAGGTTACTCAGATGCAATACTGATGTTACCCACCTCCAAAGTATGACCACCCCCCACTGAACATGATATATGACTGGTCACTCAAGCTCCAACTAAACATAAAAATTAGTATAAAAATAAGTTAAAAATGGGGAGAAGATAGGGAAGACTCCATTGATGCTTCTGGCATCAGTTGATAGGCTGAACATATCTTCTCCACCATAAGGACATCTATAGGGGTAAGAACTGTAGTCTGTGCACAGATAGATTAGCTTGAGCTGCTTTTTTAGTGATTGGAGCTTGTTAGTCTATTTGAAGATTTTTTCAGCCAAGTACTATCACCTTCAATCTTCAAACCTTAACCTTAGCAATTTTCTATTATATTAATGAAAAGTGTTCCATAAATTGTTAAGTGTGAGTCCTTCAAGGGGGCTACCAGTTGCCAGCAGTAGATGACACACTTGAGTGTGGAGACCTGGGAGGGGGTCTCTCTTATGCTGTTGGCATATGTATCCCTGAATCTTCCCTGAGGCACTGAAAAACCAATTAAAGGTGCGGAGATTTGGGAGAGAGTCCTTCTGTTTCCATGTGACCCTGAACTGCCCTCCAATCCAGCAGGCTTTTTACTGAAGGGTCCCTGTAATGGGACTCTAACAGACTTGGTTGTACACAAGGGTGTCAGCTGACCCAAGGCACTGACAGACTAATCAAATACAAAGGGTTTCAGAAAATCTCCTCTTTCCCATGACAAGATCTTTGAACTTACATGACACCGTTCATGCAAATGTTATGTGCTTGTTATATAAACAAAATAGTAGCCAAGATTTAAATAGTGAATTGGAACAAGAAAGATTGCTAAGGAGAGCTCATCCTTTAGAAATAGCCAAAATATGTAGCCCACATGTTACTGTTTTCTTCAAAGGTAGATATAATAATTCAGTTTTGAGCTAGATCTTTATTGACCCACTTAGCTAGACTGACATATGTCTTTAATATTTTAAAATACATTGATGACTTTCTGATATAAACTAAAGAACCTCTTATTTTCTTGGGATTTATTATTTGCCTATATAGGCAAAAGATACATCACTGATGTGCCTCATCCACTCCCCCTCTCTTTTAAGAGGAAGCAGTTCAAGTTTTGCAAAATCTATTTCTCTGACACCTAAGAAGTTAGGTGACTATTAACTTAAAATTGTGTGAAGAAAGACATGCTAAAACTACTTCCTTTTACTGTGCATTTTTGTTCACAAGGAAAAGGGGAAGAAGAACACACTTTCATTGTCCAGAAAGCAGATGAAATTCTCATGGATTCTGTCTCCTTATATTTTAAGCTAAGTTAGAAATTTCAACTGACCTAAATCCTGAAATTCATACCAATTAAATTATCAAAAGAGTGACTTTTTAATGATCGTGAGAAACTCCTTGCATGCACTAAACAGAGCTGGAAAAATGCAGGATCTAAACTAACTTACAAGGATGGCAGATTTCCACTACAAATGACATATTTGTTAATGACTGATGTCAGTCTTACTTTGTGACTCCAACATAGTCGTGCTGTCTCAAATTGCTCAACTCCCCCAGGCTGTGATTTTATAATTTTTTTATTATAAGAAAATACTTACTAATGATTTTAGGGGCAAAATCTTACCTCTAAAGCAATCAGCAAGCATTATATAATCCAAGATAAGTCTCTCCTTCCAGAAATACTTCAGTGTTGCTAAGATGCAATATCAGGTCCACAAGTGCTTTTATTGTAATAAAATACAAATATCTGTCTTGAAAAAGATAATTTATTGAGTTCTTATAGAACTTGGAACTAACATAATTTAACATTTTCATTAGTGATTTTGCCACAAAGAGCTAGTGGAGATTAACTAAATATGATGGTGGCCTAAAACAAGAAGACATAGTTAATATAAGGAGGATAAAGAATTTATAACTTGCAAATAGAAACAGGATAAAATTTTGCAAAAACATGTGCTCTGGAGCTGAGAGCAAGAATTTCTGCCTTGTGCTTGGAACTCAGCAAACTAAAGGCAGAAGAAGAGAAAAAGCTTTGGATATTAATTGATCACAGAATAACTAAACCACTCTAATACAGCTGTGGAAGAATCTGTGTGGAGCCCATTCTATTTCAACCAAGATATTTTGGACAGGAATAAATAATATTAGTGTGATGCTGGACTGTACTTGCAGTGTGTTAGCAGAAATTTCCTGTTAGAGCAAGATTATTTCAATTAAAAAAAAAATCATAAATCCAGAAATATATGTCTTATGACACGGACTAGAAGACACTGCATTAAGGCTCCTAAAATGAAGCCTGAGAAGCAATATAGTTACTTTCTATAAATACACTATGAGCTCATAGGAACATATGAGAACAATTTAGGCTAAATATATGACTATATATGTGCACATACATACAGCAAATAGACATAAACTGGAGGGAAATGAGCCATCAAAGAAAAAGAGTTCTTGAATATCCTCCCAGTAAATCACTGCAGGACAAGGACTGATACAATTCAGAAATGAAGTTCAAGCAAATGGTGAAAAGAATTATGTGCTGTGGTTGTCTCTCATAACATGATGCTGCTTTCTGTGAGCAAAAGGGCTGATGGATACCAAGGCCCAGCTTCTTGCTGAGCTCATATTGACAAGTAGAGAAAATCCCAGGAACCAACCAGCTCAATTCAACAACTCTGAATGGCTCATGGTGGGTGCTCATCAGGGGAGCAGTTGCTACCAGGGCACACGGAGAAACCAGTGCCAAACAGGGGATGAATGGCAGTAGTTAATATTGCTGAATACTGTGATACCACTTGGGTGGATGGTGCCACACTGACTGGCACATGCAGGAGGGGCAGGAGGAGACGGGAAGGGGAGCTGAGTTACAGCTGGCTAGAAAACCAACTGGAAAATAATATCTGCCAGTTGTGCACTTTTTATTTTCCAACTGCTTGACTTGAAGATCTGCACTTCATCTTGAAAATTCATGCACTTGAAAAACCAAGTCTAAGATTCCTTGCACTGAACACTTCAAAACACTGTGTAAGTTAGGTTCTCGGACCTCAACTGACTTCAACTGAAAACACTCAGTGTCTGCTATGAAAAGCCTTCACACAAATGTTTCATTTCCAGTTGAACAAACATTTTAAGACACTACACTAAACACTATTCACAGAACAGATCCACACTATTTTAAGTATTTCCCTACGCTATCTGTATTCTTAAGTGTACTTTGTTTCTTGGCTGACTTTTCAGGAAAACCTTCTGTAGTGGTTTGGTTCACATTTTTACCTTCTGTGACATAAGAATTAGGACGAATGCAAAGCAGGCTCCATACTTAAAAGAATACAAAGAAATTTATTACTAGAACTAAAAGAAGAAAAAAAAAGCAATAAGGGTTAGAACAAACCTTCAGACCACTTTCCTCTCCCCATCCTCCTCCCTCCTTCCATTTACAACATAAAGACACAAACTTGGTATTATTTCAGTCAGTTTACACCCTCTATAATAGTCTTTTATCAGTTCACTTAGGGAGAGGAGTCTCTTATGCTCATGTTATGGAGTTTCCACACAAGAAGCAGTCTTCTCATGGCTTCAATGTCACAGCACAAACAGCCTCCCAGGAGTGGATTTCTGTTGCTTCTGTGAGTCCCTTCCCTTGATAACAGCTTTCCCCACAGCTGTTCGAGGGTTCAGTCTTAGTTACTGGGGTATTATTTTAAGGTTGAGCTGTTTAAGAGCAAAGGTTCTCTTCATCTGCCTCTGGAATTGTCTTCATCTTTAAGAACAGAAGTCTTCTTCTTCCCTGCGAGTAAATATTAAGCAATAAACCCCCTCGCTATAGAGAGAAAACCTGGGAAAAAAAGTAAAGTCCTTCCGTAGGTAGCCTCTCTGTTCAGGTTTCTCACTGAATCACAGCAACATCAACATTTGCTTATTTCAGCACAGTCACTTTGCTCATAGCAGAAGCTCTACCCCCCAGTGCCTATTATGAAATTACAAGAGAGTCTTTGATATATTTCCATAACTTTGCAGAAGAATTCCAGCTTACTAGCAACTCCTCTATCTCTCCTCTCTAGGCTTCAGTCCTTTCTTCTTCACTGACTTAGGAGTTATTAATCATGGTGTCTATTTCTGTGTCTCTGGTCTTCCCTTACCCCAAGAGAGGAATTGAGAGCATTGGAAGGGTTAATCTTGGCCAGGCCGGAGATTATCTGTTTATGCTGGTCACATGATTTTGGAGAAGGTGGTGGCCGGACCAGAGCGGGGAGGGGTCATCTCTGCTGCGGGATCGGCTTGCACGGAGTAGGAACGGCCAGATCTTGCTAAGGCTGGGAGGGGCTGCGGACCCCTGCCGGGCTGGGACGAGGCAAGGCCGTAGCCTCGCCCTGGCCCTGCCGGGCTGCATGGCCGGGCCTGGGCCGGCCCCAGCGGGCTGAGGGGGCCCGGGCCTCAAGTTACCTGTCCCACAGACAGGAAAGAAAGAGAGAGCGGGCCAGGATTAGGCATCTTTAAATGGAGTATTTCACAGAGGCGTTCCAATTTTTAAATGGTTTAATAGAGCTGTCAATATTCAAATTAGCTACTTAATTGGTTCTATTAAGTTTGGAGGAAGTTACAACAGCTCCTTGCAAAAAACATCACTTCCTTGACTTGTGGAAAGTTTTTTTTCCTCAGCCAAAACTCCAAGCCATGCAAACCCATGACACCTTCTTAGCCTCAGCATACATTATCACAACTGAAGTATCTATATCACATATATACAATGTCTAATTTAACTGATGCCAGTTCTTACTTTCAGTATCGGTATAGCGAGGTAAGTCATTTCTTTTCAGAAAAATCCTGTTGTAGGTGGGATTTTTTGGTCTTTGGTTTTTAAATATAGAAAAATACTGGAGGAATCTGTTTCTCTGCTGCCTTCTGAAAGACCATGCCATGCCTTATAGATACATACTCACTTCCCTCTTTTTTTTCCTTGTATATTCATTGTCCACTCAAAACAGGCATTACTGTAGTTCTTTTCCAGACTTTAGCTCAGAATTTGGTGCATCCATTATGATGGTTCGTAAAACCTCTCAATTAAAATGTCATGTAGACAAGTAAACAGTTATGTTTCTGTTTTTGGAGGGCAGTTTAGCTGGAAAATGGTCAAAAAGAAACATCTTCTCCACTGTATTTTACAGTGAAAGAAGTAATTTTTCAGATAGCATGTTGTTTTTTGAAAGTCACCTAATCCAAGCCACATCCAGAGCCACAGATTCAGCATGCGTAGTGACATCTGCCAGCACAGGGGGAATGCTTTTGGAAGGTGTAAGTGTTGGAGTAACAGGCGCTGGTGTAAGGAAAGAGTTAAACAGAAAGCAACAGCAGCAGCGCTGGCAGCAGCAACAGCATCTCCCTGGGCAGTGTGTACCTGAGACAGAACTGGACAAATGAGTTTCTACCTCAACATAGAACAGCACACCATCTCCACTAGTCCATGAAGAAACTTGGAACAGTATACACTTCGCGCTCTACTAGCCATGGCTTTGGAAAGAACAACAGAAGTTTTCAAGAGGACTGATTTATTGTAGAACTGTGATTAAGCCTGTATGTTGTCACCAAAAAAAAAAGATCTTAGGAGTAGATAGATATATATATATATCTATACTGATGCTTCTGAATAAACCCTTAGATTTGCTTGCATCTCTGCTGGTGGGTCTTATCCGTTCATGTATCACACATAAGGAGTGTGATTAAAAAGGTATCATAGAAGATGTTTTCTATATTTACAAGATGTTGCAGCTGAGCAGGTGGCTGTGCATCCCTTGCTGGGTGTCAGGTCCCAGAGCAGAAAGGGCTTGCAGGGATAGCTCATCTAGGGAGGGCACACAAGGCACATGCAAAAAGTGCTGCCTGGGAAAGAAGAAAGTGACCAGGGAGGCTTCCAGAGGAGGAGATGCAGCAGTGAGTAGCATCACCACTGATGGCAAGAGGTGAGACCATAAAGGAAAGTCTGAGTGTCACAGATGTACTCTTCGATGTGCCTGCATGCTGAGGGCAGGGGCAAATGGTTCGACCTAGAAGGAAGCAAACAGATGGGACTTGAAAAAGTTGTAATCTTCCTAAATAGCTACCTTGTAATGCAGCTGAAGTTGGCACAGGTCCCATCTACAGTACTTGGGCACTGGCAGCTGACCAAGTTGTTTCAGCCTTGCTGTCCATAAAAAGTTCTCGGACAATATTCAAATGCAAGCTAGCTTCTGACTGTCCAGGTAAGTGTTTTCCTGGGAAAACACAGATCACAGAAAGACCTTCAGGAGTTTTGAAAAGATTTGGGAGTTCTCAGTCTCTTGTCTGTGCACTCTGTGTGTTGCCTGAGCAGCTTTTCTCCATGGCAATATCTTTAGACCTCTTCAAATCTGCACTCTCCTTGGGACTGACCACATAGGTCCAAAAAGCACTTATGACCTGACTATCTGCAATGGCCAGACTCTATCCACAATCATCAAAAGGAATACAACTAGGGAAGTTAAATCCAAATCTCTTAGAAATGTAGAGATAATAGATTATGCATTTATATGTAATATGTCATTATATGTTATTATGTATTGCATAAAACCCATCTCAATATCAGTTCCCCAGTTTCTCCTGCCTTCCACAAATGACAGTATCTCCAGACACAGTTCCTTATATTTCCAAGAATGACTGAACAATCCTGCATTGCTCCTTTTCTACTCTGACTTTTTCTTCCCAGGAAAAAAGACTGTCCTTGGCTAAAATTATAAAAAAAATTACATTATTTTGATTTGGCCTTGTGTGCAAGTAATTAGGAATTTGGATTCTCTGTTGATAAAGTTTGTTTGCAGCAATGAAAATGTAGGACTGCAACAATTAAACCTTGGCTGGCAAGTTACTTTCTGTAATAAAATGTGGACTGATTTTGCCTCTCTGGAGGCTTAATTAATTGGTTGCTTGAAAAAACACATAATTATAACTAAAATTATATGTAAGCTTACCAGTAAATCCAGCTGGCTAAATTTCTTTGGTTGTTCTATTTGAACATCTAGTTAATGTAGCTGGTTAGAAACTTCTCTATGCATACTTGTGCAAATGTGGTTTTAGCTAATTTCTAGTTTGCATGATTTTAGTTGAAGTAAGTTAATCTATGGTGTCTAGACTTTCTTTCCCCCATGACTCCAGTATAGATGGTTTTGACCAGCACTATCCCAACCTATGTAATTTATACATCTGTAGTATATTTTCTCTGTATGCAGGCCAAGTTCCTGTGTAGATGGATCTCTGCCAAAGAACTTTTCCAGTCCTTCTTGTTTGATCACTCAAGTCATGATTCTAATACTGATTCACTTATTACTACAAACCAACAGGAACCAAACACAAAATTGTTAAAAAATGTCCACTGAAAGTATAACAAAATCACCTCTTTTTTTATTGTTCTGTTTATGCTTCTGTTAGTATTTTAAATTTGCAATTAAATGTTATTTGTCAAGCTATTTCTTGGTGCTAGAAGAAAAAATCTTTTCCATTTTGAAGTAGTTCTTAGCTTCCTTTTGATTTCTTGCAAAGGGATTCATGGCTGTTGAAATAATTTAATTAAGCCTAAATATATGGAACGTAAGATGGTAATTTGTTTCAGACAATTTTACACAGACAGTTTTAAATATACTGCTCACAACAGCCAGAATTAAAAGATACTTTAAAAATTGCTTTTAAAATAAAATATGATTGATAATGCAAGTCTAAACTCAATGTCATCTCACCTGTAGATTTTGCCCTTGTTTGGAGAAAAAGTATTAAACTGATTGACTTTGTGAAAAGCAACAGAACTACTACCCTGGATTTGCTTTAGCCTGAGGTTTTGTGTCCTTTGATTTCACCTTGGACCCGCTTAAATGGTGTGAAGACAATGTTTAATGACCAAAATACACAAGGGATTTTATAAAAAATATGGTTGAAAAGGACATCAAATTACTTCAGCCTTGGGGCTTGGTCTTAACGTGTTTCAGTAGTTTATTCGAAGGGACATATTGTATTTAACTGCCTGAGTTGTGACCCTTGGAAACAGGATTTAAGTCCAGTTGGTGCCTATTATTTTAGGATATTCCTATAACTCCCATAGTACTGGAATCAGTAGCTGACATTGAAGATCATTTGTAACACTTGTTAATAGAGTAATCAAACCACTTGCAACTTCATGTTTTACTCACAAGAAAAGGAGAAAGGCAACTAACACGATGCTGACATTTTCCAGGGTAGTGACTACTTGAATCATTCTACAAAGAGAGAGAGGCAATGTGTATCTGAAGATATATGTTTACTATCTGATTCCTTTCCCCATCTACAGAGCCAAGAACTGCATTCCAGTCCTAATGTGCCTGGCTGCATCTTATCAACCTTTTTGCCAAATCTCTGAAGCTCCTTTGGGGTGTCTTGAGTGGCTCAAGATGATGAGATACAGCGGATGTCTTTCCTGTGAGATTACTGGTGTCTTTAGACAGGCTCAGGAGTTCTGAGCCCTATTAACCCTTTTTTGCTCACCATTTTCTACGACCCTTTCAACCTCTGTGAAGGACGAGACACAAGCATGTTTTGTCTCAAACATTTGGACTGTTATGACAGGAAAGGTGTGATTGGAAGAGAGGGTCCCAGGAAGTTGGGGCAGACCTGTTCTAAATCAACATCCTGCTCCACTTTGAGACTCACGCTCAGTCCACCTGCCCCTCTACTCTCCTCCTGGAGAAAGGCTCAAAGGGGCTGTCTGTGCACGTGCAAACAAAATGGCAGGAAAAATCTAGTTTACATAAGAAATATGCACCAAGTTAACTGTAAAAGGAAGTGGATTCAGCCCCCTCATGCTCTTTTCCCTTTCTCTTTCAGTCTCATTGTTTACTCCAGCTCTGGACCATCCATGTTCCAGGACCAATGCAGCATCTAAGGACTGGTGATACTCTTTGTTCTCTTTCTCTCTCTTCTGTCCTTATTTCTGTCCTTCCTTGCTTTGCCTGTGGAAAGAACAGCTATCCTATTCTACTCCAGACTCCATACTGAAGTTTGTTGCTAGAGTGGGAAACTTGTGGAAGTGTGGTAGGGTTTGTACCAGTACCTTTGAAAAGCAGTGTTGTAGCTTATGCCAGCACCTTTGAGAAGTGGTGTATTGTGGCTTGTTAGCCAGCACCTTCGAGGACTGTGTTGTGGGAGTTGAGAGCTTATTAAAGTGTACATTAAAAATTAAGGGCATATTAGCCACTGCTTTTGAGAAGTGTTAAAATTTAAGGGCTTGTTAAACAACGCCTTATGTGTGTAAATAGTGGGCTGGTTGCTGAATCTAAGGCAACTATATAATAAAAGCATGAGAGTTCTTTGACACATATCTTTGTTCAGCCTGGGGAGGATTTAGAAAGAATATCATGCCCCATACCAGTGGGTCATGACAGCCTCCAAAGCAGCCCTTCTGCAGCATGTGAAACTTCATTAAGCTCTCAAATAGCTATTTCCTACTTCATGATTCCCCTGACACCAGTATCAGCAGCATTGAGGGGTCCTGGAACAGGCTTTTCCAGGAAAAGAGGATTAGTTTCATTAGGCATCGTCTGAGCTCATTTGAGCTTCAGGGTGGCATGTGGAAAATCTATGGTATCCTACCTGTCACTAAGAAGGCTACAGAGCTGCTGCCATGGTTTAGAGAACTTGTTCCTTATGGATATTTCTTTTCCAACCTACTGTACTGCTGGTGCAGTTTTCCAGCCTTACAAAGCCTAGGCACCAATCGTCTCCTTCTCAAATCTGCTTTTCAGGATACACATTCTGCTCTTGGGATTCAGAAAGAACCACCCACATTTTGCTGTCTGAGAATGCTATGTACTTATACATACATACATGTATACATACACAGTTTTACATTTTTTATATATATATATATACACACACATATATGTATATATAAAATATAAAACCTAATCCTCTTGCCATCCCTAAATGGAAAATATCCTGATAGCTCACAATTACTTTAAAAAAAACCCCAAATGATGTAATTTGTATTTATAATCACAAACATCTTTCTTCAAAGCAGAATTACAAGCCATATTTTTCATGATATGACACACGAAGAACGAGCCATATGTCTGCAAAACACTGTAAGTAAGTTGCTATGTAGAAGCAGAAGCTTTGATTTTAAATATAATTCACAAGAACTCTTGTGTACTTAGTCATTCCTATGCCTGTCCTACTTGGAAGCAAAACACACTAGAGTCAGATTTAGTCACAGCTCAAGATAATATAACTCAGATTAGTTCACTGTGGTTACACTGTTGTGAATACTTTTTGAAATCTCAAGACAAAAGCTTGTACTACAGATTATTTCAAACGATAAACCGTGTGGATGCTGAAAGCTTGGTC
>WEIT01009314.1:0-23883 GCA_013389985.1 Dryoscopus gambensis
ATGCACTCTACTACAGAGAAACTCACTGCACTGAAGAGATGTAAAAATATCAAAATTTTGCAAATTTTTAATCATAGAACTGAATTAAACAGGGCTTTTCCTCAACAGAATCTCATCTTCATAGTTGACAGTTAATACAGGTAACCTGTTCCTGGTAAATGCCTTCCTTAAAAAAGTCTATCTACTGTCAGACTAGGAACTTAAGGAACTCAAACTGAAGGTTTTTGAGTGGGAGTTAATTAAATATTTTTCCTTTTATGTTAAATTAGATGTCAGTTAAACATTAGTTGTGTAAGGCATAGAAACATAGTTTAAACCCATTTGAAAGATGCAGTACCATTTCTGAAAGGAGTTCAAGTAACACTCAAATCTTTGATTGATGCCAAATGAGAGTACATGCCAATCATAAAACAGCAGGAGTACTCATCTAGGCTGTCAGGTTTCCAAGACTAACAGGGCTCCCATGCTGCTTGATGAGACTGAGGAAGTTATGTTAAACAGATTTGTGAAGAGCAACAAGAAATTGCTACTGCCCTGTGAAATGGCAATATATAAGGTTTTTGTATAACTACACAGCAGAGAAATTCTTCATATCAAATTCTGGACTTGTGAGTTACTCAAGTCTAGATAGTGACTCTTTCTATGTGTCTGTGAGGAGAGATAAGTTTCCAAAAGCATATAAAAATTATTGCTAGATATTATCTTTTTTTAACTTCAAATTTGTAAGAAAATGTTTTTCACTCCCATGTAAAATTAGATAACTGATCTCAACCATAGGGAAAAGAAAAAAAAAGCATAATAAAAGCTGAAATGCCAGGAACACAGTCAGCAAAGTGACTTACCACACAGATATGATGAAAGCGCATTATGACTTCCACTATGAGCAATTCTATGAATCTTTAATTTCCTGTTCTAACTCAGGGCCAGTTCTGCAAATGCTTTATCTTGAGAAAAGTCCTGGAGTTCAATGAGATTACTCACAAGGGTAAGGCAAAAGACAAATCTGGTACAACTTACAAGATCAAACTACGAATGCTGAAAAAAATTCAACTTTCAAGTTCTTTTGATCATGTACATACTTTTTATCTTTCCTTTTATTTCTGAAAAAAAAATACAACTAGAAAAAATGTAATACAGTAATTCTAATAATTCAAATACTTCTTTAGTTCCAAAAAAAAAAGGAAAAAGGAAAAAGCTATTCAACAAGGAACATAGAAAAAAAAATCATTGATTTCTACAGAAGCTGCAGTGATGAGTACAAGCTATTTAGTTTCAATCAAGAAATATTAAAAAAGAGAATAAGCAAATTATTATGTGTTTTAGACATTTTAAGAGGTCACTGAGGAAACAATATGGGTTTTTTAATCAATTAGCTAATCAAAGTAACTGCTAGAAAAAAGGAACTGTTAATATGAAGTTGTTTTTTAACTCAACTTTAAAAAAGACTATACTAGCTCATCAGATCTTATTTTTTTCAGTAATGGAGGAACCTTAATTCATATTTCTGCCTTTTATGATGCTTCAGCCACAAAAATATAAATGTCTGAAAATCATGTTACGACTTCAAGAACTTAATTTTCTGAATATGACTAAATGCTTTTTACAATTTTTGTTGGATCATAAAATATTTAATGTGGCATTTCTGAAAACTTTAAACTTGATGAAATAATTTTCCTGGTATAAGAAGGAATAACTTATTATAACATGAAGTAGTGAACATGCACTATTTTATTGATACAGCTGTATATGTAACACTCCTTAAGACATGAATGGCACTGAAGAACACAGTCATTTGAAATGTGATAAAGACAAAATCTTTATTGAAATGCTAATCTTCATACAACTATAATGCCACATAATAGAAATTTTTTTTGTTTATATTCGTGACTAGGTTTATTAGCCCATTATGTAAACAGACTCATCACTTGCCTTGTCAATCCTAGAAAACAAACTGTATTTTTAGTCTCCCACCAAGTGTTTGCTGTCTCATACAGACTCTAATTTATTTCAATTTATAATAAATTCATTGTAGAATAGGGAAAAGAGGGACTGATGTACTCTACACTGAAATCAGGAAAAATCCAGTGATTCAGAATTTATTAGGAAAACTTGCATGAACTGAAAATGAATCAGGATTATATGTAATTTTGAACATTTCTGACAAGCATGTAAGAAAATTTAATGGAAACATGATAAAGTAACACTAAATTCAATTATTTATTTATTTCTTTATTTTTAATCTCAAGAAAAGAAACTTTTCTTTTATAAAGAATTTTAACTGCTGTTACAAACCAAGATATTTTCATTTCTCACTCTATCGCAAAACATGATATTAGGAGTGGAAATTGATTGACTCTTTCCTTAAAAGGATACTATTATCCACAAAGCACTTTATCCCACTCCTTCATAACCAACAGTGTTTAATACACTGTAACTATTCATTATATTATGTAGCTAAGCAATTTGCCTGAGAAGAATTAAAGTCTTACATTGATGAGACACTGTAGGATGTGTAATAAATATACCTGAGTGAATGCTGTTCACATTCAGCACCAGCCTCTTATCTGAAATTTGCCGTCCAGTATGGAAACTGATTTGACATCAAAGCAATTTCAAATGAATTAGGATTAAATCACAGGCAGTCATCTGCTTGTTCCTTCAGGTCTGGATGATCTATCAACTATTTCTGTTTAGTGTAAATGGAGAGCTGACTGTTGAATACAGACTTGTGACCAGAGCTTGTTCTCATAAAGATTTCAAAATTTCCTCTTTGAGCTATAGAGGGAAAAATCTTATTTAAACATACAGACTGATAACTAAGTAAGTGGAGACTATGATCCCAGTTTTAGCTAAAGAATTGTCTTCCCTGTCATCCATGATAGGGCTATGTCCTTATTTCACATATTATATCTATTTAGAAGTCTAAGTCACTATTTTTTGAGGAATCTCATTATCCATCAATACTTCAAGAAATGAACTCATCCTCATCAGAGAAACAAGTTATTTTCTGTTTCAGAATATTGTAAGAATTGAGGTGTGGTAATTAAGTATCAAATTCCTGGCAATACAGAATGATTGCAAAATAGCCGCCATTCCTCTGCACAAAGTAAAAAAAGGACGAAGTGGATAATTCCTGCTCTCTATGCAAGGTTTTAAAGTAGACTGGTCTTTTATAAAGCCAAACTGAATGAAATATTAGTGTAGAAAACATGGATTTTTTGTTAAATGTATTGCCTGAAGGAAAGGGAGAAGAGAGGTAACTGCTTTATGAGGAGATGAGCTATTTTAGCTTTAAAAGTTTATTGCCTTGGAAGGAAATGAGCATGAATAGACCATAAATGAAATTTAGGTGAGAATAAAGAACTGATATGGAACCGAATTTCTTGAACAACCTTGAAAAATTAGTGGAGGCAAAAAGACCTATTTTTTTAAATACAGCTAAATAATAATCATGTGATATCACCATGACAGAAAGAGTCTGGGCATGATCCTAGGTCTTCCTTCAAATCCTACATTCTGTGCTCCTCTACACGACTGTAGAAATTATGATAACATGTGGAAAAAGCTAGGAGATGCATTTTATGTATCTCACAGTATATGATGTATCAAATCTATATTACAGTGCATACTTTATGCCACTTGTCATAGGCAACAGTATCACTCATACATATTTCCAACTCATAACCTAAATCTACCCACTTTGATTATTTTTTATATTTTAATTAGTTTGAATACTGTTGGTGGGTTTCTCCAGATATAAGAGGCTTGCTGAGTTTTTCTGATTATTTAGTTTATTTTTTCTCTTGTAACAGCTGAAAAATAAAACAACAAAAGGTCAAGAAATTCCCTTGCTACCTCCTGCTTTTTTCTCTTCAACATTTATTGGGGCATCTCAAAGTCAGCGCTTACTTAATTTGTAAATCCATCTTTTGAAGTGTTCATAAATGTACTAGGATGACACTAATTTGCTGGAAGCGAAGTTTTCTTTTTGCTTGTAGGAACCTCTCTGGGAGTATTCCCCAAGAAGTTTATTACACTGAAAGGCTTCAAGAAAGGCATTTTCATGTCAAGTTTTGGAGCACTTGGTGACAAATCGCTGTTGTGATGATTTATTTTGTTCACTGGTATCATCAGTTCTAGAAGACCCACTATTGTGGGTTGTTTTTCAGATTGCTTAAATGTCTGCTGACAATAGTTCTTTTATGTTGTTTTGGTTTATTTAAAGGAAGATGAGTTTACTTTTTTCTACTCTAATACTTCTGATCATTACCAGTTAAACATTTGGTTTTCAAATATGTTGATTTCTATTCCTTCAAGATGGGCAGTAATGGATAGGCAGTACTTTCTCTATTTTGAGTATTGAAGACAAAGATAATCACTTTCCAGACACGAACAATTGATGACTGCTCTTGCACTGTTTTCCCTTCTTTCCTGCATGGGTCAAACTTTGAATTACTAAACCCCAGGCTTTTTATGGTTTGTTTTTTTTTTTCCCCAGGGGAAATTATGGTCCAGGGACAAAAGAGGAGGAGAAGAGCAAAGAGCAGACCACCTAATCACAGCTAACTAAATTTTTTTAATTTTACCCAAAAACCTATATATAATCATAAGAAAAACATGAACCATAAAATAGGAAGCATTAGTGTATATATATATATATAAAGCACTCTTGGTACAGCAACTTTGGGATAATCTAAGTGCATAAAGGTTTCTGGACACCAAGATGAATTCTGGGCCAGGTTCTGCTATTAATGATTGCACTGATCTGCATTGTATTGTACTTCAAATGTTACCATCTAAATTTAGATTTCTTTAAAAATTGATGATATTGCCCAAGAACCAGTTTCTTCCAGCCTAAACCTGTCATTTAAGTGGGTTATAGGGTTTAAAATATTAAAGAGTGACTCTTATTAGCATTTTCCACCAATTACCTAATCTCTCAAGTTCCTCTACAAGAAAGAAACATTTCAGATTTGCTCTCCTGATTATTGGCTGGGTCAGTAATCTTTGACTGCTGCCTAATATACCTATGACTTCTAAACTACACAGTAGTGAAGCTTCAGAAGATTGGCTAAAGGAGGCTCATTCTCAAGCTGTGACATAAAAATATCCAGTCCAGTATCCAGCAATCTTTGACAGTGAGACCAGACAGAACCGTGCAAAAGTTATCACTAACTGTCTCTTACCCATCACTTTTTAGCTGAAAGAGGGAACGAGCTAGTTAGATGATCTAAGGGCTGTGTGGTGCTTAGCTCCCAGCTGGGGTTAAACCATGACAGTCCTTTCTGGTGCCCAGTGTGGGGCGCTGTCTGTGAGCCACAGTCTCCTGAGGGGAATACCTGATGGAATATAACATTATCCATAGCCACAGAAACTCTGAGGTGCATCTGTTCCAGTGTGGCCTCCTCCATTGGCCATAATGCCTTGCCTACAGCCACATTCCTTCAATTCAAGTTCACAGTGGAGTTCCAGCCTGGTCAGTACAGCAGCACAGGAATAGCAGTCATGCCCTGGCCCTCTGCCAGCCCAGGCCCAGCCTGGGACTGTTCTGGTTTAATCCCAGCCAGCAACTAAAACCCACATAGTTGTTCATTCACTTTTCACCACACAGCAATGGGGGACAGAGTTGGAAAGGTGAAAATGAGAAAACTCAGGAGCTGAGATAAAGAGAGTTTAATAGGTAAAGCAAAAGACACTGATGCCAGCAGAGCAAAACAAGCTCATTCACCACTTCCCAAGGGCAAGCAGGTGTTCAAACATCCCCAGAAAAGTAGGGCTCCACCAGGAGTAACATTTATTTTGGAGGACAGCGTCATCACTCCAAGCCTCCTCCCTCTCCTTCTTCTTCCCCCAGCTTTATATGCTGACCGTGATGCCAACAATATGGAATATCCCTTTGGTCACTTGAGGTCAGCAGTGTCTCCTCCCAACTTCTTGTGCCCTCCCAACTCCTCACTGGTGAGGGTGGTGTGAGAAGGAGAAAAAGCCTTGATGCTGTGTAAGCACTGCTCAGCAATAGCTAAAACATCGGTTATCAACACGATTTTCAGGAAAAATCCAAATAATAGCCCCATACCAGCCTCTATTAATAATATTAACTTTCTCCCAACCAAAACCAAAGCACTAAAAGAGGATTTAGTAATAAAGAAGTAAGTGCAAAATCACTTATGTCCTCTAGCTAAATCTAGGTACTCAAAAATACTGCAAAAAATGCGCCAAAAAAAATTATATAATTCTGTGTACTATATACTCTTATGTATGCACTAAGCCATATAATATTTGCTTTTTCTAGACTTTTCTAGTAATGCTGCAATGCCAAATTATTTGCTTAACATAAAAAACCCCCATCTTTTTTTTTCTTTAATTTTAAGGTAGTATTCCATTTTCAGTTTTGTTTTTATTCAAGAACATCACAGTAGAGATCATAGATGCCTATAATCCAAGCATTACTCAGGCAAATGAGTAATTTGTGCTGTAAATGATCATGTTCATAGACTGTTGCTTCTAAGAAGACACAGCTCCTAAAGCTCCACTTCTTTCTAGTGGATGTGGCATAGAGTTTCTAATTATTGCATATCTCTACAGTAACTTGAATATGCTATGCAATATGTATCAGATTCCTCTTCACATCCAGGAGCAGCATACTCATTGTTCTTGTTTCTGATGTTGCATTTGATGCCTTATCCTGGGCTTAGAATTAAAAGCCAAACACGGTTAGAGGGGAAAAAGGGATTTTACCTCAGAGTTTATTAAGGATCCTTAGATCCAGGCAGGAGCACCCCGCAAGAATGCCCCTCCTGGACTGAGGCACGGAATGCACGTTGGAAAATGCACACCGGAGAATACACACAGAAAAGCCCCGCCGTGATCGTTTGCTTATACAATTATAGACTTTAATATCAGCATATTTATCACAGATTTTCCAATGGGAGGCTCAGCAGGAGCCCCCTCGTAAGGAGTGACCCCCCTCTGCATAGATTTATCTTAGTTTACAGAATATGTTCTGGAGAAGACCTTGGGTCTGGGGCTTGCTGACCCCCTAATTACGAAGTTTCTAAGATGTTTAGTCTCTTGGCTTAACAGAACTTTGGGTTTAAGCTAGTTATCGAATTTAGGGAATTATAAGTATGTGGGTTAAAAGCACTGAGGGTACAGAAAAGCTGCATAAAAGCGTATATGAAGGGGGATATGAGAGGAATATATGAAAAAGCAAAAATTATTATGGCATCACATTTAATGACATAAAGTTTCAATTGCTTCCAGTGTATCATTTCCCTTCATTACATTTCGAGTTTTCTATCTTTATCTTTCTAAGGTATACCACTTTGGTAAAATGCAGTAACTGCTGTACTTACAAGAAAAAAAATTACGTGGTTCACATAGTGAAATCTAAAAGAGGTTCTGAATATAAACCCCAAATAGAGGATAATGTCCAGCCTCCCCACACCAGTACTGTGAATCCCCACTGTTTTCCAAGACAGGTTCTCTTCTTTGGTTCCGATTCAGAGGAACCAGACACTGCCTGCAAACTTAGCAGGGTGCCTGGGCTCTCAAAGCAAGTTTTCAATAGGCTGAAAAATTATTTTCAGTCAATAACTGCAATGCTTAAGTCTACTTTCAGGATCTAAATTTCATTCTGTGCTTGGCCTACTCAGTCTCTTTGAATGTAAAGAAATCTGATGATATCTGATGTTATGGATATTCTCTCGTTAAAATTAAAGATCAGTAGGTGTCAATCTCAACTTCATTGATGTTCTTTTAAAACTGCAGAGTTAAAGATATATGCACGTCTTCCATCATAGACAATATATTTTGTAAGCTGTTTCTCACCAAAATTTGAATCCAAGGATAATGATGTTAGGAGCTTAGTTATTTGTATGCACAGCTCACTCCAAATAATGGAAATCATCTTGACCACAGTGAAGGCTGTAACCATATATACATTGATCACATATACCGCTTGTCATCAAAGGGAGATTTGATATATATATAATTCCAGGCTTTCAAAATGTTTTGAGATATATTGAAATTTAAATAATAATAATAAATAATGATAACAGGCTAGAATAAATGTGTTTGCTTAATTTGCTTTCCTGTACATTGCCTTTGCTTAGTTTGACTTTCATTTTATGGCACATTTGAAAATCTAAAACATCATATTTTTTCAAGGCTGAGATACCTTCCAGCTCTTCTGTTAATCATTTTATTTTCTTTTCAGGCCTTTTCGCTTCCCCTTTAGCATTCTACAGCGATCTGAAAAAAAACCACTTTTAGCTCTTATTTTCTAAAATAAAGTGAAAATTACTAATTGCAGCTTGTTTTGTAGAGCAACATCAGCAATAGGATTTCCTCTGAAATTTGTAGTATAGGTTAGCAAATCCATAATTTCTATGCCATTCTGTGTTGATAATCTTAATCCTAGTCAACATTTTAAGATTCCATCCCAAACCATAAAACTAGTAGTTGCAGCCTCCTTGCCATTTGAGTTTTTTTAAGATCAATTATGTGATTTTTTTCTATATCTATAATCTGTAGATATATATCCATGCACCTTCTGACATTATTAATAAGCCTGTGTCACACCAAGCTTGCAACCCTCCCAGAAAAGCCGTTCTCATATTTACTTGAACATACTTGCACCATGGTATTTATTTATTTGTTTATTTGAAGCTTTTTAATTTTGTGGTTTGGGGTTTTTTTTTGTTTTGTTTTGGGGTTTTTGTTTTGTTTGTGCATTTGGTTGGGTTTTTAAATCAATAACTAGCCCTCTGAACTCACCAGCTAACACACTGTTGAACTAAGTTTTCTTTGGATCTTTAATTGGTGTTTTGACATGAACGTACGTGTGTATTCTAGCTATTCTTCTTCTGTCAGCTTACCAGTTCTTTAATCAATTTTTTATTATGAATAGGAGATATTTCTCTATTATGGTACACTATTCTTTGTGTCCACATTGTATTTGTACCAGGGTTTCTCTTTAAAGAACACTCTTTAAGAAAAGGGAATTACATAATACTGTCTTTTTATTAGCCAATTTTCTTTCAGATATTAATTTTACTCTCCATCATTCTTCTTTTCTTTCATTTCATGATTTTTCTCATATTCGTGTCTTCCTGCTCAACATCTGTCTTTTTCATATTCAGTTACATTTGTAGTACCTAAATGTTTCTACGTAGAAGCCTTGCTTTATTTATATTTGTCTGTATTTCTGCTTCTCTTTACTTGTGTGGTATTTAATAAATATTTTCATGTGATATAAAACACAGAGTTAAGCAAATGGTTTTCATTTTTTCTACGTTGCTGAGTTTATTTTAAAAAGAATGAAAAAGAAAAGCAAAATATTTTCCCTAAGGCTGGGCTTTCTAAAGCAGTGTCTGAAGGCCAGTGAGATCAAGACAGCATTTTGATTGATCAGCGTGCAACAAATCTAATCAGCCTGTCGCTGTTGGCTAAATTACTGACTTTTGTTACTCAAAGGGAACATCAATGGAAATTGCAGCAATGTTTCTAGCAGTTGGAAGTTAAAAAACAAGACTATGCTAAAGGAAGAGCTGTTATGCACACCAGGAGCAAAAAATCAAAATATCTCCCTTGCTTTATTCTGTACAAAGAATTTGAGATTATGACCAATTATAATTCTACTTAAACTGAGCTTTTTTGTTGTAGCTGAGGAGGATAGGAATAATGGACAATTTCTAAGATCATCTAGGAGTTTTTAAAAAATAATAGATTATCTTTTACTTTTAAAAGTCATTTTTGAACCCTCCTATATACTGGAAGATAGTGAGGCCTGTAAATACCTATTTTGGCTTCTTTCACAGGAAGGAGAAAGAAGGGTGAGGAAATGGTGTGTGTAATCTACTTGTCTTCCCACAAATGTGACTGAGAAATAGATAGAACAGGACTGCAGAACCTGCATCAAGGAAATAGTGTTATGCTCCACAAAACCTTTGCCAGGAAGAATGGAGGGTGGACAGCAATGTTAAATTTTCTGTGAATGCCCCTGTGCTACTGCCTCATGCACAGAGTGTAACACCTGCTGATGGCGAACCTAGCCTCCTGGCCAGCTCAAATGAAAAAATAGCTATCCACAGGCAGGATGAAGCAGCTCCCTGCATGAAAAATCCCCACCAGGTATGGGTGACATGACAATGATGTCCTCTTCTAATGGCATCTTCCTGCAATTCACAGGCTAATTTAGGGCTCTGGATGGTCTGATAAAACTCATCAGGATCCTGTGTTAAGGTATTTCTTATTCCTAAATAGGTTGCAAACACCTCTGGCGTATTTGTCAATCACCCTGCAAGTCTAAGCCTTGTTTCACAGCCTCGTATTATCTCTCTGACAACTGTTGGTTTCACTCCTGAAGCATGTTAAGGAAGTCATTACACAGAGAAGATTGTATAGAGGAAAAGATATTGTTTTCTTTTACTTCTTATTTTGCTTCTTTTACATTTTATCGTTATTATTGATATTACTTCAGCATAGCTAACAAAATTGACATACATACAGATATACATAAAGACCTGATATTTCTCACATTTAAAGCTGAATACTCTCTACTACTGCCACTACTTTATACAATGTCATGTTCCTACTACCTGATTAAAGACACTCTTGCCAGGAATGTTGTATCTATGTGTCAGAGGCTAGTTTCTGACAAATTGGAATACCTTGACCTGACAGATTTTAAAACATATGGAGAACACTCTCTACAATACTCAAGCTAAAGAATCACAGAATAAGAAAGACTTGGATTGTAAGGGACCTTAAAGATCATCTAGTTCCAACTCGCTCGCCATGGGCAGGGATGCCATCCAACTAGAAGGGGTTGCTCAAGGCCACATCCAACCCAGATGGGGACACTTCTGAACCTTTGGAAGTGACTTTAGCAACTGAAATTTAAATTATTGTGGTCTACAAGGAACAGTAAATAGTAGTATTCAGAGTTTGTGCTTACACAGATTTATAATCACTTTTTACAATCTCATGGAAAATTTACATCCCACTTAAACCCTTAGAGAGGTCAATGTCACCTGAAGTATTCCTGAAACCTAGAAGTTTATTTCTTTTATTTATTGTAAATGTTTCATTAAAGTTTCGAGACCTCAATGTACCATAAATCAAACAGACATTTAACATATTTTCCTTCAACAATACATAATTCATATTAGTGACTCTTCTCTTGAGAAGATGTTCTTTTAAGTATCTTTATTAGGTAAATATTGTGAATATTGTTGCAAATTTTAAATATTGTGGCCTTTATTTCCTCTAACTCTACTCAAGTGATAACAAACAGTGGCTGTCTAATGGATGCATGTGGTCACTGAAAGTGGATTTGGGGGAGTTAAATAACAACAGACTAGCCAAAAGCTAGTTAGAGCAAAATATCCAGCTAACCACATTGCTAATCAAGGTCAAGCTCAAGTCAGGTGTGGAAGAAACTAACATATGTAATCAGTACGCAAATATGAGTCAATTATCTTACTCCATCAATAGTGGACAGCCCAGGGCCCACTGAGCTCTCCTGCACATCCACAGGCTGCACGCCAGGATCTCCCCTTGAGTCAGGATTCCTCTGAAGATCTGTCCTTGAGGCTGAGAAATTCCTTGCAACAACAGATTCTCTGTGATTAACATGTTAAACTTTGAAAGCTAATTGAGATAAAAAATTGTTTGTGCATATGTACTCCTTTAGGCAGAAGCCCTTGTCTAAATCTGTGTCCAGCTACACCTAAACTCCCTTCTGAGAAGCTTAGAAAGCAAATGGGGTCCTTTCTAAACCTCTTGAATCAACAAAAGATTCTCCTCGACAGCTTTATCTAACCCTGTCCTCTATGCAGTAAATAATCAAGTGTACATTGACTTTAATCTTGTGAAAACACTGTCACTGTTAAATCTGTTTTATATCATTAAACAAATTGCTACTTCCCTCTTACAAGTAAAGGATGTAAATTCTGTGCTTTTACTAAATGTAACTGTGCATTATTTTTCTATGTTCTAAGCAATGATAATATAATGTGTCTAATGTCAGCTTTTCAAAATATTTGGAAAGTTGCAGTTTTCAAGATAGTATTCATTGGTGTATTTAATTCAATTAAAAGGTTGCCAAAGTTTATTTCATTTGCAGCCACTAATTAGCTATCACTAGCCTTACTTTTTCGTATTTACACCACTCAAGGTGTAATAGGTAATAAGGTAATATCCAAAGAATATATTAAATCATATCCCAAAGTTTTGTGGTGTGAAAAGATAAGGTTTTAGAGTTCTTCAGTAACCACCTGTGTAGAGATTCTTGACTACCAGTGAATCTATAAAACAAGAGACAAAATTGATTACATTTTTCATAGGGTGCACAGTGATGATGAACATACAAAAGGCATTTGATTGCACATTATAACACACTTTCTAGTAACTTCTTCCTGTCAGTGAGCCTTAGGTAAAATAAATGCAATAAAAATTACTGAATCAAATTGAACAGTTTTAAAAAATTAAAGGAAAATTTTTGATTGTTTGAATCTAATTGTTGCTTTAGGCTTTGATTTTTTAAAATTTATTTTTCACTTGCAGCTTCACTTCAAGATGAGGACTTTCTTTGTCATTCCTCAGTGACTGAAAAGGTTAAGAATGCTATTCTTTGATATCATAAATTACAAGTTTTGTTAATCTTCACATAGTTTTATGTATGCATGTTGGGTTTCCCATTTGGTAAATGGCTAAGAGCAGAGAGGAATTCTGCCTGATTGCTCTGTGTTAGCTGCCACATGTGGCTCCTGTGAAACCTTAACGGAAGGATTGCTATCCCTCTAGCAACTGAGCAAAACACTGGGGAAAACACTTTACTGGAGGTGAGTGGAGAAAGAGAGAGATGAAAAAGTAAGCAATGAAAATTAAAAAGGAAGTTACAAGGCTAGGAAAAGAGCAGGAGACTGGAAAGAATGAAGAATTAGGAGGGAGCAGGATTTAAAAGCCCCAGCAGAGTAAGAAAAAAAATCTTTTGGAAGATACACAAAAGAGACTGAACAGAGTTTGTTGCCAGTCGGAATCTGTGGATTGGCAGCAAGAGTAGGGAGATGGAAAAATTGGACACAGTATCAGGACAGAATTTCTTTATAGGCCCTTGTTTGGTATTCTGCTTCACCCTAAAGACCTTATGTCCTTCCATTTATAAATACTTGTTCTTCTAATATCTGTTTCACAATATCTAGCTTCAGAGATTAAAACCTTTCTCTAGTATACTTGAGATGTTTTCTTCAAAGTGGGGAAGAATGCTTCACTTCACAGATGTGGCAGATACTAATTTCCATGCATTATGCATACAATTATAATTCAAGTACTGAAGTTCTGATAAAATAGTGGAAAGTATTCTTTTACCATGCTATGAAATGAGAAAATAGCAATATCATTCTTTCTTCATTTGCTTACTTTAAAAAATGTAGATAATTTTATTTTGAGCTGAATAATTCTTTTGGAACATACTAACTCATTTACTTGAATAAAGGCACCATCTATGAAGTGGTATATCACCAACTGATACTTTTTTTTGCTCTTTGGTTTCTATTCACAAGGTGGTACCTGATCTAAAAATTGGAATTTTTTGTGTTGATCAAGCTCGTCCACAGTTTTAATGAATGCCAGTTCATAAGACATTTGCGTGATTAAAAAAGATACTTCCTTTATATAAAAATTTTTTTAAAGCTCAAAGGAGTTGAACGTTATTGCTTCTTTGGAGTCACTAGAGAGCCTTAAATTAGTTTTTCACTCATCAACAACAAATAATACAGCTGAGCTATGGAAATTTGTTGCACTGTTTACTGACAAACATTAAAACTATCTAGAAAACAGCCTTTTGCTGAAACTGTCTCTTACTTTACCATTTTCTCGTTCAGAAAATCAGTCAAATGTGAGAATATAGCTCAAACTGGCTCATTTGTGTCACTTACAAGCAGAAAACAAATTCCTGACTTGTTTTGAGTTTGTTGGACCATTTCTATTTAACATAACTATTTGTTAAATAATTGAGTTCATTCAATATACTTGTTGGGGGAAAAAAATCAACACCACCCTCTCACTCCTCCTCAAAAAAAACCCCCAAAAAATATGACCTCAAGCCAACAATAGGTTGATGTATCTGAGAGAAAAACACAATAAAAAAACAGGATATACATGCTTTAGAGTATGCATTCTGGTAAATCAAATATTTGATTGACCAAACACTGACTGATAAACAAAAAAATGAGCAGTGAAATCATCTCTAGTGAGTTTCTCACAATGTCATTGAAAAGAAAAAAAACCAACAATCCAAAATAACCCCTCACACCACTCATTCAGGCTACTATACACCTGGCAGCATAACTTATGATATGCTAAGAAGGTAGTAGCACATATTATGAATAATTTAATCTAACTTTATAATTATTAATAATTGTTACTGTGCACTGCTAAAGGTGGGTCATGTCAGCCGTAATAGATAAAATGTGTTTCTGGGCCAGTTTTTACATAGCTGTAATTTAAGCAGATTTTTTTTCTTGCATATTTTGTTCCAGTCTCCTCACAGCTGTAAAAATTGAAACAGGCAAGAGGGTGTGAGTCTCCTTACTTCTGCTTTCTGTGACTGGATAATGCCACATAAAGTAACACATGGCCTACAAACCAGAAATATATGCTGCTAAAGTGAGGATTACCATGATTTTCTTCATTGAAACCATCTTGCTCTGCAGGAAGTAAAGCCTTCTGACAGCTGCCTGTTTCTCAGAAGCTACTGGTCAAAGCCACTTTCTTGTTTCCAGGTTTTTCCTGAAAGCCGTAGGGTTTATCAGAATAATAAGGCAGAAATGAATATGCCCCTTGACAACTCAGTACTGTTGATAACAAACCAAACTGTAAAGTATGATTCCCTGGGGAAAATCTCAAACACCTGCAACTGCAAATGTCCCCTCAGAAAGATGTGGATTATGACGAAATCACTCAGTTACAGGACAATCTGTCAAGGACATATTGAAGATTTTTTTATTTGTCTTAATCTTTTATGACTTTGTGGCTGTCATTTTGGCCTCTAGATTTATCATGCAACTTCTGCAGTTTGAGATTTCATCATTTTTTGTGATTTGGTTTATATGCCTATTCATTTCTTAAAGCCACTAATGGAAGGGCACAGCTACCATTCTCTTAGGCAGAGTGATTCCTTACATTGCATAGACATACATTTTGCACTGAAATAATTTGTTCTTTTTACTTTTGTTTTTTTCTTTGTATGAAATAAAATTCTGGAAAGAAAATGTAATTAGACTGCATAGGAAAACAAACAAAACAGAATAAAACCAGACTATTCCTGTTGTTGTTTTACAACCAGTTAATAAAAAAATTGGGATTGGGACAAAATGAGAGGTTAGCCAAAATGCTTAAATATATTAGTCAAATGGCTTACTCTGGAGAAATAGAAAGTAAAACCAAAAATATTTACTGAAGGTTTCAGATAAACCACACTGCATTCATTTTTTGATCAAGAAAAAATGGTTTTCATTGCTGATTAAAGAATTTTGTGCCACGTTTATAACAGTCTTTTCATTTCATCAACTGAATTTCTTGGAAGAAACTTGTCAAACTAATTTGACAAGATATTTTAACTTATTCTGAGACACTTGTTGCTGCGGTGTGTAGTTTCTGTGATGGCATGGCAAGCTGCAGACCTTCCCGGAGAATGCAGCGAGGCTTGTTTGGGCAGAGCAGCTGTTCCGCTTCCCGTAGCCCTTCCTGGCGGCCCTGCGCTCATGCTCCGGCTGGCTGTCGGCTCCACAACACGGCGGTGATAAAGGAGGCAAGAAGGCTCCCTGCATGGAGACCTCAGAGGATGTTTATTCACATCCTAATACGCAGGTTCCCAAAGGCAGAGAGAGAACACATGCTCTGGGCTGGGATTTTATAAGGGGATGAGGAGGGGGGGCGTAGAAAGCACATGGACCAATGGTCTCAGGGCGCAGGGGCAACACATGGGCGGAGCTGGGGAACCGGGACCAACAGGGAAAATACGAGGGAGTGGCCAGGACTAGGGGTGGGGAAGGGAAAACAATGTGGGAGGGGCAGGCATTTAGTAAGAAAAGGAGTGAGAAAATGCACCACAGTTTGTCCGTGTTTTGCTTTCTGACTCTAAAATCTTTGCTAGATTTAATCTCCTAGAGGACACAGTGGTAGCAGATTTTTTTCTCCAAGTGTTACACAATCACAAAAACACACGAAAACAACCCCCCCCCCATGCTTAAATGAGTCTTCCAGAACTGACCAGCTAAATAGATCTCTATAGCTGTAAATTGCTACATAGATTGTAAAGCAGCACATTTCACTAGAAACCCCACTGACATCAAGATGGGAATTTCAGTGCATTTGATTAATATTGTTTGAAAGGAAATGCTCTGATAAGACCTAATTTTTTTTTCCTGGAATATAAGGAAAACGGATTTTATTTTTTTCTATCATAACAACTAAGAACCAGTTTTAGACTATGCACATTTTCAGATTTCTAATCTGTTGTTTTGTCTAAATAACTGTGCTGACCTCCCTCACTAATACCTTATAATTGAGTTCTATAACACTTGTATAAAAGTGAAAGTTCTCCAAATAATCCTCTGGTACAACTCAATTGATTTTCAAGGAAAAGAAAATCCTCTGAAATATGTCACTCCTTTAAAACTTGAACTGAGCCTGGGAAGCATACACTGCCTACTAACCAGCAATTCTTTGTGTTTGTTACCCAGGCTCCTCTTCCTGCTAGAGATCCCTTGAGAAGAATCTAAGCAGTGTTAAAGTGAGACTGCAAGAAATGTACTTATATAAGAATTTTGAGCAGTAAAATCATGCAAAAAAGGATCAAAGCAAACATTATACATAAAAATGCATAATTATACACATATTTATATACCTTTAACAGCCTGATATTTTCAGTGAGTATGGACATTTGCAGAATAGTAGGATTTACCTGAAAGGTAGCACAAGCAAGGAGTTAATTTGAACACACTGGAGCTGATGATCACTCTCTGACCTGAAAGAAATAATCAGTTGCCTAGTGCATAAATTTAATCAATCCACTGGCAAAGAAGAGTGGGATGAAAACCCATACTGCCAAGGAAGTGACAAGTGGCAAGAAGAAGATGAAGTGGAGGGTATATTCTACATGGAGAGGAAATTATTCTTCTGGTACATCAAACTGTTATATCAGTTTGATGAAAGTGCAAAGTAATTGATTTTAATGATACTGACTGATTTATAAAGAGGTTACATGCTTTGCCTTAAAAACTGCACAGCACTGCCACTTTTTAATTTTCCCAGGACTGGTTTATCTCCATTTATCTTCCAATTAATTTTTCTACAGCTTTGCGTACAACAGTATCATGGTCCTTACTAAGGAACATAGGGCGAACTGTCAAGGAGACTTTACAAAATAAGCACTATGACATTAACTAAGCAGGATCAATTTTAAGAAACAGAACAGTTTATCAAAATTATTTTTTCCCTTAATCATCAAGGGCATTATTATCAATATTATAAAGATACAGAGAGATTGTAACTCCTAATTTTTCATTTGACTGATTTTCTTTTGTTTATTCTTTTTGTTTATTCTTTTTGTTTTAAGAGAGTAAAACATCTGAATCGGGCATGCAGGGACAGCATTATCTTTGTGATAGGACTTCACAGGATATAAATATTTCTCTGAATTATCTGAATACTAAAAATTTACAAAAGAATTTTCAAACTCATGTGTTGTTAAGAATTCTCTTTTCTCAAAAAAATACAAGTCAAATAGAAGTTTGACTTCTCTTACACAACGCTGTCTTTTGTGTGAAAATCTTAAAATACTTTTCATTTGTATGATCTGATATCTTAACATTTGGTGTTAGGCTTATTTTAAAAGAAAGGTTCAGAAGAAGCAAAAAGTTAAATTCAAAGTCTATCTTTATAAAGATAATCCAGAAGACAGTTCTGTTTCACAAAACTTATTATGACAGATTCCTTCCATTTTTAAAGATTACATAACCATTTAATGTGACAATATTCTTGAAGCCTTAGGAACAGGCACTGCTGTTGATGTTGTTGTTATACTACAAAATCATAGATCATTCAGCATATAAAAATGGAGACGGATCATTAAATTCAAACTAGGACAGATGAGGAAGGAAATATTTAATGTTTCTTCATTTTAAAATGTTCAAGGAGACTGGATGTGCCTATTATAGCTTTTTTTTTTTCTTTTGGAAAAGGTTCTTTGAAATGCAGAAGTATGTAAAGCCATACACTTTGCCTTTTCCTTTTTGTAGAAAAGAAAACAAACAGACAAACAAAATCCTACAAGTAGTCAAATCATTGTATTTTTAGCACATAGTTAAATACAGCTACTTTTATTTTATCAAGACTGTAGGTTGGGCATGATATGTGGTTATTGATTTTCATATGTGATGAGGTTTACACATTGGTCACATGACATTTGAATACTTCACAAAATAAAATAAATTATTCTTATTCCTCTTATTCTTACTACTGAATCATTAGCTTCTTTCTTAATGCTGCATCAAAGTAGAAAAACCCAATAAAAGAAAAGGATGGGACCTGGAATGGAACTACTTCTAAATCTTTTTAATGGATATTTATAATATGTACAAGTAGAGATACATATTTTTTGTATCTTAGACTTTAGATTTAGACACCATACACCCAAAGCTAATTACTGTAATGCATTTCCTAATATTCTTATTTCACCATCAAAATAATCTGAATTGAGCAGAGTAATTCTGGTTTCAAAGCACATTTAAACTATCTGATAAAGGACTACAGCTTGAAAAGCAGAAATCTGTGAACATGGAGCACTTGGGTATCTACTTCCAGCTGAACATATGATTATCCTCTGATGGAAGCGGGCAGGAGTTGACTACACATGTGTTCTTTACAGGCTTAATGTCCTGTTGAAAGGTCTGCCTCCTCCCTCCACACATTTTTGAAAGCTGCACAAACATTTGAAATTTAAAAATAACAGCTATTACTATTACACTATCTCAAGGAATGTATTGTGGTTTTACTAGAATGCATTCAATCAACAACTTTGGACGAGAAAATGTTTAAGGAATCACTAAATTAAGACAAGAGATGAATGAAAAAGTAAGGAAAATAGCCTTATTGCCAATTTGAACACTATGGGAAACCATATAGCAGTGCTCTATTTCTCAGTGATAAAATTATACTGAGAGGCAAGTTTTAAGTAAAAATCACGAACCAGAAAGATTTCAGTAATGTGAAATAAAAAAATAATACTGATAGTGTATATTCCGTTCTGCAAGCAAACTAGACCTCTTTGTAGTGTAAATCCCTTTTTATGTTACTGCACCAGTTTTGAACACAGCAAGATGTCTTAGAGGTCTAAAATTCTGTGGAAAAAAAAAGAAAGATGAAAAAAGTGTAAATTAAGTAAGAGAAAAAGAAGCTAAGAATGCTTTCTTTTCAGATACAGAAGGAATTATTTGAAATAATGGAATGAAACCTGCTGCCCAAACCATTCAATACACATTTGGGTCCAGATAAGGAAGAAAACAAATGTTAGAAAATGAGCCCACAGTGAATGAGATTGTCTCAGATCAAACATCAATGAAGAGTGGCATCAGTCAACTGCCTGTGTTGCAATTAACAATAGTTATGTACTCTTAGTGTGCCTAATTCCTGTGAGAATTACAGTAGCATTCATTGAATTTGTATGGATATGAAACACAAATTGTTCTGAGAAAAGAATCATAATAGGCTTCCACTTTTTTGACTGAAACTGGATGTGTGGGACTGGAATTCTATGATGGATCATATACAGAATGAATAACATAAATAGTGAGTGATTTGAGAGGTACGTGTTACCTTGGATTACTTAGTTTTTGTATTATCTTGTTAGACCGCAGTGGAGGGAAGGCTAAAAGTCTGAGAAATTTTAGAAAATAGGAAAATAACAACTTTTTTTTCCCTTTGGCCAAACAATTGATTCAATAGAGAACCACAGAAATGTGTGTGATATGCAGTTTTTATTAAAATAGTTTTTGATACCTCCAGCTCAAATGTATTTTGAGACTATTCTCTGCCACCCAGTTATCAATCTTGGACCAATTACAAAGGTCTGGAACTATACAAAAATGACTACAGTTAAATTTGTCTTTGAAATCAAATTTTTTGTCTTTTCAAAAGTTCAGAAGTGAAGGTGAACCACTGAAAAGATTATTAGTTAGCATTGGTATATGCACTAGATTTTACTGGGTCTGAAACTGATACAAAGTGGTCAGAATGAGTGCATTTCCATGCATATAAGAACTTTTTATAATTTTTTTCATCTTCAATTTTATTACATTTTTCAAAGCAATCATTTATTTTTAGGTGTAATTTCACAAGGAAACTTAAGTCCAGGAAGAACTTTTCACCTTTTCACTTTTATATGCTATTGCAGATAAGCATAAATAAATTTATACACACAGATCTCAAACCTGAGTGTGACTTGTATGAACATAAATAGACATAAAATTCAATATAATAAAATGTATGCAAGTGTCTTAAACAACACCAGAGACAAAAATCAAGACTAACTACACGAAAAGAAATATAAGACCTTACAGAGAAAAATCATGCTAAATAATAGGAGTGACCAAGAATTCATCTTTGATCCTTTAATTTGAATGTAACTGTTCCAGTAGTTAATGCCTAATCCTACTTGGATAATCACTGGAAACATTTCTGGTTTTATCTTTGCACTGTGATTAGTGCAAGAGGATATTGCCTATCTTAGAGATTTGGGGTATTAGGACCATAAAAGTAAGCAATAACCATCATAATGAAGAATTATATCCTGCCACCCTTATTCCTGCTGACTAATAACTACAGTGAATTTTAATATTTGAGACATAAGTGAAGAAAATCAGTGATTAGCCATATGTAATTCTTCACTGCCAAATTATCTCAGGATTAAATTCCTACTTTTTAAATATACTTTGTAATAGTTTGCTTCTGAAAAGAACCACATAAAACATAATTTTATTTATCATTAGACAGTAAGACCTTGACAGTACAGGAACACATTAAAAAAAGGAGATGAAACATTAGAATTATAAAGCTAAAGCACATTATGCCATTCTGTGGATGCTGTCATTCAAGCAATGTTGTCATGGTTCAGCACAGGTTGATCCCCTTAGAGATTGCATTGAGTTACAGGAAACTGAGATCACTTTATTTCTGAACGACAATATCCATATAGGGGTACTCATTTACTTACCTTCTCTACTTGAACCAAGTGATCTTGACTTTTCTGAAAGTTTCCATTTTGAATCACCTTAAAAGATTTACAGAAAAGCTTTAAGAACTATTGCGAGCATCATAGAACTATGGAAAAGAGCTTAAGTGTTTGGGGGGGTTTTGGTGGGTTTCTTTGGTGTTTAGTTTGTTTGTTTGGGGGTTTTGGTTTTGTTTGTTTGTTTTCAAACTTGCTTTAGAAATTGCAATATCTGTTTGCAGTAATTCCAAATAGGATGTGCATATTATCTCCTACTCTTAAAATTTATAGATAGATTCACTTTGGTGTTAATAGGTAATTCATATGCAACTTTGTTAAGTTTCCCAGCAAATGTATCCAACATTGGCACTTAATCACAGAATCTCAGAATCAAAGAACAGTCTGAGTCGGAAGGAGACTTCAAGGGTCATCTAGTCAACCTTTCATGGGAAAAGCACTAGAAAAGATGGCCCAACATCCTCTCCAGCTGAATCTGTAAAGTGTCAAATGTTGGGGAATGATCACTTCCCAGGGGAGATTATTCCAATGGCTAATTGCTCCCTTCATGAAAAATTGTCCTCTTGTGTTTAATCAGAATCTACCCAGGAGTAATTTGTACCCATTGTCCTTCATCTTTCCCATGTGACTCCTTGTAAAAAAGAGAGTCTTCTCCTTTGCAGCCACCCTTTAAATACTGGAAGATCATGACACGGTCTTACCTTAGCCTTCTTTTATCAAAGTGGAAAAATACCAGTTCTCTCAGCCTTTCCTATGGCAGGCATCCAAGTCCTTAAATGGTCTTTGTGGCTCTTCCCTGAACCTTGCCAGCCTCCCCACATCTTTATTTAGTACCATGGAACCATGGAATCATAAAATGTTTTGGATAGGAAGGGATCTTAAAGATATTTAGTTCCGCCCCCCCTACCCCCGCCCCCGCTATGGGCTGGGGACACCTTCCACTAGACCAGGTTGCACCATCCAACCTGGTGTTAAACTATTTCAAGGATGGAGCATCCATTACTTCTGTGGGCAATCTGGTCCAGTGCCTCATCACCCTCTCAGTAAAAGATTTCTCCCTAGTGTTTAATTTAGACCTACTGTTTTTCAGTTTAAAGCCATCCCTCCCTGGTCCTGTCACTGCATGCCTCTGTCAAAAGTCCTTCTCAGCTCTCTTGAACCTTTAGGTACTGGAAGGTTGCTAGAAGGTCTTCCCGGATCCTTCTCTTCTCTAGGCTGAAGAACCCCAACTCTCTCAACCTGTCTCACCCCAACAGGTCCATGTCCTTCTTATATTCAGGAGCCCAGACCTGTATGCAGTATTCCAGGCTGTTGCCTTAACGGAGAACTGCATTTTGGAGTCTTATTCTTGCTGAAACCCATGGTGAATTTTGTTGGGAGGTTCTATTATCATTTTAGATTTTGTACAATGTGCAGGAGAGATATGAATGGGACTATAGATATGACATATAGATATGACATATGACCTATGGGAGATCCACATCCTTTAGTAGAGGCAGATAGAACAGACAAAGTACACCAACACACTATAAATCCCCTATATGCAGGCATTCAATCAGATTGAATCACATGTCCCAATTCAATGGAGAATTAATAGATTGTTGTCTCAAACTATCTATACAGAAAATCAAAACCTGATTTTATTTTCTGGTTTTTGATGAGGGTTTCTTGCTTTATTGGGAAGTCATAAAAAAAATTAGATTCCTTCTTTGTGAAGAACTTTATTTACCTCATGAAATCTACTGTTTCTTTGAGCTTTGTTTCATGAATCAGCCTTTTACTTGGATTATGTCCCAGAGGTGAAATTAAGGAATGTTAGAATTGACATCACAAAGCCGTGTGAAAGCTTGACCTGGCTTAAGCTTGTTTATTCCTTTCTAGTGACTGGGAGCATCCACTGTCTTGATGGTGAGCAAGTCTGGTACTAGGAATGGTATTGGTATTGTGATTGAAGTGTGTATTGCAACTGACATATTTTGTTAAATATCATATTCATATTGTATTTTCACCATATTTTGTGTCACTTTTCTAATTGGAAATCCCCTGTAACATCAATTATCTTCAAATAATTAACCTCAATATTAAACCTTGCACCCTCCATGTATGGAATATCTAAAAGAACCTGGTCAGAGAGTATTGAGCCATTTATATAATTTAATTAATAAAATTAATTAATTAAATTAAAAATTTCCAAGTGCTCATTCTTAAAATTTCTAGTGTAGTTTTTGCAGTGCTGTGGTTTAATCCCAGCCAGCAACTAATCACCATGCACCCCTTATTTACTCTACCATTCCCCACCCCTGATTGTGGGATGGGGACGAGAAAGGGAAAAAGGTAAAACCCGTGGGCTGAGATAAGAAGAGTTTAGCAATTGAAATGAAGTCGTCTTCTACTACTACTACAACAAGTTGCAAGAAAAGAGAAGCAACAAAAAGAAAGACAAATAAAACCCAAGAGAAAAAACCAAAACCAAACAGTGATTCACTCTACAGTTGCTCTCCACCCACTGATGGATGCCAAGCCTGTCCCTGGCAGTGATCAGCCCCACTGGTTTACGTACTGAACATGCCCTTCTATGGTATGGAATA
>WEIT01009314.1:27403-37674 GCA_013389985.1 Dryoscopus gambensis
GTATATGAAGGCAAAAAATCATTAATGAAAATTTTAATAATGAAAATTAAAAAGTTGCTTTTATTTAATCGAATTTAATTCCTTCTCAACACCAAGTGAATGCAGTAGACAAGAAATTAATTCTACTCAGTTAAAGGTTTGAATATGATAAAAAAGTATTTGCTGGGAAAAAATAGAGTTCTAGATATCTGAAAAAGTTTATATATAAAACCATACAAATTGTAGGGTTATAATAGTTGTGCAAAAGCATGCATTCTTTGTCTCCATGGAAATCCCTCCTAGCTCCATCTGAGAGGGAAGGAACAGCTGGCAAAGTCGAAGCCAGCATTATCCCTTCAAAATCAAGAACAATACATTGTGCATAATCAACTTTCCTGGAAAGAAAAATGCTTGTTTGCTCAAAAGCTAATGAAGTGCACATGCCTCAAAATAACAACCAGAAAGTCAAAAAGTGCCCTAAGCTCTGCCAGTGTCATAACACAGGGCTCTCCCTTGACAGTAACTACAAATACTGGATAGACTGAACTATTAAAATCAAAAATGATTGATGCTTATTCAGAATCCTCACAAAAGGCTGCCCTTGACATGGACAGCTTAAGGTAGTCAGCTAATAAACTCACAGTGCCTTAGTTTAGCCATAAGCTGCTCCCCAAGTACCTAAAGGTTATAATTGAACTTTGGCAAGACATTTACATCAAGTAAATAACGTCCCACTGGCCTACCTGCAGTGTTATCTGAAGGTACCTTGTGTATTGACAGCTGTCCAGCAATCTGGAATTAATGAAATTTTGGCAAAAGAAATGTTCAAACTTCTATGGTGGATGAGCAAATTAGACATGCTGAGCCAATAACCCCTCCACAGTCTGACTTCTGTTGGGTGCTGGCATAATAAAAACACAGACAATTTGGTTTCCACTATATCCCTTGGAAACTGGGATAATGTCTTATGTTTTCCTTTTCTATTTCAAGTACAAACTGCTAGAATGATACACAGGAAAAAAACCCAAAAGCTCTAGAGACTGACACAGAAACTGAATTTCTAATAGTCTCACCGTATAATTTGTCCTTGTGTGCACAGGCTTCCATATCTGCATAACTGCTTATCTGGAAAGATACTATATTTAGAATGGAGAAGTAGGTTTCAGTTTGCCCCTTTTAATGATGGGTCTGGGAATATCCCTGATATGAAATTCTACATCTTGGAACTATTTTATGAGGAAATGTTCAAATCCTCCCTTACTGAGAAAATGATAAGTGAAAGGGCTTGGAGAAAGAAAAGAGAGTTTCAAAACCTATGCTCCTTCAAATTCTCACCACAGGCACCATGACATTGAGAGATTAATAGACTGAAAGAATTATAGAATTCTGGAACTATATAATCAGTCATGTGGGAAGGGACTTCAGCAAGTCTATACTCCAAGATCCTGCCTAAACCGGAGCAGCTCTGAGATCAGGAACAGTTGCTCAGATGTGCATTGAGCCTGCTTTTGAAAACCTCCCACAACAGGGATGGAAAGATCTCTATGGGTAACCTTCTCCAACTATAGTTTTCATCTAAACAGTGATGAAGGATTGGAGGAAGAGGTGAGCAGCAGAAAATGTAAATGTTCAAGAAAGATGATTTGTTATTTTTTCAGGTCATTTACATGATTGTCTGATTTTTACATCTTGACTGTATTGTCTGATTAAGGGGTTTGGTTTTCTTTGTGTTTGGCTTTTCTTTTTTTTTTTCCGTCATTAAATTTTTGGGAGTTAATTCTGGAACAAAGATGCCATTCTGTAATAGTGTAGGCAAAAGGCTCTTTGTCATAATAAATAAAAATTCTATTGATACAAATTTTAACTCAGGATAAGAAACAAACAAATCTTTATAAGGACACTGTTTGCAGCTCAATGCAAGAAAGAAGGATGTTTTCTAATTTAAGCATTCATAAATTGTACCTATTAAAAAATTTCATTTTTATGTGATATAATAAAAACTGTATTACCATAAACACTGTGTTGCCACAACAATACCATCTGAGAAACTTAAATCTGTAAATCTTGACTGTTTCATGTTGTCTGGCATATCTATAAACATTTTGTGCACTTTAACTTTTACAGGCTGTATTTAACAGATTATTGAAATCAAAACACGTTTGTACTGAGGCAACTGAGAACCTTCTGTGTATTTTTGCAGATTTTTTTGTGTTAAATATGCAGTACAAATCAAAGCAATGTAAGAAAACATTATGCATTGCTGAAAACAGCTGAACAGGTGAATTAAATGCCACATATGCCATTTTTTCATTCTATAGAGTATGAATTGAATATGGAACTATAGCACTGATATAAAGTGTTAAACTTTTAAGTTAACTGGCTCAAATAAGAGACCTTGAAACAGAAGAGAAGATTCCAGTTTTCATGCAGTTTATGACATACAGCTTTGTGTACTTGGAAGACTTCATTAAGGACCACAATTGCATGTGTCTGCAAGACACTCTTGCTGGTTTTAGCCTATCACTGTATGATGCGGTCACCCAAAACTGTGACACTGGGTTTACATCCTTTTTGCAGTTTGTGTATAAAATTTCATTGATTGACAAGCCTTACTTGTCACTCTTTCATTGGTGGTGAGTTTTTTGAGGACTCATATTTTATGATTCCTCTGCCCATATGTGAAACTATCATATAAATAATAGAAGTCTATGAGAGAATTACCAGTTACTTACACATCTCATTTGCTGCAGTCCCACATCAGTCTCTAGTATTCAAAGAATTTCTTTGTTTGTAACTTATATTATATTTAAAAGTTGAGACAATATTGAACTGAAAATAGACGTTTTCATTAATCCAATTTAAAATTCTCACGATATAAAGATGATGAAATAATTATTCTTGCAGTATTCAAATGATGGGCAAAGATGCCTGTTTGAAAGATTTTTACATCAGCATCTATGTCTAAAATGGATAGCATAGCAATGGTGCTATAATACAAGGGAGAGTTCAAATGGAAAGTGTCAAAAAGATACTATAAATTGAAAGGAAAGAGAATGAAAAGAGATAATGAAGAAGCAGAAGAAAATTTTCAAAATGATAGTATGTTCTAGTTTGTTCAGAAACTGTCCCTAAAAGAGACACCTAAATAAAGTGTGCTGGTAACCTACACACTTTCAGAATATAATGGACAATTGTTTAGAAGGCAGTTTTGCAAATGTAGAATTATTTTTCCCCAGGAAAAAATGATTGCTTCTATACTAAATGCAGTTTACATAAATAAAAATGTATAATAATATCCAGATAATTACGTAATAAATATATTTATGATATATTAACACAAAATAAAAATATTATTTATTTTATTAAGTTATCAAGAATTTCTATACATACCTCTGTGTTAAGAATTGATGCGACTAAACTAGTAAGTGTATTAGCTCCTACATTGTGACTATATTATCTTCTTCCTTCCACAGAATGGTGTAAAATATTTTCCATCTCCACTCTGCTTATTATAAACACTGCTATATTTTAGAATGATAGGACACTTAGTCCCTTACAGGCTTTTTGTAGTCTAATCTATAGGCAGCTGCTGTATGAAAGTAAATAGATAAATGAGAAATTATCCAGTAATAGGGTAAAATATTAATTGAACAAATGATCTATCAGTTCAGTAATTAGATATTTCTTAGGGAAGCAGAAGGAAATGTTTCTCTTCCTGCAGACTCTTCTGATCCTTGGAATATGTTTGGTGAATTAAACAGTTGTATGTGATGTTGTTCCAATGATGTCTGAAGACAGACACGTTTTGCTTTCTTATTGCATGCCATGATGAAATTCAAACCTAACACTGCCTGTAGTTTAATAAGCCTCGACAGGATTATTAATTCAGGTATCCTCTGCTCTTCACACAGGCATATTTTTTCTGAGATTATTGCCAGTAACTGAATTTGATAAGGGTAAATAAAACTATTTTTTCTGACAGGATGATTGTCTTTAAAAGTGGACAAACATTAAAATGTTATGGTGAAATTCTGTCTGGGAAGAAGTGTTCTCCTCATGCAATAATTTTAAAGCAAGACTTCTTCCATCTGGTAAGTGGAATTCATAGTCTTTGGATTCAAACTGTTTTAATGAAAGAGTAATTGTCTAGGCAAATTCACTCATAAAAAGTTCCATTTTCACTGAAAGCAGGCTAGTTGAGATTTTGCAGCAGAACAGAATCCTCTTATCTGAAATTAGCTGAGTTATTTGCATACATACAGGCCACAGATGGAAAGGAGATTCAAAAATAAAAACACCATCTGCATTTGTCTTTAATGACAAGTTGTATGGAAGTCTGAGAGTCTCATTTTCAATAACGACATTGCAAATTTGTTCACAAGAACTTCACAGTCCTCTTCTGGTTTGACCCTGCAAAAAAATTACTATAAAACCTATCCGTATCTAAGATAATCAGAAGTACTTAGACACTCTTATACTCATAATTCTCTTGTTATTAGGGATGTAACAAAATTTTCATCAATAAACCATTTGGTATATGCTAGCATATCAACTATGTAATGTCTACAGAATATATTTTTGTCAGTGTTTATACTCCTAAATATGAAGGACATAAAATTTTCTGAAATTGCAGTCAATGACGGTGAAGATCAGTTACATGGATCCATAACCTTGCCTGGGACAAAACATAAGAGACAACAGTAATATTTGTTTTGTAGCACAATCATTGCAAACTGAAGGCACTGTAAGGCCCCAAAATCCGTGCTCAACGAGACTCTTAGAAGGGCTTACAGTTGTCCATGTACTCTGAGTCAGACTCATGGGAGAAATATTGACAAGGTATTCTCAAGCGGTCAAAACAACAAAAACTTTACTGGCAACTTCAGAAAATCAAAGAGCTTTGGCAAAAGGTTTAGAGCAGCATTCAATCAACATAAAGCATTTCTCAAAGCATTCACTTCAGCTCATTCAAGTTAGCAAACTCTAAGCCTGTCTGATTTTAAGTTACCAAAATGTTTCTCAAAACTCTGAGAGGAGTGAATTAGAAGAAGAAAAAGAAAGAAAGATGGAAAAGATATAGAAAAGAACAAACATAACTACCACTCCTGGTTCCAGCAGTGTTCAGTTGATAGAAATTCTAAGAGGAGATAGGGTCCTCCTCAAGATATGTGCTTGCCTTGTGCTCTGCCTTAAGCATCCCTTGACTTTCCTGGGCTCTTCCCCCAGGTGGGACTTCTGGTCATTTGGCCACTCAGGAGCTGGGATAGGGGCTCCAGAGGCAGGTGTGGAGGATTGCCTCTGGTGTCCCAGGGGTTGGTAGCCACTGCACGGCTGGGATAGAGGCCCAGAGACGATGAGGTGTGCAGGGCAAGACATCACCTCACCAAAGACAAGGCCTGATCTGCTCCTTTCCTCACACACACACATCCCTGAAGGGTTTTGAGCCACCAATCCGTCCCAGTCTCTCACAAGGTGCACACATTTTTTCTTAGGTTTGGGAAAGATACATGTATGCTATATTACATGAACATTTTTTGATCAAATCTACCCAGTATCACATGAAAATATTTCAACACAGAAAGGAAAAATAAAAGGATGTCAGAACTTTTATCTGGATTGTTACTAACACTCATCATTTGAATTACGGAATTCAAATCTGAATGAGAAATATCCTCGGGTAACTATAACTGAATTCTAAACTGGCAGGGTTCTAATTTCAGACTTCCTCTTTTGTCAAACAAAATATTTAAATTTATTCAGAAAAAGCTCTTTGTGCTTAGCATTGGGAACATTAAGTACCATTTACTCTAGGACTTTTTTAAACTGAAGAATGGAAAGCACACAGTGAACTCACCTAACTTCACAACAGAGGATAATACAGAAAAGACCATGTTTCTTGGTCTTTCACATAATGCTGTAATTATTTTGTTTCCTTCTTGTTACAATAGAAATTCCATAAAATGCAATTTTAACAGATTTTAGATTACTCATTAGGTCCATTCCACAGAATTTCTTCCACCCATTCACGCCTTTTTCACATTCGCTGTTTTTGAATTGCTTGATATTCTCTTTAAACTTCAGGCATCAGTTGTGATTGCTTTTTCCTGAGTCCGTCCTTCCTTCCTTCCTCCGTTCCTTCCTTCCTCCATTCCTTCCTTCCTTCCTTCCTGCCTTCCTTCCTTCCTTCCTTCCTTCCTTCCTTCCTCTTTTATTCAGCTTGGCAGACTTCTGCATGTTAAAATAATACTCTCTCTTCATGTAGCCACTTATAGATACATTTTGAACTGGATCATAAACAGCAACCTGAAGAATTGCCATTGTTGTCAGGCCAGTATGATATGGTGTGCTGATAATTCTTTTCATTAAAAAGACTGTATTATCTCTGGATCATGTAGTTTGATATGGAATTGATGTGTCTTTTTACTAGTGCTGAATAGTCACACTAAATGAAAGAGCTGAAAAAGAGAAACTTGAAAATAAATGGCATAAAGGGTGCATACACCCTTTTAATCCATTATCACCTTTTTAAGCATGCGTGTGGTGGCATGCTTAAAAATGGCAGATAGTTTGGCTCTCATTCTTTTAATTCTATTTTATGTTTTTACTGTCATGTAAGGAGAAAGAACCTTTTCCCACTGGTAATGTGTAACTCTTCTGGGCAATTGAGGGTGTAGGAATTAATTCTGAAGTAACACCTAGTGTTTTTCTATAATCCTTTCATATTACTACCACCTACTCTGTCTTGTTTCAGTCCCCTGATATCAGACAAATGTTTTTAGTGTCCAGTGAATTTTAAAAACTCTTTAAGGAATCTGGCCATCTATTGTGAGCTAAACCTAAGCCACTCACTCACTGAATAGAATGGGGGGAAGAATCTGAGGGGTAAAAGTGAGAAAACCTGTGCATTGGGATAAAGACAGTTTAATAAGTAAGGTAAAATCTGTGTACGCAAGCAAAGCAAAACAAGGAATTCATTCACCACTTCCCATTAGCAGGCAGATGTTCAGCCATTTCCAGGAAAGCACCACCAAAGCCCAGGGTGAAGGAGAACCAGCAGGATAGCAAAGGAATCCACATGGTCTTTTTTTCCCTCCTCTGCTCACTTCTCTCCCCCTCTCTCTTCCTCTCCCCTCTCCTCTCTTCCTACTTCTTTCTATCTCTCTCTATCTCACAATTACTGCTAAATAAAATCTGTACTACTGAGTTTGGCATATGATCTCATTTGCACCTTAATTGAGGCAGAGGCCTTTAGTATAATCAGATCATAAAACACACTAAGTATATAAAGCTGGGGCAAAGGAGGAAGAAGGGAGGGGGATGTTTTGAATGATAGCATTTTCTTCCCCAAGAACTTTTATGTGTGATGGGCCCCTGCTCTCCTGAAGATGGCTGAAAACCTGCCTGCCCATGGGAAGCAGTGAATTCATTCATTGTTTTGCTTTGTTTGTGTGTGAGGTTTTTGCTTTCCCTATTGAACTGTCTTTATCCCAACCCATGAGTTTTCCAGTTAGTACTCTTCAGATTCTCCCACTGATCCAACCAGCGGGGGAGTGACCTAGCACCTGTGAGGGGCTGCTGGCTGGGGCTAAACAACAACAGAAGCAGAAAGGGCCTTGATGCTGTGTAAGCACCGCTCAAAACCAACTAAATTAACCCTCTTTTACCACTGGTTTTGTCACGAATATGAAACATAGCACCATAAAAGCTACAATGAAGAGGATGAGATTTATCAGAGCCAAAAGCATTATATTATGAATATATATAAAGACTATGAAGCACTTTATTTTCCCCCTTGGCCTTTGATTTTCTTACATTTATGTGCAAAGGGTCCTACTTTCTGGGGTGTTTTTTTTTTTTTTTAAATTTTAATAGATTTTAATTGTTTCATCTGGAAGTCTTTTACTCTGTATGCTTGCCAAAGGTGAAAAGATCCCATACCTGTTGCTTTTTTAGAGGAATTTAGGAGCACTGCATTTCTGACAATGAAACCATAGATTAATTCACCTTTTTGTGGTGAGGTCTGTGCCCTCAGGTAATGAAATGAACATTCCAAGTGAATAAAGAGCACAGATGGCAAGTAAAAGAATACAAATATTATTTCTGCCCATTTAGTATTATGCTTCTCAAAAATTTAATCAAACTGTTGCCTTGCTCTTCAGTAATCTTTTTTGCAGCCATTTACTTAATTATATATCAGAAGTACTGATTAGTTTCTACATTTACACTTGTATTAGAAAATATTTGAGTATTAGTAAATATTTGAGTCGTAATTCTAATTTCTAGTCAGTTCCATATGGATAACAAAAATGAAAAACAAATAAAGTTTTGGATTACAGTGAAAATTTTCATAGAGATAATTGTGTGAAAGAAAACGCATTTCAGTCCCTAAGCATTATTTAACACTGACTGTTCCAAGTGATGAATGTGATTAAAATCACAGAATCACAGAATAAACTGAGTTGAAAAGGACCACAAAGATCATTTAGTCAAAACAAACAAAAGAAGGCACATGTAAGGAAAAGCAATTGAAGAAATCTGTGAGGAAATACAAATAATTGTCTTAACCCATTGTTACAGTATTCACCTCCATCCCAAGGATATCAGTGACGTTTGCATAAAGATGCATGTCCAGTTGACTGCTAAGCACATTGGGCAGCAGCTACAATGATTTAAGACACTAATGAATCCAGGCATTAACCTAATCATGCAGCATGATTGGCAGATAGCATATGTAAAAACCTGATTACCACAGTATTGAACCAGATCAAAGGAGGGAACTGCTCCAGTTAAATATGCAGTTAAGCTGCCAATATGAGCAACAGAGCTCACTATGTATACAAAGACATGACTATTGAAGAAAGCAGTAGAAATGTTGATCTTCGTGATACAGCTCAGCCAATAAAGCACACCCAAATTAAATGAACAAATTATACAGCTACACCTTGAATATGCACCCTGACAAAACTTGTTATGCTTATAATATTATTTGGAAAAATACAGAAAGACGAACTTGAAAAGAAAGATCAAACTCAGGGGGGAAGAAAAAGTGCATCAAAGAAAGGAATGTGAGGTAAAACTGACATATACATTTCTAGGTAGATGTCTTTGTTTATTATTGTGCTGAACATAGGTGCAAAATCCCTCTTTGTTTAATATATATGTACTTTCTAAATATATCTAAAGTTGGGGGTTTTTGGGATTTTTTATGTGCTAAAGCCAAGCTGTTGTTTATATGAGGGGAAAAGGACAGTGAGTCAGCAGAAGTCTTATTCAACTGCATTCAAGATGCGCTATTAGTCTATGCAGCAAAATAAGGCAAGCAGCGGAAGACCCCAAATGGCCAAAGAAGACACAGTATGGGCAGTCCCCATCCTCCCAAAAAACCCAAATGAGTGAAAACCAAACCAAACAAGCAAACAAACAAAAAGGAATATAACAGAAGAAAACAAACACTAAATACCGCAAAACCCAAGGACAAGTCCTTCTGAAGAATAAAAATTATCTGTCGTGTTCCCAGTATGGAAACTGGAATTTATTTCTGCAGGATAAAATGTCAGCATAACTGACATGTATCTCCTGTGCTCCATTCAGCACAGCACACAGGAAAGGCTTCAAAGATCTTTTCCAGCATTCATCAAAGATGGATGATTATTGCTGGAGAATCTATAAAAAGAAGAATGAAAATTGTGTTCAGGAAGTGCCAATCTGACATCTACAGTATTTACTGTCCTTTTGGACCAGAGAGACAAACTGTAACTATAATTTTTGTGAGGCTTGTAAAGTCAGTTGATCTACTATTGATGGCCCACATTGGTCCAAATCCTTTAATGCTATCTGAAAATATGGCTTTAAAGGGTTCAAGGGAGAAGCCTGCAACAGGAAAAGACAACAAAAAAGACAAAAGAAAATTATGCTTTCTTCTCAAAGAATGCTTATATTTATTTTCAACATGCCAAAATAAAACAAGCATAAAAGTTTGGNTACAATGTGGTTATAAACAGACAAAGCAGTGCAACTGTTTCAGAAGAGGCCCTAATGATGAAATCCATCTTAACACGTGCATGTTCAACTCATTTAGAAGATGTAAGTACATGTTGGATACAGGGGAAGAATTATTACCCTGAACCTTCTGGCTAAAGTCTTGACAATACAGCCCAGCTTTAAAAAGGCATAAACAGAAACTCTCTGCCAATTACACTCCTGTAAATGTCCTTAAAAATGGTCGAAAAAGCTTCACAGGTATGCCACATAATAATTATGCCTACTAATGATATATTGAAGATGTAATTTTA
>WEIT01009315.1:0-22885 GCA_013389985.1 Dryoscopus gambensis
TAGAATACACACCCTTGAGCACACCCCACATTGCGACCCAGAACAGGGAGGTTCTTGGTTTGCTTGGGAATTCAGCAGTAACCTAGGAAATCACAACTGGATCTGCAGGGCACTGAATTGGAAAATCTTTCCCAGGAATTTTAGTACTTAGAGCAGGAAAATCCACCTGGCTGGATTTCTCAACACTCTTGAAAACCACGACTCTCAGCAGGTGTCCTGCTGCTCAGGATCACTTGGAATTGTGGCTTCAGAGCAGTGCTGGAGACAAACTTTGTGTCTTCTTCCATCAAATTCTGCTGTAACTGCTCCATCTAATCCCTTATTAGGCTCTAATATTGCTCCTGTCATGTCAGGCTTCTTCAAAGTTCATTTAAAGAAAATGCTGACAATATTTTGCGTCTAATTTATCCCTGTCCTGGCTGCTTCAAGGATTTCTAAGTAAATTGTTGTGGCATTAATTATGATTTCATGGTCAGGCCCTGCTCCTCCGTAGGAGTGATGCGATTTTGCCCCCGCTGTGTCTTCAAACAAGGAATCTCCAAACAGCCCTGGGATGTCTCCCACTGCTTCCCAAGATTTGATATAATGGAGGGCTGATAAAGCAATCAAACAAATCCTATTTACGCATCCCTGAGAGGATAATTCATGCCCCAGTGAGCACTGGCAGCGGGAAATTACCTTTGGAGTTGAAATTTCCATTCCAAAGTTGCATTGTACTTTTGGTTTTGCAGGCTGCGAGTTTCTCTTTGAAATTTATATCCAGTTGCCACTTTCACTGTACAAGCAAAGAAGCTTGAATACGGAATATTTAATGTGCTTATCTATAAATTGATATTTTGTAATAGTTTACTCGATGCTGCTGAGTTTTACATTTTGTCTCTGGTTTCTCAATAGCTCCAACTCACAATCCTTTATGTGAGGGGGGGTTTTTTCTTAAATCTAAATAACAAAAGCAGCAGTTGGCAATTGATTTTCTGGGCATTGTTCAACATCCTCTCATCCCCTGTACTCCGTCATCGTCATCTCCTCGAGGGTTTGTTTGGAATACAAAAAAGTATGAGATAAAGCAAGAAATTCTAGGTCCGTTTTTTGCTGGTATTCACAGAATTTACAGAATTCACAGAATTCACAGAATGTATGGGTTGGAAGGGACCCTCAAGATCATCGAGTCCAACCCGTGCCCTAACACCTCACCTAGATCATGGCATCGAGTGCCACATCCAGTCTTTTTTTAAACACATCCAGGGACGGTGATTCCACCACCTCCCCAGGCAGTCTGTTCCAATACTTTATCACCCTTTCTGTAAAAAACTTTTTCCTAATATCTAGCCTAAATTTCCCTTGACGCAGCTTGAGACTGTGTCCTCTTGTTCTATCAGTTGCTGCCTGGTGAAAGAGGTCGACCCCCACCTGACTACAACCACCAATTCTCCATGGAAAGGGCTGGAAGAGGTGGGGAAAGCACTGGAAGAGGTTGCCCAGGGCAGTGGGGGAGTCCCCATCCCTGAAGAGATTTCAAATCCGTGCGGATGCGGCACTTGGGGACATGGTCAGTGGTGGCCTTGGCAGTGCCGGATCTTCCAGACTTCTGTCTTTGCTTGGTTTTTTTTATTTTGGGCATCTGTGCTGTGTGAGACCCTTGTGTGGCTTTCATCCATTCATTATTTTTCCTAATAATCATTAATCCGTAAGATGTTTTGGGAAGGAGTTCGTGCCCAAATTTTACAAAGAGGGAAACGCACTCACGGCATGTAGAACCACCCTGAAGGTCAGGAATAGGTTCCAGGATCTTGGTTTTTCCTCCTGCTATGGTGGTTTGACCTTCATAAAAGTCTTTATCCACTAAAGAAACTCAGTTTGGGAAGCAGAGGAATTCCCTGTATCTGGAGAAGTTCAGGACTGACAGAGGGTAACTTCATGGAATGTTCCAGGCCAGGCTGGACAGGGACCTGAGCAACCTGGGATAGTGGAAGTTGTCTCTTCCCAATCCTTCCCATCCTTTCCAAGCAGCCTTTGAAATATGACCAAGTGCTGAGAAGATTTTCCGTTTTTTTAATCATGTGACCACTTCCTGTTCAGGTGGGATAATGGAAGGAAACCTCTGTTTTTTCCTGAGGATGCCTTTTCCTGCCTTTTTTCTCATTAACCTAATTTTTGGGCGCTCAGTTCTTCGAGGTCGTGGCAAACGAAGGAGGCGAAAGGAGAGCGCAGCAGGAGGGATCAAGTCCAAGGGACATTATTAGTTTTTTTTAATTAACTTTTCTTGACTTCATTCAAACCCTGCTCTACTGTCAGCACGAGGCTTTGTAAATTCAAGGGGTGATGAGGATGTTTTTGGATGGAGATCGAGTGTGGGGCCTTTTTAATGCTGAGTGCATCTGTTGAGATATAAATCCATTACTTTTCCATGCTCCATACCCTGATCTTAAGGCAGGGATTAATTAAATGGGTAAAGAAACACAGAAGGCTTTCTTTTCTACTGCTTTGATTAAAACCTCCAACCGAATCCAGTTTTTTGGATCCTTAGGTCCAAAGGTCCAAATCCTTACATCCTCCACAGGTCTAGGACTCAGAGTTTAGGCTGATTTCCTTAACTGATTTTAAATTTTTCCCTTTTTTTTTTTTTTTTTAATCAGAGCATCCTTGAGCTCTGCACGTCCTCAATTTTCAACTCATTGTGCTAAATGCTGTTCATCGCTTTTGGAATTTGCTTCCCACGCCATTCTTCTGTGGAATTCTCTATTCCGTATTTTGTATTCTGTCTCCTCAGTGCCCATCCCATCGCCCCAAGCTCACATCCCATGAATGTCCCCCCTGGTTTAACACGCACGGTGTTGGGGGACTGTGGTTTGTGCTCACTGCTGCATGGAACCCTTTGATGATTAATGGGATTTTCCTTCCTCCTGTCCCTGTTTTTGTTCAGTGCTGCCTCGGTGTCGCTATGGGACAGGAGAAATACGACGCGTACACTCGGAGATGTCTGAGGGGGAATGACCTCAAGAATTGAATTTCTCTCAATATATAGACCTCTGACCACGACAGTGGATTGGAAGGGGAGGTTGACCCCTCTCCATGCACACTGGTCAAACAGACAGTCCATCACTCTTTTCCCATCATGAGAAAGGACTTAAAAACAAAGAGCAGTTAGATGAACATTGGCTATTATTTACATTAGAACTTGCAAGAACTCTGACTCCAAAAATGTAAACATTCAGAAGGCTGAAAAGCAGGGCAACACCTCAGGATAAATCCAGGGGTGCTGGATCTGTTGGGAATGCCAAAGGTGTCTCTTCCNGGAGGTTGACCCCTCTCCATGCACACTGGTCAAACAGACAGTCCATCACTCTTTTCCCATCATGAGAAAGGACTTAAAAACAAAGAGCAGTTAGATGAACATTGGCTATTATTTACATTAGAACTTGCGAGAACTCTGACTCCAAAAATGTAAACATTCAGAAGGCTGAAAAGCAGGGCAACACCTCAGGACAAATCCAGGGATTCCCGAGACCCCTCCACGGGTGCTGGATCTGTCGGGAATGCCAAAGGTGTCTCTTCCCCAAGCCCTTTCTTCCTCCCCCCTTATTTCCCTTCTCCATACCAACTAACCGGAAATGTTCTGGTGTCATTCTGCCGTTTCTCCTTTCTCCTCACTTCTTGTCCCGTTTCTTCCCACTTTTTGCTCCTCTCTACAACTCCTCCTGCAAACTGCACGCCTCCCAAATCCCTCAGCTGTCGAAGATAAGCCGATCTGTAGCTACTTAGGCAGCGCCTATCTCAAATAACATGCGTTTGTGATACGAGAAGAAATATTTATAAACCATTGAATTCTTCAAATTGGCAGAATCTTGGGTTTATTTAACTTTTTCCATAGGCCCATCTGCTGCCGCACGTTGGCTGCTGTGCCGCTATCGTGTTGTGCAATTATGATTTTATTGATAAGAGGATGGGGGTGTAAATAAATATAGAGAGGGAGGAACTGAGAGGAGACCAATGTTCAGGTATTATTTCATCGGGGCTGAGAGCTGCATGCTGATGTTCAAGGGGAAAATCCAAGGAGAAGGGAGCTCTTGGATTCCTCTTCCTGCTCCCCTTGTTGGGATATGTCTGAGGAATATGGCAGAGGTTGGGATTCCATCTGTGTTCAGCTTTCTTGCCTAAATCCTGTCATTAATGACATCACAGATGTTTAAAGTCATCAGCTGAAGGCTGAAATATCCCATTAAAAGGAAGAAACCTTAAAAATAATCTCATTTCACCCCCGCTGCCCACGTGCAGGGACACTTTCCACTATCCCAGGTTGCTCCAAGCCCCATCCAACCTGGAACACTTCCAGCTAAAATCAATATATTCTGAAAATATATTTCTTTGCAAGAAAAAGAATCAGCATAATCATAAATTTGGCTGAATAATAAATTATTCACGGCGTTCAAGCACTATTAGTTAGAGGGAAAAGATGAAATGCAGAGGACTGAGATGATTCACACAGGGCTGGATGAGTTAGGACAAGAATTAGGATTCCTGGTGCAGTTTTTACAGCGCAGGCCAATAAAAATTCATGGAAAAAAATCCACACAAAAACTGCTGCAACATCCATCATACCCATGAAGCTGCAGTGCTACATTGTACACATTTTTTTTTCCCTGTTTTTAGTAATTGAAAAGAATTGGGAGTTGTAAGGAGAGAATGTGAGGAAACTGAGCACAATTTACAGCGCAGGTGGCCACAAAGGCAGGGTTTCTATCAGAAAAACCCACTCGTATTTTCTCAGATTGCTGCTGAATATCTCGGTGGTTCCCAGGATTTATTTCCACCTCCTTCAGCTTCCCAAGCTCGGAGCTCTGTCATGCCCTGAAGGAATATAAACACAGACATGAGGCTCTGTTTGCAGGGGGATTTCGGAATTCAGACTGGAAGAATTCCCACCCCCGGTGCTGTAAAATCCTTGTAACCCAGTAAATGTGGGGTTTTGCCATCCCTCTGGAAAACCACGAGCTCTGGCTGGCCCTGTGTTTGTGGCACTGTAACTGGATTAGGAAGAACTCTTTGATTGACAGTGGAGAGTTAATTAGGCTAACGACTTCCTGGCGCTGTGCCTCGGGAGCGTCCCTTTGGAAAATCCTGACATTCTGAGCGTGACACCCCTTCCCATCCCAGAACACTCCTGGGTGGGGAGAGGAGCTGCCATCGGGATCAGCGTGGATAAAATCCTGCTAAATCACAGAATTCACAGAATTCACAGAATGTATGGGTTGGAAGAGACCTTCAAGATCATCGAGTCCAAATCAGCCCATCTGTTCCAGGTCCTTAATTAGTGTCAGTCCTGTCAGGAGTGGGAGTTTCCCCATCCTTGATGTAATTATGGACAGGTTTCACTGGAGGGTTCCTCTTCCAATGTGTGATGATGGGAGAGCTCCGAGCCCCTTGCAGGGCCTCAAGGGGCTCCAGGAGAGCTGCAGAGGGACTGGGGACAAGGCCTGGAGGGACAGGAGCCAGGGAATGGCTTCCCACTGCCAGAGGGCAGGGCTGGATGGGATCTTGGGAAGGAATTCCTGGCTGGGAGGGTGGGGAGGGGCTGGGCTGGAATTCCCAGAGCAGCTGTGGCTGCCCCTGGATCCCTGGGAAAGTCCGAGGCCAGGCTGGACATTGGGGCTTGGAGCAGCCTGGCACAGTGGGAGGTGTCCCTGCCCATGGATGGGGTGGAATGAGATGATTTTCCAGCTTCCTTCCAACCCAAACCATTCCATGGAGCCTCAGGAGAGGTCACAGACGCAGGGAAGCACCGTCCCCGTGGCCTTCCCATGGAAAAGTTTGGGACCTGTCCCTTTCCCAGCACTGAGCTGTGGCAGGGGGAGGACGAGGGCAGCGGCAGAGTCATGAGCAGTGCCAGGCCCTTTGTGCCACTCATTATGGGATGGGAATCCTCCACAACCTCAGAAACGTCTGAGCAGCCTCTTCCAGCCGGATTTGGGACGAATATTCCTGGTCAACACCCTGCACTCGGGTCTGTTCCGGGCCTGTGTGTAAAGATAATTTCAACTCCCACCAGAACACGACCCTTTGAGCTGATAATCTGTAATCAAGAGCCAAAGGGTGCCTTGCTCTGCCCTTCCAGCCCCATCTGCCACAGTTCCGTGTTGGTGGAACCAAATCTGCTCCTCGTGTGCCACGTGCCAGCTGTGCCCTGTAATTATGGGATGATAAACCTGACACACACATGAACATCCAGCGACACTTCCCAGAGTCAGGAAATCGTTTTCCCACTGGCAGTAACAGCCCTTGGTGTGTTTGTGCTCTGCTTTGCAGCAGCTTTATGAATGAACTGTGATTTGTCAGGGTCACTCTGTGGACAGGAGTCGAGTGTCTGGGCAGGAGACATCAGCTGTCAGGAATTCCTCATTCCAGGCTTGGAGATCGGGAGTTGGGGGGAAAAAAAATGTCAGCCACACGTGGAACTACACAGGGAATTAGTGAAATTGGTTTGATTTGGGATCATGTAACTGCTGGTGCTGAGGCCATTGGAGCAAAGCCTTCACTCCTTGGAGAAGAGGAATGGGATCCTTAACGGAGGCACAGCATCCAATTTGTCCAAATTTGCTGCCTCCAGCTGCACGGGGCTGTTGCAAATCCATTTTCCTCATTAGCCTGGCCCAGCCCCTGGGTGCCAAATGAGGTGGATGATCCAAGGCAATTCCAGGTCCCAGCTTTTCGTCTCTGTTTCCTCTGGAAGCTGATTCTGTTTTCCCTGAACACATCCTGCCAACGCCCCTCCTTGTGAAAGGAGCCCACTGAGCCTCCTCTCAACCCCTCAGAGGAGCAACAAAATCCTGGTGGTGTTTCCTTGCCGTAAATTCCTTCATGTGGGAAGTTTCCAGTCGTTTTTTGGTTGCAGCTCTGGCTCTGTGGCCAAGGTGTGAATTTATTAATGAGAGCCCAGAACACATCTGGGTCTTGGATCACTGGTTTTTGCCTTCCTAAAAGGCGATATTGGTGTGCCCCAAGTGAGTTTTTCAGCCAATGGAAGTGATTAGGTTGGGATTTTGTGTAGGGTTAAGTCACCTGGCTGGATTCGTAATCTCAAAATCTNTGTGTGGTTCCTTCCCTGGTTGTCCTGGAGGGATTTGTGTTGTCTCTGCTCTTCTATCATAATTTCCATGGGATTGAGTGTGGGTAACACCAAACTCTTGTGTCCGGGTGGGCAAGAGGCCGATGGCCCCTGGGCTGTGCCAGCCCCAGTGTGGGCACAGGCCCAGGGCAGGGACTGTCCCCTGTGCTGGCCCTGCTGAGGGACCCCCTGGAACCCTGGGGGCAGCTCACGACAGGAGAGCCCTGGAGGGGCTGGAGCGTGTGCAGGGAAGGGAACGGAGCTGGGAAGGGGCTGGAGCCCCAGGAGCGGCTGAGGGAGCTGGGAAGGGGCTCAGCCTGGAGCAAAGGAGGCTCAGGGGGGCCCTTGTGGCTCTGCACAAGTCCCTGACAGGAGGGGGCAGCCGGGGGGGTCGGGCTCTGCTCACAGGGAACAGGGCCAGGAGGAGAGGGAACGGCCCCAGGCTGGGCCAGGGGAGGCTCAGGGTGGATATTGGGAAAATTCCTTCCTGGAAAGGGTGGTCAGGCATTGGAATGGGTTACCTGAGGCAGGGGTGGAGTCCCCATCTCTGGCGGAGTTTAAAAGCTGTGGTGGCCCTTGGGGACATGGCTCAGTGGTGGCCTTGGCAGTGCTGGGAATGGTTGGACTCGATGATCTTAGAGGACTTTTCCAACCTGAATCATTCTGTGATTGTCACATCCCGATTCTCAAGTCAGGCAGCAAGGTATGGAAGTTACCTGGGATCTGTGTTCTTCTGCTCCATCCCATGTGTTTCGGGGTTTTATCAACAGTTTTGGGTACAGGACTGAAATGTGGAAAAAGGGTTACTTGATGAAAGGATGAACTTGATGCTGGCTGGGACACAGGGAATTAATGCTCTGCCAGAGATTTCTGAAGTGATGGTGTCTTATTTCCAGCTGTTAAATCAAATAGACTGGGAATTCCACAGGGCTGTCCACAGAACTGTTTCCCCAAATAATTCCATGGACACAGGTTATGGGATGTTTAACTGGCCCTCCTGGCCTTTCCTCCATGTTGGATGATAGAAAATCCAACTGCTGTGAGAGGACAGCCAGAATCACTCTGTTACCCTTCTTTTTCAGCCTTCTGATGTTTACATTCTGGAGCCAGAGAATTCTCACAGTTTTCATGTAAATAATAGCCAATGTTTGTCTAACTGTTCTTTTGTTATTCACTCCTTTCTCACGAGGGGAAAGAGTGATGGACTGTCTATTTAACCAGTCTGGATTAAGAGGTGGTAACTTCACCTGCCAATCCACTGCCATGGTCAGAGGTCCGTATATTCTGAGAGAAATTAAAATCTTGGGGTCATTTCCCTCAGATCCATCCAAGTGTTCGTGTCGTATCTCTCGTGTCCTACAGCGACATCGCTCCTCACCCTGCCCTGGTGGGGCCACAGGTGGCGATGCCCAACCGAGGTGTCCATAACAGGACATCTCAGCTTGGCCCAAGTTCTCCTGGACCTCCACCAAGCTACTCCAGCATTGTCTCCAGGCGGGCTCTGGAGTCACAACCTCAGTTTGGACTTTTCTTTGCCCCGGTGTGGTTTTAGGATTGAACTGGCTGTCCCCACTCGGAGCCTTGGGATTCGGAGGGGTGCTAATGAGGGATTGTGCCATCTGTCTGCTGATTTCATGGAATGTCAGCACGAGGCAGACAGGAGTAATTGGAGTGACAGGCACAGACAGTGATGGGGCTCTTTGCTGCCTGGTCGGGAAAAGCAGCGCAGCAGAGAGCTGCAGCAAAGCTGATCTGATCCAGTCTCTTGTAGGCTCACAGAATCTGCCCCACCAAATCCAGGGGCTTTGAAACCTCTGGCTGCTCCCGGTTGTTCCTCCAAAGCCATCCCTGCATTCCCATTCCAAATCAGGGCAACACAATCTAATAACCCCCAGCCTGCCCGTTTGCAAAGCTGTCACTGCAGCTCCTCTCTCAGCAGAGCCATTTGAAGGATTTATCCTCAGCATATGTTGCTTTTTAAAAGGGGCCAGATTGAGAGCTGGGGGGTTGGAGCATGGAGGATGAGCCACCAGATCCGATGGAAAAAAAATAATGGGAATAAGGAGTTAATTTTTACAGAGCTGTTGTGCTCGGGAGGAAATGCGAAGTTGTGGGGGGTGTCATTACATTGCAGTGGTGGTCAACAAACTGAATGTAATAGGACATTAAAGGAAATGGGATTTAATAATAGGAAAAGCTGGAGTTAGTGAACTTCGTATTTCACATCCCTCGGTTAATAGGGTGACGTGATACGGTGGGTCTGTAAACATAATTATTGCTGTGATTCCCCAAGAGTTTTACACACATTTAATGCTGCCTCACAGTATTTCTGTGTGATGGGCAGGAATTCCTGTGGAATTGTCAGGATTGCTTAAAATTACAGTGCTTTTTAAGCAGAGCTGGATGTATTTTCTACCCTGCACGGAGCAAAGTAGCAGAGAAATGGTGTTACCTGTTATGGGAAATAAAGCCTTGACTTTGCTTTTATGTAATTAAAAAAAAAAAAAAAAGAAGAAATGGTGGAATCCTCCAGGTTTGGCTTCATGCCCTGGGTTCACATAAAACAAGGACATCACAGACCTTTAGAGAGAGAGGTTGATGGAGTGGTTGGGGCATTTTTCTTCTGCAGGATTAGATTTAAATTACAAATGGATCGAGGGAGGGTAGTTCAGTTCAGTGGTCATTTTGGGTTATCGTCTCCATTCCAGAGCAATCTTGTCACTTGGAGGCAACTTGGCTCCACCTCAGTCTGGTTTTGGGCTGGAAATTTTGGGATTCAAGGATGGGAGGGGAGAAATTTGGTACAGAAAAGCAAAGAGGTGGTTGGAATAGGAGCTGGGTTTGCTCAGTTTTGTATAAAGTGAAGATCTATCAATTATTAATTTATTTTCTTGGTGACAAAGGATGAAGGAGGAGCTCATCAAAGCTGGATTTGAGGCTGGAGGTGAAGCCTGGTGCTGCGCTGAGCTGCACATCCCAGCTCTGCTCCCCAGTCCCTGGAAAAGCAGCGTTTTACATTTCCCTCTTCCCTGGATGTGCACAGTTGGGGTTTCTTGGTCATGATCCCGTCCCCTCCTGCAGTTTGGAGCATCTCTCACCTTGCAAACATTCATTAACAGGGAAACTCAGGCTCTGTGGACCTGGACAACCCTGAACTTCTTGGGTTTGGGGAGGGTCCTTCATAAATGAGAGAGACCAAAGCATTCTCTCACAGGTTTCCTGCTTCCAGGTGAAGAACCTGCACCTGCTCTAGGGGATGGAAAGCAGGTTCATGGCACAGAGGGAATAAAGCTGCTCCCTGTTTGTTCTCCAGGTGAACTCAGAAGCCTCCTGGCGTCCTGAGGAGTCTGTAGGGGCTGAGCAGGATCAAAGCCTCTCCAAGCCCTCCGTGTGGGTCGGGCTGTGGGAGCTGTTCCACGCTGGGGGATTTAACCACAGACACGCAGAGCTCTGCTGGAAAGCAGCTGCTGGAGGGAGCAAACATCACCCCCTGTGCTGTCCCTGCTCACCAGGGACACCTGGGCAGGGTTTGGGCTCGGAGGGTCTTTAGGGTTTGGACAAAGCTCAAGTTTTATCAGATTCGATCTAAAAATCTCTGGGAAGGTGTGGAGCAAACTGATCCCATCTGCTGTAGGGGGGTGAAAGCCAACACCAGAATCCCAGAAGGATTTGGGTTGGAGGGACCTTAAAGCCCATCCAGTTCCACCCCTGCCCTGGGCAGGGACACCTCCCACTGTCCCAGGCTGCTCCAAGCCCCTCCAGCCCCTTGGACACTCCCAGAGATCCAGGAGCAGCCACAGCTGCTCTGGGAATTCCATCCCAGGGCCTCCCCACCCTCCCAGCCAGGAATTCCTTCCCAAAATCCCATCTAACCCCACCTTTTTTCATCTCAAACCCATTAACCCATTCCTTAAGTAAAGCAGCCCCGTTCCGTTGTCCCACCCAATATTTTCCCAGGGTGTTCCCAGTGCCCAGGGCCGTGATGCTGATGCATTCCACAGCCCTCCTTTCACAGGGACAGCTCCAAGCTCTGCCATTTTGTTCCTTTTGGAACTCATCTTCTCCAAGAGGGTCCCCAAACTCCAGGCTGCTCCTCGTTCAGGTTTCCCACCTTTGGGGAAATCCCACCTGGCTCTCAGCTGAGCTTTGGCAAAGCACGGAGTCACTGCTGATTCCTGAATTTCCCTCCTGCCCTCGCGAGAGATGAGAGGATGGAGAGCAGGAGATCTGAGCATCCATTCACCACGCCAGAAACTTCCATTGGTTGGGCTTGTGCTGATATTTGGGAAGAATGAGGGAGGAATCCGAGCTGCACGGCACGAGAGAAACATCTCTCCATGTCGTGAGTCTCTAGATCTGATTAATTCTGGTCCCAAATACGAGCCAATATTCCCCTCTGGAGACATTAGAAGAAACTGCACCTTGAGAGAGTCCCATTACACCAGGAATTTGTGTCCTTCAGGTGGCAGCTGAGCATTAAAGAAACAATATTTTCAGCAGCAGTTGAGGGCTCAATTTTAATTTAATTTTTTTCCCAGAGTGTTTGTGGTGTTTGCAGGACCTCAGAGACAACAAAACACTGATTTTTCTGTCACACCTGCACGGGAAGGAGGCATTTCTCACCTCAATCTCATGGCTCAGCAACCACAGCACAGAAATCAATTCTTTAAATCTTGTATTTTTTTAGCTGCTGTTAAAAAAGAGAAGTCGTGGACTCTTTCATCTTCCAGCTCTAAAGCTCTCAGCTCTGTGGGGACATAGAAACCTTTATGGTAACCAAAAGAATTATCTCGAGTAGTTGGGCTTTTTTATGGTTTGGGAATTTGTGTTTGTAGAGGGGAAGGACTGAATTTGGTGATTTACCCAAAAGAACCCATTAAACTCAGCTTGGGTTTGTGGGAACAACTCTGGCTGGTGCTGCCAGGTAGTTGTAATATTAATATTTTAGTGAAAAACACCCCAAGTGTTGTGTTTGCTGTTAGCAGCAGTCATTCCTCTGGTTGTCAGCTTCCTGGATGTTTTCTAGGCTATTTAATATTTCAAAATAACAGAAAATTCATGGGTTTTGTCTGCTATTTGGTGATCTTTTGGTCTGATTTTGCTGATATTTAAAATGCACTTAAAGTAGCAAAGACTTCCTTTGAGTGCCCCAGAGCTGTTTACATTTCTTTTTGGTGATAATTCTAATTTTAATCACATTTTGGGATCACCTAGGAAGGATTTTAAACCTTGATTCCTCTCTTGGGTGTGACTTTACGCAGAATCAGTTCTATGACCTTGCATGGCCACGATGTTTATCAGCAAGGCGTGAAACATTAATCCTGGAGCAGCTGATCACGGACCAAAATAATTCCCTGCAGTGAAGTTTTTAGGCAAAATAATGGGATTTCTGTTACTTCAGGACGTATTTGATGGGTCTTCAGTGGCAAACGATCCATGGTCCATGTGCTGTGGGCAATTATTTAAGTTTAATTGTATTTAGTGTATTCAGCGCCTGTGTAATGATGCGGCTCTTTTGGTCTGAGAGCACCTCTAGGCCTCGCTTTGCCCTTGCAGGGCCTCAAGGGGCTCCAGGAGAGCTGCAGAGGGACTGGGGACAAGGCCTGCAGGGACAGGAGCCAGGGAATGGCTTCCCACTGCCAGAGGGCAGGGCTGGGTGGGATCTTGGGAAGGAATTCCTGGCTGGGCTGGAATTCCCAGAGCAGCTGTGGCTGCCCCTGGATCCCTGGAAGTGTCCAAGGCCAGGCTGGACATTGGGGCTTGGAGCACCTTGGGACAGTGGGAGGTGTCCCTACCCATGGCATGGGATGGGATTGGGATGAGAGGATCCTTAAGGTCCTTTCCAACCCAATTCTTTCCATGATTCCATTGACCCCCTCCCAGAATTCCCACTGTTGCGGTGGGGTGGTGTTCTGAGCGTGTCAAGGACCATGTGGGATCTCCCAGGTTTCTCTCTTGGTTTCACGTGTCCTCAAACTTCCCCAAACTTCCAATCCTGGGGGTTTTACCCCCGATTTCCTTGAGTCTGAGCAACCAGTTTGGAATTTTCTGTTCTGTCGGCAACTAGGATCCAGTCCAAAGGATTTCTGATGTTTCCTTAATATTTCCTTGCTCTGTGGAAGCTCCCCAGAAGGTTCATCCCAGGAACTCGGATGTTTCATGACTAAGGCAGAGGGAAGAGAACAGTTCAGGATCACACAAAAATCAACTGAGCTGAAATCTAAATTTGGGCTGAATGTCAGAAAAAATTTTCTTTATAAGCTTCTGGAATATTTGATATTTTTTCCTGTCATTCATTTGTTTGAGGCAGGAGTTTCAGATATTATTACCATCATCATTAAGGCAAGGAGTCATTGATGCTCTGCACTTCCAGTTTCTTTTAATGATGTTTTAGAAGACATCTGAGAACAAGAAGGCAGAAGAAAGCCTTGGGAAGGCAGCAGTTGTAGGTTTCTAAATCAGTCCACGCAGCTTTTTTAGGTTTTATGCTTTTTATCCCACACTTTCAGCTTAGGTAAGACAGTGCTCACAGCCAATTAAGTCGTGAGTTAGAATGAATTAAATTTTCTGAAATGAGGCGCCTTTTTTTTTTCTTTTTTAATCCAAATGACTGTCATTTACCAAAAGCTACTTCATTTTCCTGAAAGTGCTTTTCTGTCTAAGGGGAATGCTTAATTGCAGCCACAAATCACCTCAAATGCTTTTATAGGAGGATAAAACAAGTTGAAAATTGTGCATCATTTTAAAAATGCAGGTTCTGAATCCAGGATAAGATGCAAATTTCTACTTCTTTTCCCTCCTGGCTGCTCTGTTGAAGAACTCCATCTTCACCGTGACATCTCCTAAAAGTGTCCTTCAGAGCGGGACAGGCCTACAGGCCTTTCTTAGGATTTCAGGCAGTTCCCAGGAATATTTACAGTGACCGTGATCCAGAATCTGGTGACACCCCTGGATCTGAATTCTTATTCAGACAGAGCATTTTTGCGTTTTGAAGGTGGGACGCAATTGATGGTTCTGAAAACAGACTGGGAGAGCGGGGGGTGCTCACCTGGAGAGGAGAAGGCTCCAGGGAGAGCTTCCAGCACATTCCAGGGCCCCAAGGGGCTCCAGGAGAGCTGCAGAGGGACTGGGGACAAGGCCTGCAGGGACAGGAGCCAGGGAATGGCTTCCCACTGCCAGAGGGCAGGGCTGGATGGGATCTTGGGAAGGGATTCCTGGGGCTGGGCTGGAATTCCCAGAGCAGCTGTGGCTGCCCCTGGATCCCTGGCAGTGCCCAAGGCCGGGTTGGACAGGGCTTGGAGCAGCCTGGGACAGTGGGAGGTGTCCCTGCCCATGGCAGGGGGTGGAATGAGATGATCCTTAAGGTCTTTTCCAACCTTTCTGGGATAAATACTGATTTCTGGGATAGCTGGTGATCAAATTGCCTGTTTTGACATTTAAAAATTCCATGGATGGCTTGGATGAGTTAACAGGACAGCATTTTTGGAAAGAACTCTAAGAATATATTTTTTTCCACGCTGTTAAACATTTTTTTTGGTCTTTACTGAGACTGAATTCTGTTGGAATAATTCAGCCAGCAGCATTTGAAATTGAAATAAATAAATAGCACCGTGTGTGCCTGTGAATGTGTGGCTGTGGCTGCCAGGCAGAAAATAGGAAATATCTGTCAGCTCTTTATTGCCACCCAATATTTCCCATTTCAAACTCTCATTTTCAGTTTCTTGTGCTTTGGCTGGTCTTTTATTGCCAACTGGGGCTGTTTTTTAGAAAAATATTTCTGAGATACTCGGGTTTTTTGAGAAGGAGAAATACTTTGAATTCTGGTGAGTTTTCCTTCAGCTGGGAATTTCTATCTCTGCGTTTCTCAGTAAGAGGAACTGTTGGGTAAAGGGTATGGAAAAGAGCCCCAAATTTGGCTTATTTGGATCCCTTGAAAGAAGCGCAGTGCTCACACTTCCGCTTCGTGGCAGCCGGAATTCCCAACGGACACAATTCCAGAGCTCACCGGGACCAAGCCAAAGGCAAGGGTTGGTTCCTGAGCCAACAACTCTCTCCCCTCATGGTGTTTTTTGGGCTCCCAAAGCTGCTGGGCTCCTGGAAGAGAAACATGGGATGACCAAGTGGGATTGGGAACCAAGGAAAATAAGAGAACTGGTGGCCAAATTCCCACAACAGGAGGGATATGAAGGGATGAGAAAGCAGGAGGAGGGAAGCTTGGAAGCAGAGAGCCCTGTGGGATTTTGTGGCTCTTGGTGTCACATTTATTCGTGTGGGTGACACTTGTGTGTCGATGTGGCTCCAGTCACGGGTGGAGTTGGGAATTCCCAACGCTGTGACATTCCCTGACCATCCCATTTCTTGGACAAGACAAGGATCTGCTGATGAGAGCAGTCCTGGGCCGTTGTGTCATTAAAAATGAGGCTGTGATGTCCTGCAAGGAAGGTGACACAAACATCTCCAATCTTCTCTCACTGTTTGGCTTTGCATCCTTAATTCATGGAATCATGGAATGGTTTGGGTTGGAAGGGACCTGCAAGATCATCCAGATCCATCCCCTGACAGGGGCAGGGACACCTCCCACTATCCCACGGTGCTCCAAGCCCTGTCCAGTCTGGCCTTGGGCACTTCCAGGGATTCAGGAGCAGCCACAGCTCCTCTGGGCAACTTCCAGTTCTCTTAAATACAGAAAATTCATGTTTTCCATTATTCATCTGCTCTTAATGGAATTCTGAGTAACCCTCCCAGTCCAGGACATGGAGGGTGCACCAGTGCTGCCATTTAATGTCCCAGAAGGATTCCTGGTACAAATCTCACCCACATCTGTACCTGGAGCTTTCTGACTCTTGCTTGAGCCCCCCGGTCCTGTGCCCAGTGGGTTTTGAAGGTCGGAGCTCCAGAGCGGCTGCGTCGGGTGCAGAGCAGTGTGGGACTCGTCCTGGCTGCTGGAAACATGGAGAGGTCATCTCTGAACCACAGCAGATCCCAGAAAATCCCAGTTGTCCTCTGAGGCTGTAACTTATTCCACTGGATTATCAAGTCCAGGAACTCCCGGGCCTTTCCCTGCTGTAAGCCACACTCTGATATCCATATTCCATTTTTCTTTACCTTTTCTCTGCTTCCGTTTCCCTCGGCAGAGATCCTTGGATTAAATGAAGACTTCACTGGTTTCCATTCCCATAATCATCTCATCAAACTATCCTTGACCACCCCAACTGAAGGTCTCCCATCCGTATCCTCCAGTTCTCCGTGCCGTGCACGGCTTCAGCCTTAATAACTTCCTGCTGCTATCGAGTTGAAATCTGCTTCCTAAGCTCCTGATCATTTGTTCTTTATCACAAGTGATGCTGAGCACTCACAAAATCCCCTCTCAGTCAGTGCTGCCTGGCAGCTCTCTCGTAATCCATGATTATTTTATGGCTCCTATCAAGAAAAACAGGGACACGCTTTGATCCTGACCAGAATTACCTCAACCACTCCTGTCATGTCCGTGCCAAGACGTTAAAAGTTAACGGGACACATCAACCACAGTCAAGGAGGAATTTTCTGGAGGTGAAGGCACAGGTCTTTAGGAGAGGTCTGGGATGGTGATGAATGCCAGGCACTGGGAAACAAAAACTCTTGGTTGCACCATTTTCCAGCACTGACCTTTAGCGTGTGGTGCAGGAGACACTTGGGAACACCATCAGGATGTGGGATGAGGAGCTGCCATTCCCGCTGTAGCTCAGCACATCTGAGCTCTGATGGCTTGCATGTGGTCGTTCTCCCTCTAAAAGGCTTCTTCTACTTGGTTTAGCCATTTTTCAGCATTTTCTGGACTTCAAAAGTGTTTAAAAGTTGTTCCTGTCACTTCAGCGGACGATGCTCATTCCCAGTTCAAGCTGCTGCGCTTCTCCTTCCCCACCTGAGTGGGGTTTAATAGTAAAATTCACTTTGGGGGGAGTTTTGTGTCCTGTAAATAAACTTAAAAAGGAAGAGTGAGAGATTTACTGACAGCCACGAAAGGACACAGTGGGTGAGTTCAACAGTCCCATCAACCCTGACAATGTCTCCTTAAGGACAGGAGTGGTGTCACGTGGAGCTGGTGACGTCAGCCCTGGTATTTCCAGGATCTCTGCTCTCTTCCCAGACAACTCTGCTGTTTCCCTGTTTTACAAAGCTGCTTCCCATTCCCACCCTGTGAAATCCAGGGAATGACACTGCCAGGCTCCGTGATTCCCTCCCAGCAGCATCTCTCTTCTTGGAGAACCAGTCTTCCAACTGAACTCCAAAGGGATCCCCCCAGGGAAGCAGCACTGTCCGAATGTGTCACTCCAGACCCAGGGAGTCAACAGGGAGAGGATTTAGGGAGAAAACAGCTCAGATTGGAAAGAAATCATCCATGGGAATTGGCTCCTCAGTCAGTGCAGGGAAGGGAAGTGCCTCCTCTGGAGTGCGGAACGTGGAGGTAGAAAATTATGGGTAATTAAGCAGATCTCGTTGAAGCGTTTGGGAATAGGGTCAGTGCTAAGGAATAAAACCATGGAATCCTTGGGGTTAGAAAAGACCTCTCGGATCATCAAATCCAGTCATTGTTCACCACCAAACCACATCCTGAGTGCCACATCCATGTTTTTTGTCAGGGCTGGTGACTCCACACTTCCCTGTCAGCTTGCTCCACTTCCTGACCACTTTCCACTGCATAAATTTCTCCTGATATCCAACCGAAACCTCCCTCAGCACAACTCAGGACAGCATGTCTCAATCCCTTATGGCTCCTGATACTCAACCCCTAATTATTTTGAAAGGAATACCAATTCCACTGCCTCAGATGTAGTTAAAGACACGACAAGGTAATTTTGGGAAGAACACTCCTCTGTAGTAACCAGATGGCAGCACAGAAATAAAGAGATTTTGCAGGAGATGGCAAACATTTGGTGTTAAAATATTCCCAGGATCATCCTGCTGCTCTGTGTGCGCAGGAATGGGATCCTGGGATGGAACAATAAAGGGTGATAAAAATACACCAGAACACAGGCATCCATAATGCAGGAGGTAATGGCAGCGTGCATAGATGTTGCTTTTTCCCATGTTTTTTCTGGATTTTGAGCTGGAATATTCTGCTGTTCAGTTTAGAGATGAAGAACCCACCTGTGTGAATCGAGTGACCACGCCCAGAAGAAAGTTTGGCTTTTCGAAGGGATTTGTGGCATCTTAGTTTTTTTTTAATGGTTATTTTCTTTTTATAAGGGCATCTTCCCAGCATGTCCCAAATGGAAAAGCCAATTTTTTCTTGGACAAATAAACAGGAATTGTGCCTGGGATGGGGCTCTTCTCTCATTTTATCTGTTCTTCCCCAGCAATTTAGTCTTTGTCTCACCAACTGTTTGTATTTTGTCTTTTTTTTCCCCTAAAACTACTTCGTGGGCCTTTTCTCCTCTTCGTCCCCCAAGCTGGGACAGTCCGTGGTCACTCCCACACCGCCGGTGCTCGGCTCTGAAATGTTGGAACGGCCAAGGCAACACTAACAAATCTAAAGGATCTGCGTGGTTTAATTCTTCATGGTTTAACTCAAAGTTTATTCTTCCCCCTCTTGTCTTCCAGGTTTATCCAGGAGATCGAGTACGCCATGGAGCTGGGCCCAGCCAAGCAGTGCCCGCTCCGGGAGTTCCTCACCATGTACATCAAGAACATCTTCCTCAACCAGGTCCTGGCCGAGATCAACAAAGAGATCGAAGGCGTCACCAAGGCGTCGGATCCGCTGAAGATCTTGGCCAACGCCGACACCATGAAGATCCTGGGGGTGCAGCGGCCTCTGCTGCAGGTAGGAGCTGAGTGACCGCTCAGGACATCCCTGGTTGGTCATGTCCAGCCAGGACCTGGTTGCGTGTCCAATAAGGAAAAACACGGAGCTGCTGGAGCAGGTCCAGGGGAGGTCACAAAGATTCTCTCCCAGGGCTGGAGCCCCTCTGCTCTGGAGCCAGGCTGGGAGGGCTGGGGGTGCTCACCTGGGGAGAAGGCTCCGGGGAGAGCTCAGAGCCCCTTGCAGGGCCTCAAGGGGCTCCAGGAGAGCTGCAGAGGGACTGGGGACAAGGCCTGCAGGGACAGGAGCCAGGGAATGGCTTCCCACTGCCAGAGGGCAGGGCTGGATGGGATCTTGGGAAGAAAGATTTCTCTGTGTGACTCCTTTAGAAGTTCTGGGGACACCTGCCACTCACAGAGCTGTGCAATCAGGATAAATATACATTCCAAGCTCCCAGGAGGAGCAGGGATGGGATCTGATGCTCCCAAGCCCTGCTGGTGATTGATGTGCAGCCCCACGGCTCCCTCCATCAGAAAAAGATGTGAGAGATTTGGGTTGGAGATGGAGGTTTGTAGGAGAAGTCTCCTTTGAAACACCTTTGCTGAACTGCAGTGTGGAGCAGTGATAAAAGCAACAAGTTCTCACCCCAACTCCATGGGGAACAGGACAGTGTGGGATCACACCCCAAAATTCTGAATTTCATGTGTTGCCTGGGACTGAAAGGAATGAACTGACTCTTGCTGTTGTCCATGTCTCTTTTAATCCTTTTAAGTTATTCCCTCTTTCCTGGTAAATCCTCTCTTCGGGGTTGAATCATACATGGAGAATCCTTAGGAAGCAGCACCTTTATCCCAAGGTTTATGCAGCCATTTTCTATCCCAGTTTAGAGCTGTAAAACACAAGGATATTATAATGCTGGGCAATAGTAGGAACAACTGTTCTTGTTACCATTTCTAGGATTTTTGAGGGATTAATGGTCACTAACTCTGTGCCTGTCTGGGTGTAGCGGGGCTGGGATGGTCCTTTCAGAGCCAAAGCAAAATCAGATTCCAAAACAGCATTTCCAAAAGTCCTTAGAGGGGAACAGCTTCCTTAGGAAGGGGCCAAAAGTCTCTTTCCAGGAGTTGAAATGATGTTCTGGAGCTGCACAGAATCCCTGCATTGTTTCCTTCGCAAGCTCTACCAGCCTTAATATGGCTGAAGTATTTCTTGTGGCTCATGGCTTCATTTCACATGAAAATCTGTTCTGCAATATCAATATATCTCCTTAAAGTTCATTAGGGGTTGAAGAGTCAGAACAGCTTGGAATTTTCTCGTCCGGTTCCTACAGTTTGTTTCTCGTGATGGATGGAAATCGTTTTGAACTGGAATTATTCTTGGTCAAACTGTCCACGGTCAGGAGGTCTCCTTGTTCCCGACATTAGAGAAGGGTAATTCTCTGAAAAGAGTAGAAAAATTGCTGCCTCTTTGAACCAACTCATCCAAATAGCTCCCTAAAATAATCCTATTGATTTTCCATTAAAGGCCGGGGGGGAAAAAAGGCTATTTCTGCATGACAGTGCTGGAGCCCGGAGTCTTTGCCCCCATCACGTCATGGTTATGATGGAATTGTGGCGAACGAAGCTCTCCCCCAGCTTTTTCCTGCCTGGTTTGGGGGTTCCTGCTTTAACTACCCCACTCTTCGCTATCCCAAAGATCTCTCGGAAGCCTCTGCGGCTGTGATTCCAACACGACTCGGGAATTTATCAGCCCCCACTGCTCGGGCTGATAAAGCTGCTTTGGGATCGCTATCAGCACGTGTTGGAGCTGAATTAGTTGGGAGATAAGAGATTTTCCAGCGTCGAGTCCTCACGGATGAATCATCCGTTCGTGTTATGATTATCCTTTAAAAAACTTGCCCTCGCTAAATATTCCATTTTACCTCGAGCACAGCCTTGTTTTCCATTCCTCCCTCCTCAAATGGAAAACACTTGAAACCTTTTCCTTTGCAGAGCGACTGAATCACCGTGAAACTCATTTGTCTCAAAATTATTCAGCATTAAATTTCAGGCTGTAATTGTTTAAATCGATCCTAAATTAGGCTACAAGTGCCTCGACAGCTCCTTACAGCCTGTTCTTGTAGGGTTCTCAACGAGGTGATAAATCTTTCCACCCCAGGTGGTCACCGGCCTTAAAAACCTGTTGCTCCATCTCCAAAAAAATGCAAATTGCTTCACTCTGGAGCAGCAGAGTGGGATTTTTCCTTTCTTTTAAAGCCTCTGCTGTTTCTTACCTCAGCGTGGTGTGGATGATGCTCCTGATACTTTTCTGGCCAAACTCCAGCGGCTAAAAATCCACCAAAAAAAACTCCTTAAAAAGTCAGGATGTGCAGCTGTTTCGCAGGATAACGACTTGCTGGAGCTGATTACCACAGCACCCACTCCATGCATGGAGTCACTCACTTGTGACTTTCCGAGGGTACATCCCTGGGAGCTTCTGGAATGTTTTCTTCCCATCAAACGAGTGGTTATTAAGGAGAAGGATGGTCCCAGCCAGCAGCTTTTGATGGCTCGCCCGTGCTGATGGCTCCATGCTTTGATGGAGGCTGGATGTTATTATTTATAAGTGTAAACAAATTAATCGTCTTTCCAGGCTGGCTCCCAGCCAGCAGCATCCATTAAGGATCAGGCATGGCTGATCAATTGGGGTTTTTCCCATTCAAGGATCATTTTAAAGCAATTTTAATGCTTCTGAGCCTCATATTTCAAATTTTTTTGCAGTGGCATGGTGTTACAACCAAGATGTTCTCAGCTCTTATTTATATTTTTCATGTCAAGAGGGTAAAACCCACCGACTGCAGAATTTGTGCTAAATCTTCTTTTCCAGCTTAAAATGAGAGACAGAATTATCTCTCGGTGGGAGTCTGACTCTCCCTGTTGCTTCCAATATTTCTTCAGATAATTTTTCCTCCGGGGGGAACATTTAGTGCAGTTCCTGCCTTTTGTGGAAGCTTTCAGAAGGCTCCTGTGTAAGTCAGCTGCAGATGTGTGAGTTCTCCACCGAGGAGTCCTGAGCTGTACAAAAGCAATCGCTTTAGGCAGAGCATTCAGGCCTTCAATTTATTTTAAAAATTTCAAGTTTCACTTGCACGTTCAGTGCCTCCCAGGGCAGGTGAGTTGCGTGTGGACATTTTCAAGCAATGCCCCTCGCAGGCAGAATTATTTTTGTCCTCTTCAGATCTGGAGAGGCAAAGTCACACTTCACAAATCATCCCACAGATGTGAGTCATGTTCGACCTGAAGGGAGCAGCCCCGTGTTTGAGGTCTCGGGATCCCGTTAATCCCTGAAATCACTGGATGCCTCTTCCACGTCGTGCGTTGGAGTCGGTCAGGAACAGGATAACCCTCGTTTGCTCAGTGATGAATCATTTAATTGTGGAATATTTTGGGTTGAAAGGAACCTCAAAAGAGTTGGAAAGGACTTTTAAAGGCCGTCCAATCCAGCCCTGCTGCCACGAGCAGGGACACCTATAGGAGTTGGTGTGGGTTGGATGGTCGGGATGGATGGAGACGAGAGATCTCTGGAGTCAGGTCTGGGAGCGTGCGGTTTATTGCACAGGGCGTGGGTGCAGGGCCCTGCTTGGGGCTGCCAGCCCAGCTCGGAGCAGGCCCAGAAAGAGCGAGTGTAAGGGTGCAGGAGTGTGAGAGTAAGAGCAAGCGAGTGCAAGTGAGAGCAAGAGTGTAAGAGCAAGAGAGCGAAGTTCTCGTTACAATACAGTAAGTCTTCTTCTGTGCTGAATATTCTAATTTCTACTAACCAATCTAGTACAAGATACAAATCCTATAGCATTTACATGCAGCCTATAAGAATCATTGTATTACCATACTGCGTTACATTTTAAACCCTAAAAACTGCTCTTTGGACTCCTTCTGCCAAGCCAGTGGGGTCTGCTCTGAGCCTTGGACCTGTCTGCAAGCAGAGGGGATTGTTCCATCAGAGGGGATTACCTTCAGCCGGCCATACCA